>OY856409.1:1362110914-1362575914 GCA_963693085.1 Alisma plantago-aquatica
ACAGAAGAAAGAAAAATTATAAGAAAAAGAAACCAAAAGAATGTAAATGTTTTATATGTCAAGAAATAGGACATTATGCTAATGAATGTCCAAAAAGAGGATCTAAGAAGATTAATCAAAAGCAATTCGAGGAAATTATAGAAGAAGAACTTTCTGAGATCGAAAATATTCAAGAATTTGTCCAAACAACTGATGATGAGCAATCCGATGGATCAATCTATTATTTCTCAGACACAGAATCATACTGAAGAAGAGATAATAGAAGAATATCTGGAAGAAGCAGGAAATTTCTTGCAAGAAGTATTAATAGATAGAAAATTATTTAATAGAATAAGAAACACTGAATTAAGATTAGAAAATTCTGATGGATTTAGAACATCAATTTTTGAGAAAATTACCCAAAGAAAACATATTTTTTATTATGGAATAACTAATAGAGAAATGCCTATGCAAATAGAATATACTAGAAATAGAATAAATATACCTTTACTACGAAAGGAAGACTTAATGAGAAAAATGGAAAAAATAAAAGATAGATCTAAAATAGGATGGATTCACATAGGAGCTATTCAAATGATGATTAGAGCAAGCATGGATAGATATAATGGAAGATTACGACCAATATTAAGAAATTTGCCAAGAACGACAAGTTTAAGAATTTTAGCAGACAATAGAAATGCTAGAAATTATAAATTATATGGAAAATATTTCAATGGACAAGAATGGAATATGACTACAATATTAATAGATTCAGGGGCAGGAGCTTCATTTATTCAACAAGGAATGATACCCTACTTAGAAAAAATACCCATAGGATCACCTTATGCATATACGAATTTTGATGGACAAGAATATGAAATTACACATCAGGCCATTGTTCCAATTGAAATACAAGACATAAAATTTGATATTACACTTTATGTACAATCAGATAGTCGTAATTACGACATAGAAATTATACTAGGAATGAGTGCATTACAACAAATGGAACCATTTTCACTACAAAGTGAAGGACTATATTTTACACATAATAACCAAGAATATTTTTGGAAAAAAGACAATGACTAGTATATATAGTGTCTACATAGTAGCAGGAATTATATATGAGGAATATAAAACAGAATATTTTCATGCATTCATAGACACAGGTGCAGGAACTTGCATTGCGTGAAGACAATGTTTTCCTGAAAAATATATCACAACACTACCTACGTTATATGGAAAAGATTTTACGGGAAAAAGACATGAATTAACTCATGGAGTTAAAAAACCTAAAATCATTTTAAGAAATTATATAATTACATGTCCACCATTTTATACCCCTAAATATGCACAACAAGATATATTATTAGGAAATAACTTCACACAAAAATTTAAATTATATATACAACATCAAAATTATATTCAGTTATTAACACCCTGTGACCATTGGATTACAGTAAAAAGAATACAAAAAGAATATAAAAGAAACAAATTTAATTTTCGCAGCAAACGTGGTGATTATATTACAAATAAAAAACAACCAATAACAGGGAGAATCAATGCACAACTCAATATACAAGATATTGAGGCATTATTTGAAAAGAACTATAGTGATAATCCATTAGCCCTTTGGAATATCAGTCAAGAATGGGCTACAATCGAACTAATTGATGAAAATAAAATAATCAGAGTAAAACCCATGAGATATAATCCTGTTGATATTGAGGAATTCCGTACCCAATTACAAGAATTAGAAACATCACAACTAATACAAAAATCAAAAAGCCCACATTCTAGTTCAGCATTCATGGTAAGAAACCATGCAGAAATAAAAAGAGGAAAAGCTAGAATGGTAGTAAATTATAAGCAACTAAATCAATATACCAAGTTTGATGGATATTTTCTTCCACATAAAGAAACCTTAATAAATATGACAAGAGGAAAAAATATTTATTCAAAATTTGACTGTAAATCAGGATTTTACCAAATACGATTAGATGAAAAAAGTATACCATTAACGGCATTTAGCACTCCACAAGGACATTATGAATGGACGGTAATGCCCTTTGGATTAAAAAATGCTCCACAGATATATCAAAGAAGAATGGATAAGGTATTTGAACCATATAACTCTTTTTGTCTAGTATATGTTGATGACATTTTAATAGCCAGTAAAAATGAGGAAGAACATTATAAACATTTACAAATATTTTCCCTTCTTTGTCAAAAGACAGGAATAGTATTATCTAAGAAGAAAACAGAAATTTGTAAATCTAAAATAGAATTCTTAGGACTAAAATTAGACTCAAGTGGAATAGAATTACAGGAACATATTGTAGAAAAAATTGTTAAGTTTCCAGATAAAATAGAAGACAAAAAACAATTACAAAGATTTTTGGGATGTTTAAATTACGCTGAACAATTCATAGAAAACTTGGCAAAATTGAGGAATCCCTTACAAAAACTATTAAAGAAAAATACTATTTTTCTTATGACAGAAGAACTCATAAATCATGTTAGATTTATAAAAGAAAAATGTAAAAATTTACCAAGATTAGATCTTCCTTTAGAAAATGACGAATTAATAATAGAAACCGATGCCTCAGAAGAATTTTGGGGAGCAGTCTTAAAAAAGAAAGATGAACAAAAAGAAAAAATATGCAGATATACATCTGGAACATTTACAGATACAGAAAAAAGATATCACTCAAACGAAAATGAATTATTAGCATTAAAAAAGGGAATTAAAAAGTTTTCCTATTTTTTATTACCTAAAAAATTCCTAGTAAGAGTTGATAATACGCAGGTAAAAGCTTTTATTAAAAATAATTTACCATCCATGCCAGAATATAAAAGACGAAGTAGATGGCAAACATTCTTTGCAGAATATATTTTTGATATAGAAATTATTAAAGGAGAAACTAACGTTCTTGCAGATTTTTTATCAAGAGAATACAATGGAGCAGGTTGACAAAAAACTTGCAGAATTGGAAGCTCGACTACAACGAAATTGCAATTTGTTACAAGAAAATTACGTAGAATTAGTAGAGATGATCCAAAAGCAAGATAAAATTATTGATAACATAGAAGAAAGTAAACAAGACATTGGAGGAATAATTGCAGATTTAAACTGCTTCAGAAGGGAGATTAAACAAAAAGGATCAAAAACAAGGACGGATAAAATGACAGGTAAAAGGCTGATAGACATATCTCTCCAGATTTCTGATTCTATCAAAAAAAATAATGAAAATACAAGCCTGACGGCAAAAGAAAACAGCTTTAAAACTGCTAAGACCAGCTTTACAGCTGAAAATACTATCTCCTCGGAGAAAGAAAGTAGCCAAGTGGCAAGAAGCAGTTTTCAAACTGCTATTTCTTCAGAAAATAGTTCCCGCCTAACAGCGGAGAATATGATCTCTTCGGAGAAAGAATCCCACAATAAAGCGGAAAATATAAAATTGATGCCCGAAATGATATTTAAATTCAGGGTATCTCAGAATGAGCAGGAGTATGACCTACAATTGAGTCTTGCAGAATTTTTAGCAAAAAATGAAAATGAATATAGAACTTTATTAGAGATTGTTTACAATATCAAAACGACAGAAACATGTGTTCCAGATCATACGGAAATATATCCCAGGATTAACTTTGACAAAGGAGCTGATCCAAGAATCATCAGAGACTGTTTCATAATCGGAGCTGCAAATTTAATATATTTAAGCCAAGACCTTGGGGAAATACAAGGACTACCCCAAGATATTGCCAGAGCAATTAGAGAATTTAAAAACAATAGTCCACTAGTAAAACCTACTAGTGACATTTATATCAAGATTTTCTCAGCATCGGAGGACTGGGAAAAATTAAAGAAATTCAGTCCAATACACTGCATTCAAATTGGGGTCTCTTCCCCAAAATACGTCAAAGAGATTGATGCAGATTACAGAAAAGAATTTGAAGAGAACAAGGTTAACAAGGAATTTGTTGAAACTAGAAGGGCATTAGGATTAAAAGTCCTTTGCCAAGTATTGGAAAAATTAATTAATGAAAATCGAAGTTGGCTTCATAAAGCTTCAGATAACACAATTATTCTATCCAATACGAGAAGAACTAATACATCCACAAAAATCAATTTAGAAAGGTTTCTAAAAAGAATAGAAACCGGACAAATCAAATCAAGCGACAGATGTCAGCAGATATTTTGCCAACTTAGAAGACATGAAGGGAAAATATGTCCCGCATGTCAAGATAAGATGGAAAGAGACAGCCATAGCAGCACAAGCCGATAAAAAGCATTCTAGAAGAAGACACGTCATCAATGACGTAAGAAGACACTTGCAAGAAGCAAAGAACGACAAAGAATCCTCCACCGGACAGATGTACGTTGGAGAAAGATTTCAAAAAGAAGAACGCTCGCCACCGGACAAGTGTTCGACAACCATGTAAAGAAAAAAGAGAAGCATCAATGTAATGTAACCGAGAGAGTCTCTATATAAACTCTCGAGGGATAGTAGTAGGGGCACTCGTAGTTGGAGTGAGTCCCAAAGGGTAGCTATGTATGTAAATTATGTCCTGCAATAAAAGAGCAGAGGCTCGATTTCCTAATTCTATTCCAGATTCCATTTCAAGTTCTTGAGATGATTCTTGCGTGCTAATTCCACAAGTGTAGGAAACAAGCTCCAGCTTGAAGATCATAATCCTTGTACTATCATAGAATAGGAAAGATAGTGTGTAACCCGTTACACCCCCAGTTCTTCTATCTTCATCAGTCGAGAGATATCTCTCCCTTATTCCATCCCGGAGGCCATCGTCCAGAAGTCCGACCAAGCAAAGAAGTGCATAAGGACACGGGGACATGAAGGCTATAGGATGATGAGGAGTCTGAGATCCGGAACGTCGAAGTCTAAGGAGTACTTCTCTTAGAAATCGTTAAGAGAAGATCGGCTGGCGATTGAAGATAAGAGGAAGCGAGGTGGGCAACACAGGTATACAGATTATCTTGCTATCTATGATACTCAGAGTGTTATCGTCTTCTTTCTGGATGCTAGTTTCTTACACTATGAATTTAATTATGCAAAAACCTCGTAGTACAAAGAAGAATGTATTAAGAATCCGGTCTAAAAAATGTAATAATTATAGAAAAAATGATAAAGCTGAGAAAGCATACAACACCAATAAGGGCAGTTCGAGTATGTTTTCAAAGCATGATAACAGAATTAAAAAAAAATTCACCAACGAAGTGGTATATATATATATATATATATATATATATATATATATATATTTAGATACACATATACATACACATATATACATATATATATGACAATGATCTAATGAAAAATATATCTTGGTGGGAGAATGAGAGGCATTTTAATAACTCCCCATGGTGATCATTTATTTACATCCTAACCATATGGATTCAAGGTATACCTTAACATTTATGACTTACAAAATTTCATCATCATCGGACTTTTATAGCATGCACAACAATTGAATTATTTTCAAAGCCCTATATTAAGTTCCATGTTGACCATTGTATGTAAAAGTATATATTGTGTATTCAACGTGTAAATGATATCCAATTGTAGTGACTTTTTTTGGGAAGGTAGAAGAATTGATGTTACTTCCATCCATACAGTTGAATATTAGAAATAAGTTATATACTTATAGTTATTTACATGCCTCTCATGCTCTCACCATAGCATGTTTATCACTAGATTGCTACCCTATATATGTATATATGTATGTATGTATGTATATATATATATATATATATATATATATATATATGTGCGTTGAATATTAAAAATATGCTATATAATTATAGTTATTCACATTCCTCTCATGCTCTCACCATAGCATGTTTCTCACTATATTGCTACCCTATCTATAAACATTTATGTGTGTATAATTATATACATATATATATAGAGAGAGAGAGAGTCAGGCTAGAATACACTCGAGTGTATCTGGAGCGGAATACACTCAAGTAGTTTTCCATGATGCAATATCTTTTTTTAAAATCTAATCTGTTGATCTTCTTAAACAACTTGTGAACAACTCATACACAAAATTTGAGCACATTTGGATATGTATAGCTCATGTTATGAAGACCGCAAAAATTATGCATTTCAAATTAGTTTCGCGCGTTGATTTTGTTACCCTTGGATGAGTGAGTTACACTCATCCAAATGAATTCAAAATTTGTATGTAGCCTAGTTATAGTATGACGGTGAAGACCAACAGTTTACATTTTGCAAAAACTAGTCTTGATATGCGAACACACTTGAGTGTATCCGTGCGATCTGTACACTTGAGTGTATTCTAGCCTGACTCATATATATATATATATATATGTATGTATGTATGTATATATATATATACATGTATCTCTCTCTCTATATATATATATATATGCATATATATATATATATATATATATATATATATATATATATATGTATATATATACATATATATGTATATATATATATGTATATATATATGTATATATATGGTATATATAGGTATATATATAGGTATTTATAAATATAGGTTTGTATATAGGTATATATATGTTTTTTGCATGTGTGTGAGTAACAACTCCCTCCCCCCATTATCCCCTTTTTAAGTGGACTGAGAGGGCAAGGGCCGGTATCATATTTACAGGGTCAAGGTTTAGCAACCAAAAATAATAATCAATTTTATTGAATGGAAAATAATTTTGTAACAATATGAAGATGGATTCTCCATAAGGAGTTACATGAAATGGAAAATATACCATTTGCAATAGAAAGTAAAATTATCTAACTAAATCCTCCATATTAACTTTAGATCTTTTCTTTTGGTGTCTTCTTCTCTAGATAGATATTGTTTTTATTACTTATATTTAAACCTAAAACAAAATGAAACTAAAATGTGGTCAGTATATCATGATATATTGGTATGTGGGGGAAATAAAATATTCACATTTAAATGTATCAACGTAATAAACCATAGAAGCAAGTATTGTTATAGAATCAATATTACATTTGCATCATAACATCTCAACCCTTATTTACTCAACCGTTGGGGTACATTCTTATAGAGTTTTGTCCCTACAGTGGACACAGGCCACCTTCCCAATCTGGGGCTTGGTGCCATGTTGGCTTTTCCAATTGGGGGCTTGACCTCATATGACCTTCCAAAAATAGGGCTTGGTCCTAGTCACCTCAATGACTCTCTCTTTCATTCTTTCTATTTCTAAACTTCCAAATTTGGTATGAGGGTTTCGAGAAAGTTATCCATATATCATGTGATACACATAGGGGCCTTACAGATTGTTGGGAATTAAATAAACATCCAATAGTTTAGTTTTCAATCCTTTCAGGAAATATTAGAAAACCAAAAAAATCGATAAGGTGAGTAGTCATAGGCGTAACCACATACCTTTCTCGGAAATGATCAGAATTCCAAGTAAATATTAGCACTTAAAATCAAGCAAGCAACCACCCTAAAAGTAATGCATAACACCCAAGTATTACTATTTTTCCATAAACTAACACTAATACTGACTTGGTTTCCAAGTCAGGGTTTTGAGGTCAAATTAGCGCTTCATTAGGGTTTTGGCTTCCCAAACCCTAGTCATCACATGTAATGCTTTTTAACTTACAAATCCTAATTTTGTTATCATATGAATTTTAAATCTAAAATTAAGTCCAATATGTTCTATTTATACAAAGATTAAATGTTATCTATAAAAGTCATTTAAGCAAGTTATGATCATTTTTACCAAGAAATTTGAGTTTTCATGCTTTTAATACATTAAAGTTAACAAATTTAGGCACTTTTGGAATTCATAGTAGATTAAGCTCTCAGAACCAAGTTCATTGGATTTCTTGGCTTTTTTCATCAAAAAGAACTACTTATTTGTAACGTTTGGCCAAAGGATGGATTTTTAATCAATTTTACAAGATCTAGCTATTTTTCAGTTTTTTTGGTTAAAGAGGCGAGGAAAATACCTTATTTGGAAAATAGGAGACCATCAAATCTTTGGTTGTTTTTGACCCTCATGTGGGTATCACGACTAAGGTTATATCCACCCACTCACCTCGTTCTGAGCCGAGGCAAAGCCCTGACCATTTGATGAGATCACTAGACCACGATGGACTCTGATCCAATGATCTGCCATTCACCCCACTTTCCAACCTATTCCTTCACATATGATGGTTCTCGCCACGGAGTTTCTCACTGGAGAATACAGAGCAAGAGAGGGAGAGAGATTTGTGAATCTAAAATTGAATGTTTGTGATCTAGGGCCTAAGGTGAACTCAGGGGTGGTACTTATATAGGCTGTTGGAGTCTCATGTAGGGTTTACAAATTGGGGTGAGAAAGGGGTTGTAGAAAGGATCCTTACTTGGTCCACAAGCCATAATTTCACCTCCTATCAATGGGTTTCTTCTCTGATTTTGCGAGAAAAATTCAACGGTTCAATTATTTTGGGAGTATGTGGAGTGTGGAGAGATATATAGAGTGTTATTGCTTCGAGTGCATAGAGCTTCTTTCCCAATCTGACTCAGGTAGGAGACAACCCATGGAGCATCGAATAGTGATCCAATGGCCATCATACTACGCAAATATCAAAAGTAGTGGGTATTATTTCCTTTCAAATTGTGACATTTAATGTATTAATCCATTAACTTTTCCACTTTACAAAGTCTATTTTAATTCTTATCTTCCTCTCCTTTGATCCTTTTAATCCCAAATTTTGAAGAAAAGTCTAAAACACTTATATCTAGTTGTGGTCAATATTTGAAACCAATATACAAAAGTTAGTATGACTTTTATTTATATCCAAGTCTCATGTTCAGTTTATTTATTTAAGTCATCAATTAGTTCTTTTTCTCTCCTAATCTTGGCAAGATTTCTTATTTTGATATCTTTTCTCAATTAATAAATTATGGAACCAAATCCAAGTCGTTAGTTGCCTTCATCCGACTCTTTTCTAGAAAAATCCAAACAATTCCTATTTAAAATATCAATTATCCATTCCTTTTAGTAAAATTATATTATTGGCTTTCCCTCTTTTCCTTTATCCATTATCCACTAATGAATTATTGGAAGTAGTAAATTGTGAAAACCATTTCAAAGGAGAATTTGCAAATTAAATCCATACTTTTAAAACAAGGCATACCAAGTTTTCTAATATATCCTTATCAATCTGATATTTGCACTATATGAATACATGTGAAAAAGCACTTTATAACATACTTTCCCTCTTACAAGAATTTTATCCTCAACATTCGGCTAATCAGAAAAAATGTTCAGGATGAGACTTTTCCATGTCTATCTACAGCTCCCATGTGGATTCATCCCCACTATGGTGTTTCCAAAGAACATTTAACATCTCAATCTTTTTATTCCTGAGATCTTTCACCTTGGTATCCGATATCCTCATAGGTGACTCAGGGTGTCAACCTTCCTTGGAGTTCTATCGGTTCAATGTTCAATAGATGGGCAGGATCCTTCAAATAGTGCTTCATATTGGACACATGGAACACATCACGCATCATGCTATACTATGGCAGTAAAGCTAAATGATAAGAGGCCTCCTCAATCTATTCTAAAACCTTGAATGGGCTCACAGATTAGGGACGCAGTTTCCTCTATTTTTAGCTATAACTCAGAGGGGTTGGATTTTTATAAACACATGGTCACTTACTATAAAGTGAAAATATATCTTCTTTGCATCTTCATATGACATCTGTCAATCCCGAGCTCTCATAAGCATTTTATTGATCAAAGCAAACTTGTCAATGTATAACTATAGTTCCTCTGACCTAAGAAAGGTCCTATCACTGACATAATCCTAATGAAGTGGTGACTGACACAGCCTCCCATAAAGAGCTTCATACAGAGGCATCCTGATACTGGATTGGTAATTGTTGTTATAGACAAACTTATCCATAGGTAGGTATTTCTCCCTTGATCCACCCCAATCTAGCACACAAGATATCAAAAGTTCTTCTAGGGTCTGGATTGTTCTTTTGAGACTATGCGTCAGTCTGAGGGTGATAAGATGTGCTAAGTTTCAGCTTCGTACCAAGTTCCTCTTGAACTTGTTTCCATAATTTTGAAGTGAACTTAGTGTCAAGGTTAGAGATAACTAAATTTGGAATGCAATGCTAACCATCTATATCTCTAATGTAAAGCTCAGCTAAGTTTGACACCTTGGCAGTGGTCATCAGGGTAAGGAAGTGTGCTAACTTGGTTAGGCAGTCCACCACAACCTATATTGCATCATGACCTTTTCTTGTCTTAGGAAGACCTCACCACAAAATACATGGTGATTTGATCCCATTTCCACTTAGGAATCTCAATTGATTATAGTAACCCATCGGGTCATTGGTGCTCAGCCTTCACACTCTAGCACCTGAGACAACTAGCCCCATATGAGGCTATGTCTCTCTTCATTCCTGACCACTAAAAGTATCACTACATATCTTTGAACATCTTAGTGGTGTCATGGTGTATAATATACATTGATCCATGAGCCTCTTACAAGATACGAGTCTTTAAGGGTGAATCCTCAAGGACCCAAATATGACTGTTATATTGAATTCCAACATCCAGACCCACTTAGAGGTGGGTTTGAAAATTCTCCATCAAACCCTTCATCTTTTCTAACTCTAGGTTGGCTAAGTGGTCTACTACAAGCTCAGTCAACAAGTTAGGCTTGTTCTGGATATTGGCAAGATGAATTCTATTTGCCATAGTATGTGGAGCCCATCGAGCAAAGTCTAAATTTCTTCAACTAGTTAACCAAACCAGCTGCACAACTGAGACTTCTCTACTGAGGGCATAAGCAACGACATTGGTCTTACTAGGATGATAGGCTATGGTGAAATTGAAATCCTTCAAAAATTTCCACCCAACATCTTTGTCGCAAGTTCGGGTCCTTCTGAGTCAACATGTACTTCAGGATCCTATTGGTTGGTGAGGATGTCAAAGGTAGCCTCATATAGATAATGTTGTCAAATCTTTAAGGCATAGAAAATTGTCATGAGTTCTAGATTGTGGGTTAGATAATTTAGCTCATTGGGCTTGAGCGTTTTGCAATCAAAGGTGATAACATGTTTATTTTTCTCTAAGACGCATCCTAGGCCCATCTTTGATGTGTAAGTGAAGATGATGAAGCCATCATTACCTGAGGGTGTGGTCAGAATAGGGGTTGAGGTAAGCTTCTTCAACTTCTAGAATTGTGCCTCACACAAATTAGAGCAAATGAACTTCTAGTCCTTCTAGGTGAGCTTCATCAATAATAGAGTGGTCTTTGAGAAATCCTTAATGAATCACTGGTAATACCCAGCCAATCCTAGGAATCTACAAATCTCAAATGCATTCTTCGGGGCTAGCCATTCTCAAATGCCTTCTACTTTGTTAGGGTCCACTAAAATGGTTCCTCCATATATGATGTGCTTGAGGAACATAACTTGATCTATCCAAAACTCACCCCTTGAGAATTTCCCATAGAACTTTTTCTCTCTTAGGATGTCAAGGACCTTAGATAGGTGCTCACAATGTTGGTCTAAGTCATTGGAGTAAACCATGATGTCATCTATGAACACTATGACAAAGGTATCAAGGAAAGGCTAGAACACACTATTCGTGAGGTTCATCAACACACTTGGAGCATTAGACAACCCAAAAGGTATAACCAAAAACTCGTAGCGGCAACAGTGGGTTCAAAAAGTGGTTTTTGGTATATCTTCACTCTTAACTCGCACTTGGTGGTATCTAGATCTCAAGTCAATCTTCAACAAAACTTGAGAAATTTTGAGTTGGTCCAATAGGTCATCAATGTGGGGTAGAGGATAATTGTTCTTAATGCTAGCCTGATTTACCATTCTATAGTCTATGCACATTCCTAGTTATTCATCCCTTTTCTTGACAAAAAGGACTGGCAAATCATCTTGGAACACATCAGCATACTCCCTGACTACCTCTATTTCCTCTAAGGGTTGTAACTTTTATTCTGGCTCAGTCACTACAGCTAGGAATGCTAGAAAAGCTTTAGCTACCATCCATCACTTTCACAGCTGACACATATAGGTTGGTAGTTGCATCTTTCCTACATATAATGGTAAAGGGTGCATGACCTAGCTTCTCTATCCTTATTTTCTTTTCCCTATAGTCTATCTTTGTATTATATATATAACAACAATCCATTCCTATAATATCATCAAAAGCATTCATATCAAGGAGGATAAAGTTGGTACAGAGTTCATAATTTTTATGTATTTAACATGGATGATCGGTTTCTTTAAGATGGATGAGAAGATAAGATCATTAGGAGTAGTGACTTCTAAAACATATCCTAAGTCCTTGAAGTCCAAATAAAGCATAGTTACAAGATTTCTCGAGATGAAAGTATTAGTAGAACCACAGTCGAATAAAGCTTTAACATTATGGCCCATTATATCAAGCATGCCTATATAGCACTTATGTCGGTCAAACTATGCACATCATGGTAAAGGATAGAAAATGGAGTTCTAGAGATGGTTACCTTCTATGAGTCTATTGGAATTGGGTTGAGCTTCTTCATTATCAATGGTGAAGACTCGAGCTTGTACACTCTCACCTGTAGCTAAGGCTATGTTGCAGCCACAGGTTGGACCGCCACTCGGTCGGGACCTAGAGGGCTAGGAAGAGGACAATTTCCTTTAAAGTGTCCCTCTTGATGACAACAAAATCACACTTTCTTATCAAAATGGCACATTCCAGTATGTGTCCTCCAATAGTTGTGGTACCTTGGCGGGTGCCCCATGATGGTGATTCTCATTATAGAGTTTTCCCTTTCCTTCATTATGCCCTTTCCATGGTTACAAACCTGGGATTTTCTATTATCATTTCTCAAGCCGAAAGCACATTCAATGAAGCTACGATATCACTTGGGCAGGTTATGAGCATCACAGTCCTCTCCATGTCTAGAGAAAAGTTCAGTGCCTCGGTGAAGTTTGAGGGTTTTCTTGCCATCACATGTGGCTTCAGCAGGGGATGTAGGTGTTCAACAAAGTGTTCCACTCGACTCTCCTTAGTCAACATGTAGGTGCAACATTCCGAGAGATAGAACTTCAGGGCATAGTCTTCCACTATCATATTGCCATGATAGAGGAGCATGAACTACTTTTCCTTCTCCTTCTTGGTAGAGATGGGAATGAACCTTGTAGAGAACATGGTACAGAAGTCCACCTAGACTATAGTTTCCTCAGTCAAATTTCAGCCTATGATGTAGTTTTACCACCATAGTTTTTCGTCTCCTTAGAGAATGTGGCCTACAAAGAGAACCTTCTTGTTGGCTTGCACCTCTAGCATGCAGAAGATATTTTTCACAGTTAGGAGCCAAGCATCTTATTTCTCAACAACTTTTGTCTTTCCCTCACCCCATAACTTATGTATGTTTATCTTGATGAATTAGAGGGTAGGGGCTCCAAGATGAGGGTGGACAGGAAGGGGTTCACCATTCTCATCTCTAGAAACATCTCTGAGGGTTAAGGCACTAATGGCCTCAGTTAGCTTCTTCTGTTGCTCCAACTAGAGTGTATAAGGGATATGAACTACCACTTGCTTGATTATAGGTCTAGAGTCGGAAGCATGTTAATGGCCATCCTTTCTCTTCTTCCATCATGGAGTCACTTATAGGATCTCATCCATCCTTAGGGTTTGGGATGTCGAAGGGGACATGCTTAGGCTCAGAATCTCCCTCAATAGATGCCTCCTCTGGCATGTTCTATTTCTTAGAGGACTCCTCCTCCATAGCCCTCCTCTTCTACTTAGAGGACCTCCTCCTTCTATGGGAGGGTCTCCCTTTTGGGTGATCCTGGGGTATCTCATCAAAGATGGAAGTGGTCTTGATGCATGTCATGCTATTTCACATAAGTAACTTTATTTCAATTTTATATTTAACATATTTAAAGCAGCATAAAAAATATTATGTATGTGACATCTTGTTTACATTTATTAAATTATTTGGTAGAGGATGTCTTAGTCCCTAATATCCATAACCCTAATTATCCATAAAACAAATTCTCAAAAGGGTAGAGAAAGTTGTTATCAGGTTCCTAGGGTTTAGTGAGTGAAATCAGGGGGTAGAGAAGGGATGAATTTAGATGAGAAGAAAAACCTAGAGGCATTTTACTTTGCAAAAATCTTCCGACTTTTCCCAGACAAGATGCACGGGCCTGGGATTCCTCGTAAGCCAACTAGTGGAACAGAGGAAATTTTTGCCAACCCCCAGGTTGTGGTCCCTTCTAGACACTATCATCTTCAGAAAATACCCTAATAATTCCCTTAGGCTCCAAAAAAACTCTTAAAATTTAATAATTATTAAAGGTTAAATGGTAAACCATGTATTGATACCAAATTTAATGACCCCTCCCCCTATTGTCCCCTATTTGGGTAGACCGAGAGGGCAAGGGCCATTATCATCTTTATAGGATCGAGGTTTAGTAATTAACAAAAAATAATTATAGATTTCATTGAACTGAAAAGAGTTTGATAATAGTATGATGATAGATTCTCAATTAAGGAGTTACAAGAAATGGAAATCTACCATTTCCAATAGAAAATAAATATATCTAACTAAATCGTGCATATTAACTTTAGATTTTTTCTTTTGGTGTCTTCTTCACTGGGTAGCCAGCTTTCTTCATTACTTATTGTTTAACCTAAAACGGCATGAAACCAAAATGTGGTCAGTATATCATGATATACTGGTATGTGGGGAATAAAATATCCACATTTAAGTGTAACAACATATTCAACCATAGAATCCATTATTATTATTATAGAACTAAAATTTACATTTTCATCATAAATTATCAACCCTTATTTACTGAACCTCTGCGGTGCCCTTTTCTAGGGTTTTGTCTCTACAGTGGACTTAGGCATCTTCCCAATCTGGGGTGTGGTGCCATGTTGGTCTTCCCAATCTGGAGCTTGACCTCATATGACCTTACCAATCTGGGGCTTGGTCATAGTCGCCTCAATGACTCTTTCTCATTCTTTCTATTTCCAAACTTCCAGAGTTGGAATGAGGGGTTTGAGAAAGTTATTCATATATTATGTGATACTGATAGGGACCCTATATATTGCAACAAATTAAATAAACATCCAATAGTCTAGTTTGCAATCCTTCCGGGAAGCATCAGAAAACCACATAAGTCGATAAGGCAAGTTGTCATATGTGTAACCACATACCTTTCTCAGAGACGATCAAAAGTCCAAGTAAATATGATCAGTTAAATCAAGTAAACAATCATCCTAAAATTAATGCATAACACCCAAGTATTACTATTTTGTCCATAAACTAACATCAAGTCTAACTTGGGTTCCAGGTTAGGGCTTTGAGGTCAAATTAGCGCTTCATTAGGGTTTTGGGTTCCCAAACCCTAATCACCACATTTAATGCTTTTTAACTTACAAATCTTAATTTTTATAACATATGAATTCTAAAACTCAAACTAAGTCCAAGATGGTCTTTTAATCCAAAAAGAATAAACTTTATCCATCAAAGTCATTTAAGGAAGTCACAGTCATTTTAATAAAGAAATCTGGGTTTCCATGTTTTTAATACACTAAAGTTAGAAACCTTAGCAGATTTTAGAATCTGAGTAGATTTAGTTCTTGAAACCACATTCATTGGATTCCATGGATCCTTCTGACAAAAAAGCACTACTTATTTGTAATTTTTTGTTAAAGGATGGATTTTTAATCAATTTCACAAGATCTGGCTATTTTTCTTCTTCTTTTTTGTTAGAGAGGTGAAGAAAATACCTTATTTGGAAAATAGGAGACCGTCAGATCCCTGGTAAGCATTGAGCATCACGTGGATCACATAGTTTTGGTAATATCCACCCACTCACCATGTTCTGAACCAAGGTGAAGCCATGATCATTTGATGAGGTCATTCCCCCACGATAGACTTCGATCCAACGATCCACTATTTGCCCCTCTTTCCAACCTATTGCTTCAGACATGATGGTTCTTGTGGTATATTTTCTTATTAGAGAAGAAAGTGTGAGAAAGGGAGAGAGATTTGTGAGTCAGAGATTCACCATTCGTGATCTAGGGCCCAAGGCGAACTTAGGGGTGGTAATTATATAGGGTGTGGGAGTCCCATGTAGGGTTTACAAACATGGGTGAAAAAAGGGTAGTAGAGAGGATCCTTTCTTAGTCCACAAGCCATAATTTTGCCTCCCATCAATGGGTTTCTTCTTTGATTTTATGAGACAAACTCTGTGGTTTGATTATTTTGTGAGGAGGTAGAGTGTGGAGAGAGATACATAGTGTTATTACTTTGTGTGTATAGAGTTTTTTTTTCAATCTAACTTGGGTAGGAGACAACCCGCGGAGCGTCAGATCATGGTCCAACCACCATCATCCCATGCATTTATCAAAAGGAGTGGGTATTATTTCCTTTAAAATCATGACATTTAATGTATTAATTCATTAACTCTTCCTCATATGAAATCTAGTTTAATTCTTATCTTCCTCTCCTTTAATCCTTTTAATCCCAAATTTTGAAAGGAAGTCTTAAACACTTATATCTAGGTGTGGGTGAGATTTCAAACCAAAATACAAAAGTAAGTATTACTTTTCTTTATCTACAAGTCTCCTTTTTAGTTGATTTATTTAAGTCATCAATTAGTTATTTTTCTCTCCTAATCTTGGTAAGATTTATTATTTTGATATCTTTTCTCATTAAATATAGTATGGAACCGAATCCAAGTCATTGGTTGCCTTCATCCTATTCTTTTCTAGAAAACTCTACACAATTCCATATTTAAAATATCAATTGTCCATTCCTTTTGTTAATTCATTTATTATTAGATTTCCCTCTTTTCCTTTATCTAATATCCACTAGTGAATTATTAAAAACACTAAAATCAAAAAAACTATTGAAAAGGACAATTTGCAAATCAAATCCATACTTGTAAAACAAGACATACCAGGTTTTCTAATATATCCTTATGAATCTAATATTTACTCATGTTATGACATCTTGACCCTCTTACAAGAACTTTGTCCTCAAAATTTGACTAGTCATAAAAAAGTTCACTATGACAATTTTCCATGTCCATCTTCAGCTCCCATGTGGCTTCATCCACACCATGGTGTTTCCAAAAAACATTTAACATCTCAATCTTTTAATTCATGAACTCTTTTACCTTGGTATCCAATATCCTCATAGGTGACTCAGGGTATGTTAACCTCCCTTGAAGTTCTATCGGTTTAATGTTCAACACATGGGCATGATTCTTCACATAGCGCTTCATATTGGACACATGGAACACATCATGCATCATGCTATATTGTGACGGTAAAGCTAAATGATATGTAGCCTCATCAATCTATTCTAAAACCTCAAACGAACCCACATATTGGGGACTCAGTTTTCCTTTATTTTTAGTTATATCTCATAGGATTCAGATTTTTAGAAACACATGGTCACCTACGATGAAGAGAAAATCTACATGATTTGCATCAGCCTACGAATTTTGTTGATCCTAGGCACTCTTTAGGCTTTGCTTGAAAAATTGACCTTGTGAGTGTATAATTGTAGTTCCTCTGACCTAATCAAGGTCCTCTGACTAACATCATCCCACTAAAGTGGTGATCGACATAGCCTATCATAAAGAGATTCACATGGAGGCATCCTGGTACTAGCTTGGTAACTATAGTCATACTACAAACTCAGATAAGGGCATGAATTGCTCCCATGATCCACCCCAATCTAGAACACAGGATCTCAATAGATCCTCTAGGGTCCGGATCATTCTTTCCAACTATCCATCAGTCTGAGGGTGATAAGTTGTGTTGAATTTCAGCCTCGTACTGAGTTCCTCTTGAACTTGTTTCCATAATTTTGAAGTGAACTTAGGGTCACAATCAGAGATAATTCAACTCAGAACACCATGCAAACAAACTATCTCTCTAATATAAAGCTCATCTAAGTCTGACACCTTGGCAGTAGTCCTCAATGCAAGGAAGTATGCTGACTTGGTTAGGTGGTCCACCGCAACCCATGTTGCATTATGACCTTTTCTTATCTTGAGAAGACCCACCACAAAAAAATGGTGATCTGATCCCATTTACACTAAAGAATCTCAATCAATTGTAGTAACCCGTCGGGTTGTTGATGCTCAGCCTTAACAATCTGGCATGTGAGGCAGCTAGCCACATACGAGCTTATGTCTCTTTTCATTCCTGACTACCAAAACTATCATTGTAGGTCTTTGAACATCTTAGTGGTGTCGGGGTGTACAATGTACTTTGATCTATTAGCCTCTTGCAAAATACAAGTCTTTAAGGGTGGTTCCTTAGGGACCCAAATATGACTATTATATCATATTCTACCATCGACACCCACCGAGACATGGGTTTGAGGCTTCTCCATCAAACCATTAATCTTTTATAACTCTGGGCTGGTTAATTAAGTTTCTACAAGCTGGGTAAATAGGTCAGGCTTGAATTGTATATTGGGAAGATGAATCCTACACCAAAGGATGTGGAGCCCTTTGAGAAAATTTGTCCATTATATTCCACTGGTTAACCAAACCAACTACATAATTGAGATGTTTTCTACTGAGGGCATCGAAAACCACATTGGCCTTATTAGGGTGATAGGTTATGGTGAAATCACAATCCTTTAGATATTCCATCCAACATCTTCGTCTCAAGTTTAGGCCCTTCTGAGCCAATAGGAATTCAGGCTCTTATGGTCAGTGAGGATGTCAAAGGTAGCCCCATATAGATAATGTCGATAAATCTTCAAGGAAAAGATAATTATCATGATTTCTAGATTGTGGGTCAGATAATTCCACTCATTGGGCTTATGTTGTCTAGAAGCAATGGCGATTACGTGCATGTTTTGCTCTAAGACGCATCTTAAGCCCATCTTTGATGCACCAATGAAGATGATGAAACTGTCATTACCTGAGGATATGGTCAGAACAGGGGTTGAGGTAAGCTTTTCCTTCAACTACTGGAATTGTACCTCACACAGATCAGACCAAACAAACTTCTCATCCTTCCGAGAGAGCTTGGTTAAGGGCAGAGTGGTCTTTGAGAAATCCTTATTGAATCATCACTACTACCCGACCAATCCCGGGAAGCTACAAATCTCATATTCATTATTTGGGGTTGGCCACTTCTCAAATGGCCACTACTTTGGTAAGGTCCATTGAAGTGGTTCCTCCTAATATAATGTGCTAGAGGAACATAACTTGTTCTATTCAAAATTCACACTTCGACAATTTTCCATAGAACTTCTGCTTTCTTAGGATATCAAGGACCTTAGATAGGTGATCATAGTGTTGGTCTAGGTCATTAGAGTAAACTAGGATGTCATCTATGAATAGTATGACAAACATATCAAGGAAAGGCTACAACACACTATTCATGAGGTTCATGAACACACTTGGAGCATTAAACAACCCAAAAGGCATAACCAAAAACTGGTATTGGCCATAGTGGGTTTGGAAAGCAGTTTTTGGGATATCTCCACTCTTAACGTGCAACTGGTGGTATCTGGATCTCAGGTCAATCTTCAAGAACACACGACCAATTTTGAGTTGGTCATATAGGTTATCTATGCTCAGCAGAGGATAGTTGTTCTTAATGGTAGCCTGATTTATCATTCTATAGTTTCTGCACATACGGAGTGAAACACCCTTTTTCTTAACAAAGAGGATTGGAGCCCCCATGGGGATGTGTTCGGTTAGATGAAGCTCTTGTCCAATAGTTCTTGAAATTGGTTCTTTAACTCAAACAATTTGGCGTGAGACATTCTATAAAGTGCCCTAGAAATCAGGTTTGTCCCAAGAGCTAACTCTATTGAGAATTCCACTTCTCTCTCTAGAGGTATTCTTGGAAAATCATCCAGGAACACATCAATATACTCCCTGACTACCTCTATTTCCTCTAAGGGTTGCAACTTCTATTTTGTCTGAGTACTATAGCTAGGAATGCTAGACAACCTTTATCTACCATTCATTTTGCTTTCACAACTGACACATATAGGTTGGTATTGGAATATTTCCTACCTCTAATGGTAAAGGGTGTATGAACTGTCTTCTCTATCCTTATTTTCTTTTCCCTATAGTCTATCTTTGCATTATAGTTATATAGTCAATCCATCCTATACTAACATCAAAATCATTCATGTCAAGAAGGATAAACTCAGTAGGTTGTTCATTATTCATGTATTTAATAGGGATGATCGGTGTCTTTATGAGCAATGAGAAGACACGACCACTAGGAGTAGTGACTTCTAAGACATACTAAGTCCTTGAAGTCCAAAAAAAGCATATTTGTGATATTTCTTGAGATGAAAGTATTATTATTATTAGAGTCAAATAAAACTTTAGCATTATGACCCATTATATCAAGCATGCCTACATAGAACTTATGATAGTCAAATTATGCACATCATGGTAAAGGATAGAAAATGAAGTTCTAGAGATGGTTGGCTTCACCTCTAGTGTGCGTAAGCCATTTTCCACAACTAGGAGCCAGACATCTACTTTATTGACAACTTTTATCTTGTCCTCACCCTAGAACTTCTCTATATTTAGGTTGAGGAAGTCAAGGAAGATGGCTCCAAGATAAGGGTGAATGAGAATGGATTTAGCATTCTCAACTTTGTCAACATCTCTAAGGGATAGGGCACTAAAGGCCCAAGTAAGCTTCTTTTGTTGCTCCAGCTAGAGTGCATCAGGGGTATGAACTACCACTTTCCTGACTATAGGTCTAGAGCCGACAGCATGGTTAGGGTCATACTTGGGCTCATCTTCCATCATGGGATCACTCTTAGGATATGGTCCACCCTCAGGGTTTGAGATGTCGAAGGAGATAGGGTTAGGCTTGAAACCTCCCTCAATGGAGGCCTCCTCTGGCCTCTTCCACTTCTTGGAGGACTCGTTCTCCATAGCCCTCCTCTTCTTCTCTGAGGACCTCCTCCTTCTGTAGGAGGGCCTCCCTTCTGGGTGATCTCGGGGTGTCTCATCAAATATGGCAATGGTCTTGATGTGGGCCATGTTGTTTCACACAAATAATTTAATTTCAATTTTATGTGTCTCATCAAAGATGGTAGTGGTCTTGACGTGGGCCATGTTGTTTCACATAAATAATTTTATTTCAATTTTGTCTTTTAGACATTAAACGTAGCATAAAAAATATTATGCCTATGAAATCTTGTTTACATGTATTTATTATTTGGCAAAGGATGCTTTAATCCCTAATATCGATAACCATAATTTACCATAAACCTAATTCTCAGAAGGGTAGAGAAAGAAGTTATTAGGTCCCTAGGGTTTTGTGAGTGAAGAAGGGGGTGGAGAAGGAATGAATGTAGACAAGAAGAAAACCTAGAGGTATTTTACCAGAAAAAATATTCCAACTTTGTCCAAGCAGGATAGATGAGCCCATGAGTCCTTGTAAGCCTACCAGTGATGCGGAGGAAAGTTTTTCCAGCCCCAGGTTCTGGACACCATTGTCTTTAGAAAATACCCTAACAATTCCCTTGGGCTCTACAAAAATCTTAAATTTAATAATTATTAAAGGTTAAATGGTAAACAACGCTTTGATACCAAAAGTAACAACCCCTTCCCCTATTATCCCCTATTTCAGTGGACCGAGAGGGAAAGGGCCATTATCATATTTGTAGGTTGAGGTTTCGCAATAAACCACAAATAATTATAAGTTTCATTGAATGGAAAAGAGTTTGATAACAACATGAAGATAGATTCTCCATTAAGGAGTTACATGAAATGGAAATCTACTATTCACAATAGAAAGTAAATATATCTAACTAAATCCTCCATATTAACTTTAGATCTTTTCTCTTGGTGTCTTCTTCTGTGGATAGACATCTTTCTTCATTGCTTGTAGTTTAACCTAAAACGGCATGAAACCAAAATGCAGTCAATATATTGTGATATACTAGTATGTGGAGGAAACAAAATATTTACATTTAAGTGTAACAACATATTCAACCATAGAAGCAATTATTGTTACAGAATCAAGATTTTAATTTTCATCATAACTTCTCAACCCTTAATTACTCAACCTCTGGGGTACCCTCTTCTAGGGTTTTGTACATGCAATGGACTAGGCCACCTTCCCAATCTAGGGCTTGGTGCCATGTTGGTCTTCCCAATTTGGGGCTTGACCTCATATGACTTTCCCAATATGGAGCATGGTCCTAGTCACCTCAATGACTCTCTCTCATTCTTTATATTTCTAAACTTCCAGAGTTGGTATAAGGGTTTCGAGAAAGTTATTTATATATCATGTTATACTCATAGGGGGGCTTATAAATTGGACTAAATTAAATATACATCCAACATTTTAGTTTGCAATCCTTTTGGTAAACATCAAAAAATATAAATTGATAAGGTGAGTAGTCATAGGCGTAACCACATACCTTTCTCAAGAAATATCAAAAGTCTAAGTAAATATGAGAAGTTGAAATCAAGTAAGAAATCACCCTGAAATTAATGCACAACACCCAAGTGTCACTATTTTTTCCATAGACTAACATTAAAACTGACCTAGGTTCCAACTTATTGCTTTGAGGTCGAAGTAGAGTTTCAGTGGGGTTTTGACTTCCCAAACGCTAATCATAACATTTAATGCTTTAAACTTACAAATCCTAATTTTTGTATCATAGTAATTCTAAATATAAAATTTAGTACCTGATGTCTTTTTTATCCAAAAATATTAAACATTATCCATCAAAGTCATTTAAGAAAGTTGTGATCCTTTTAATCAAGAAATCAGGGTTTCCATGCTTGTGATACATTAAAGTTAGAAACTTTAGGAACTTTTGTAATTTGGAGTATATTTAGGTCTTGGAACCAAGTTTGTTTGATTTCTTACATTTTTCTGATCAAAAAGCACTACGTATTTGTAACTTTTGGTTAAAGGAAGGATTTTTAATCAATTTCAGAAGATTTGGCTATTTTTTTGTTGGAGAGGTGAATAAAATACCCTATTTAGAAAATAGGCTATTGCCGGTGTGACATACTCAAATCTTGGTATACAACTTATTTTCCTTTCCTTAGGTCCACCTTTAATTATATGAGTATTAGATCATTTTCCTTAAATTATATAAAGTAGCAATAGTTGTATCCAAGGAAATATAAGGAAAAATTATTATTATAAAGTTAATGACTAATTAATTAATCATGTCATGATTTCAAAGTTAATTATATATTTCACTAGTTAATTAGAGTTGAACCTAATTTTCCAATCTAAAAGCATCACCAGTCTAATTGATAAAAATAATTAAATTAATGTGAAACAATGTAAGAAATTAATTAAGAATGGCATTAAATAAATTAATTAAGTCCTTAACCTAGATGTAATCAAATAAAATATCAAACAATATCTAAAAATAAAATTGGGTCCGTACATCTTTTATAGTCAACATGTCAATTTTTGTGTCAATATCACCCCATTTATTTATTTAGTTGATTAGAATTCTAGCTTTAATACATTCAATAAATCTATTCACATTAGTCTATATATCATTTAATTCCTTGGGCATGTTATGTAGAGCATTACTTCTTCTTTCCCCCATCACCATGCATCTTGAACTTTGCACTTCCTACCTCACAGACTGCCAATCGGTAACCGACAGTTGCTCTTTCCCCCTCCCCTTCCTCTCGCCATTGTCTCTTCCCTTCCTCACCCGCGTTATGATCACACCCAGTACGGTAATCGCAATACCAGTAATAGCCATCCTTACTCCTATTTCCTCCTTTCCATTGGTTTTTCTCTCTCTTCTTCTGTTCCTCATCCTCTCTCCCCACCTCCTTCTCCATTTCTTATCATGCCTCCTTCCTCCTTCATTCCCAAAACCCTAATTGCCCCATCTACTTTTTCCTTTCTTCTGCCAATTGCCTCCTTCTCTGCCCTAATCGAAGGAGGTTATAGTGAGAAGCAAGAAGATCTCTAATATCCACCACCTCATTCATCAACTACACATAGAAGCAACCCATCACCATCTTACTCTCTTTGGACCAGTGGCCTTAGCAGTGAAAGAAACCACCGACATACCTTCCACGGCCAGGGATTGACACTACTGTTCCTCATTGCGGATCCTTTCTGATGTCTTCAACCTTCACGTTCCTACACCAGTAGATGACCTGGACAGGCATCCTCCTCCTTAAGCTAAGAATCCACATAGAAAACTTTCCATGACACCTATGACTTCATTGACCTATGAAATGACATCAACTGTGAATACTAATGATTCACCAGAAACTGCATGAAGTATTCTCAACCTCTGACCACTCACCACCTTCTCTTCATCCTAGTGATGCTAGAAGGGAACCATCTTCCCCTCTATCATCAATGTTGTGACCATGACCAACGTCAGTGAGGGTTAAACTCTAAGTAGATCTTAGTGCTAATACATGATCATGGAAGACTTATAACCATCGGTATCTACGCCCTTCCTTCTCCAAATCATAAGAAGACTAAAATGCATCTTAGAGTTCCTTAAATTTCCATCAGATTAACTACCTCTAGTCACCCTCTTCTTCTTATTCTTCAGTGATTGAAGACATGATACGCAGGAGCTCCTAGACTCCAGTATGCATTTGCATGACTACCCTTTTTATGTCTCCAACATAGCCTAATCCACTAATATTCATGAAATATTGGAACAACCTTCACAAATTGTTGACCATGTTATCTTGTAAGGTATAAAAATCTGACTCATTCTTCATTTTTAGTAAATCAAGTCCTAAAGAAGGCTATAACGGATTTGAAGATAATATGACTGGTAAACATGGTCATAATAAGCTACATAGACTACATACTAATATAAATATCAATATATTAATAATTAGTTAGTTTATTAATCTATACCTTAGTCAATATGATCAATTTAACAATATGTATAGCACTGACATATTGGCCTAAATAATAACCAATGATCATTTACCATAATGTAATCTTAATAGCATAAATCTATCATATTTTCATATAGAAAATATGTTTCCTTGATATATATAGATATATATATATATATGTGTGTGTCTATATATATATATATATATATATATATATATATATATGTATGTGTGTGTGTCTATATATATATATATATATATATATATATATATATATATATATATATATACAACACATATAGGATCAAAACATTAGTAATCATAAAATTGAGCATTTCCACATATTGAACACCTAGATGCATGTGCATGGTATCTAGAAACACAATAAGAATGTAAGGGTGATACCTATTGACCAATGACCTACCTTGAATTTAAGGGTCTATGAGAGAAATAAACTTAACTATTTAGAAAAGGATTATTTTGAACTAAATGGTGAAAGAGAGAGAGAGATATATATAAGGGTGTATTATATAAACATGTATGTAGATTACTTTACATTTTGATAAGATTTACACTAAGTGACAGGTTAGTCTGACTATATGTGACTATACCATAATTTATATCATCATCTGAAATATAATTACATCTGTACACATTGAGATCTATGTATAAATATATGACCAATCTATATAGGTAATAGTATGCCTTGGTAAACCGTAATATTACCGGTAATGTCATTTTGATAAATAATAACTAATCCCGAACCTCACATAAAATATGAGTAGTTCTAAGATTTCAAAATCTTGAATCCACATTACATACTCAATACTAGGTTTAGATACACTTTCATTTATGAATGGGTAATCATGGACTAAATGTGTTTACATGGAACACTTTTAGGTGGATAAGGAAGAATGACAAATTTCACCCCTAAACATAGGATTAGTCATGACAACAAGGTATGTACTCCTCTCCATTTAATCTTGGGCATAAACTGCTAAATTTTCTTACAATGAGGCATCCTTTTAAATATTATCCCCTTTTATTTCACCATGTTGTGAATTCTAAATTTCTTGATATTGAATCATCTAATTCCAAAATGTTTGATGAATATTTTGTTGCCTCGGGTCTATGACCCCACCTGCTTTGTTGTTGTACTTAAAAATGTGAATGGTGAATGCTTACTATCTTGCCACTCTATTTACACATGTTAGATAATTTAACTAGATAACTATTGTAGATGTTTATACGTAACCATTAGGGTGTTCTTTTCTACCCTTATATATACAGAGGCGTGCTTTTCTACCTATGGGTGTGCATTTTTACTTTTATATATATATATATATATATATATATATATATATATATATATATATATATATATATATATATATATATATACATATATATATATATATGTGACTCAGTGGTGTCTTTACCCTACTATAGTTACTATAGTCTAATATATTTGCATGTGAATGATTATGGTTGTTGTGATATTGTGAATGGTAAATGGCAACATGTGTTATCTCATTTATTTATTTATATGCCTCATTCTTTTGGAATTCATTTTCTTGATATATCTCTTGTTGGAACTTACCTATCTTTTAATGACCCTCTTTTTTAAGGGAACATCTCTTT
The DNA here is from genome assembly GCA_963693085.1 of Alisma plantago-aquatica. Classification (NCBI taxonomy): domain Eukaryota; kingdom Viridiplantae; phylum Streptophyta; class Magnoliopsida; order Alismatales; family Alismataceae; genus Alisma; species Alisma plantago-aquatica. The sequence goes on from OY856409.1 coordinate 1,362,137,441, forward strand.
TTCCATTTTTACACATTTAAATGCCCAAAATGTTGTTATGTGTACATAATCAACTTTTGCATATGCATACTCCTTTGTTTCCTATTTTTCTGGGTGTTCCCTCCACCTAGATGTAGGTTCTTTATTGGGTAGAAACTCAGGATGATTGTGTGCTCATTGGTGAACTTAAGGAAAGATTGAGATAGCCTTGTTACCCTCCACATGTGGGCTTATGTGTATATAGATGTAACCTTTTCATTTCTTTACCACCCTTAAGGTGAGAAAGATATGTAAATAGAAATATTTTGTAACTTTGTAAATAGGTATGCTTTTTGATGCTTAATTATTTCATGGCTCGTGTTTGTACCATTGAGTGGGTCCACTATTGGGTCCTACTCCTTAGAGTTGGATCCCTGATCGTTGTTGACTGTCACACAGATCGCATGACTTAGGTTATATCTACCCACTCACCCCTTTTTTAGTTGAGGCAAAATCATGATTGTCTGATGAGCTTGGTAGTCCATGATGGACTCTGATCCAATGATCCACCTTTCACCCCCCTCTCCAACCTTTTGTTTCACACATGACTACATCATGGCAGAGTTGCTCGTTGGATAAGAACAAGTGAGAGAGGGAGAGAGATTTGTGAGTTAGAGATTTGTCATTCATGATTTAGGGCCTAAGGTGAACTCATGGGTAGTACTTATATAGGGTTTGGGAGCCACATGTGGGGTTTTTGAACTAGGGTCAGAAAGGGGTAGCAACAAGGATTCTTTATTGGTCCACAAGAAATAATTTTACCTCCCATCAATGAGTTTCTTCTTCAATTTTGCGAGATGAACTTAGTGGTTTTATTGTTTTATGAGGAGGTGGAGTGTGGAGAGAGATAGAGAGTGTTATTTCTTTGTGTGTACAGTGTTTCTTATCCAGATCTGACTCAGGTAGGAGACAAACTGCAGAGCGTTAGATCATGATCCAAAAGTTGTCATCCCATGCAAATATCAAAAGGAGAGGGTATTATTCCCTTTAAAATAGTGACATTTAATGTATTATCCATTAACTCTTTCGCTTCAAGAAATCTAGATTAATTCCCATCTTCCTCTCCTTTAATCCTTTTAATCCAAAATTTTCAAGGGAAGTCCTAACACTTATATCTAGGTGTGGGCGAGATTTGAGACCAAAATAAAATAGTTAGCATCACTTTTCTTTATCTCCAAGTCTCCCTTTTTAGTTGATTTTTGTAGTCATCAATCAATTCTTTTTTCTCTCCTAATATTGCCAAGATTTCTTATTTTGATATCTTTTCTCACTAAATATACTTTAATCCTTTTAATCCAAAATTTTCAAGGGAAGTCCTAAAACTTATATCTAGGTGTGGGCGAGATTTGAGACCAAAATAAAATAGTTAGTATCACTTTTCTTTATCTCCAAGTATCCCTTTTTAGTTGATTTTTTTAGTCATCAATCAATTCTTTTTTCTCTCCTAATATTGCCAAGATTTCTTATTTTGATATCTTTTCTCACTATATACAATACAGAACTGAATCCAAGTCATTACTTGCCTTCATCCTATTCTTTTCTAGAAAACTCCACACGATTCCATATTTAAAATATCAATTGTCCATTCCTTTAAATCATTAATTTATTATTGGATTTTCCTCTTTTCCTTTATCTGAATATCCCATAATGAATTATTGAAAATGATAAAATCATGAAAACCATTGTAAAAGAGAATTTGCAAATTAAATATATACTTTTTAAACAAGGCATACCAATTTTTCTAATATATCCTTATCAATCAAATATTTGCACTATATGAATACATATCAAAAACCATATTATAATAACGTTTGTGTGTATGTATATAATACACACACACACACACACACACACACACATATATATATATATATATGTGTGTGTGTGTGTGTGTGTGTGTGTGTGTGTGTGTGTGTCTGTGTTGGCTACTCATTCATGGAAACACAGAGGCACACACTGTAAATATAGACTCATACTTTTGGTTGTTGAACTCTGTCAGGTTTATCTGGAATCATCCATCACACAACCATTCCAGCTACACCTAGCACCATCATCGGAGCTCAACTTTGAGTTTAAAGAAATACTTGTTACCATCCCACTGGACTTTTGGAGTAAGTCAGATCACTGGCGTGGATGGAGTCATTGTAGTAGGAACGTGAATGACCAATATCAAAGTTCCATGATAAGAGGTGGGTGAAATTGCTATTGGAGGTGAATGGTAGACTACAAGACATCTGACATGTGCATGTAAGGTTTGTTGTGATAGTGATGGTGCAGAGCCACTTATTTGTTAAGGAGGGATCATCACCATGGAAGTAGGTTGTGATGGAATAGAGTTGTCTAATTCCCTACAGATGTTGGTGGCACATGCAATGTTACACCCCGATCTCACAATTTCCTCAAATCATGAGATTAGGGCAGAAGATAGGATTTATATGTAATACAAAGAACACCCTTAACTTTTTCTTTTATTTTCTTTTCTTGTTTCCCCGCATTGAATCACATAACATATTAACAATGGAATCTGAACATTTCTTTTACTAATCAGACTTCAATAGTAAAGATACATGTATAAGCATTCACGATGTCTTTTACACATTATGCACATGAAACTTGCTAATTAGCATACATATCAAAGAGAAACAATATTACACATTGAAATTACAACTCTCTCTCTTATCTCTTACTGAGGACCTAGAGTGACAAGGACCGACTGACTCAACCAATCTCATACTTGACTCCTGTGGCAGGTCTACACTGATGCTCTGACCATCTTCAAGTCCACGCGGTTAACCCTAAAAATGTTTGAGTAGAGGGGTGAGCCTACTCGCTCAGTGAATGAGTACTTCATGGAAACAGACTAATGCACTAATGTGATTACAGATATAATTTGAATAAACGATATGAAATTTAACAACAATAAATACTACACTGAGCAGTTCTAAAACAATATAATTGAAATAACAAAGAATGTAAATATTGCATCCAAAGAATAACTACTAGAAGACTATGCTTCTAGTCTTTCTTAACTCTTTCATTTATAAAGAACTCTGTGAACCTATATGATCATATTTTAACTTATGCCCTAATCATATGCAGTGTACTCTGCATATAAAGATCTGTAATAAGTTCATGCTACGACCCCACCGTACAAGACTTAGCGACACACCCGGGAAATGCTAAGTCTGACGCCAGCCCTGCTCTGCTACAGGACCCCTGGCTCTCCGGCCAGAAACATAGGCTCTACGGCCTCAATGCACAACCACGTGTGCTCCCGACTCCTCCTTTAACCTGAGTACACCGGCGGAGGGTCTCACAGGGTTACCTTCGTGACACAAGCACGAATGGTGTTAGATAACCGAGTTTTCTTTTTCCCAGTGCCATCGTGACACACGCACGATTGTTGTTAGACACTGTCTCTCTTTCCTCGTTTGTCCGTGACACAAGCACGGATGATGTTGCAACACGAGTTTCACCCCTAAGTAACAGACCTTCCTTTAGGGGTTCTACGGTGTTAGGGCACTTAGGTCTATTAACTGATTAACATATAAATATCATAGCTCATGTATTCAACATATACCATGCCTCAGTAACATCCCTTTCTAGGGCATGTCATATCTCATTACCTGCAATTTACGAGATATGTATTGAAAATAAGAAGCCCTACAGTATGTAGATATCAACTCAGAGAGAACAAGCATATAAAGTTAAATGCACTAGAAACATACAATTCAACAGTTAAGTATCACCACATCTCATATCGAGACCTTTCATGTCACCATAACATGATTCATTGAACACCCTATCCTTAGGGTTTCATTCGCCTTATTCATTCATCACATGCCAACACCCTACTCTTAGGGTTTCATTTGCCTCATTCACTTGTCACATGGCTCTTATCATGATCTCATAAGATATAAGCATTCACTAAATAAAGACTGTTTCCAACAAATCATATATAATCAATATAGATATGAAATCATAGAAACTTAACTAAATTTAGATTTTCCATATCATTTACTGAAATATCATGTATCAAGAATAAAATTCAATTAAGATAACCCATGAGATACATCCTAACCACTTATAGGATTACTAGTCCTTTTCAATAAGGTTAAAACACTAGTGATGTCTCTATTAGGTTAAACCCTAATTACATCATTTGATATAAATCTGAAAAGCATTCTCACTAAGAAGTGTTGTATACGTATCTGATATGAATCTACCATCAAAAAGTCATTCAAACAGAGAAGGAATCCGTATCATATCAATTTACAATAACTTAAATCAAACGGACATTTCAGGATTTAGAATTCACATGCTAAGCATTTAGGGATTTGGATGTTATAATCAAATTCGTGCATTAGAATGTTTGAAGGAAGAACCCACTCACCCTAAGGTGTGAAAACACCTCACAACTGCAGCTCAACTCAGGGAATCTCGAATTCCTATCAAATCCCTAGCAAATCTCCCAATTCTTCATCCATTCAACTCGGAAACCTTGAAAATGAGGGATTATGAAGAAAGGGTGAGAAAAGAGGGAATTTCGACATCATCTTGGATCAAATCAGAGCATGGACGGAATCTTGACATGAGAGAGAAGATCCACCATAAAAGTCTATGCAAAGGATCCGAACTTACTTGATTTCACCCTTCCTGGAATCGCAAAACCCTAATTCAGCAATTCCCCCACTTTCTCCACTCAAGCCCTAACTCTCCCTCTCTCTCTAGATTTTCGTTTCTCTGGAGTGAATGACGAAGCATGAGAGCTGTGTGTGTGTGTGGTTTCTCATATAAGTCAATTGAGCTGCTTGGGTCAATTGCATATTGACCCAACACTTAACTTTAATTATATTGGCTGAATATTCAGTTATACAAAAGTTACTGTAATTCGTTTATTTCAGAGATCAAGCATTCTCCAACAATTATGGGAATTTATCACGTTGTTTATAGTTGATCTATAAAGCTTCATTTAAAATTTGAGATCATTTGGAGTTACCAATAAATAATTAAAAATAGAAAAGTGCACTGCTATATTGCAGTCTGCAAAATATTCGGCCGAGTTTGTCCTGCACAAACTCGACCGACACCCTTACTGTAGGGATTCAAAAGTCATCCAAAAATTATGCCAAATTCACATAGTGTCCAAAACTGTGTTTTTCAATCACAGTTAAAATTTGAGATCAATTGGATATACCAATAAAAAGATAAAATTCAATTATCACACTGCTGTATAATTCTGGAAATGTGATCGGTTGAGTTTGAAACTCGTCCGATAAACAGGTCAGAACCTTCTTCAAAAATTCTGATATTTACCAATATTGTTCACATTTTATATATCCAAATCATATCCAAATTTGAAGTAAATCAGAGTTACCCATAAAATACTAAAAATCATTTAGTGAGACATTCTACTTATCAAATTCTGTATTCATGCATCATTAAAACCCTATTTTGGGCCGATTAGGGTTTATGTTTCTCAAACCCTAATTCACAAGACAAAAGAACATTTAGACTTCTTATCATAGTTAAAACATCCTAATTGTGTTATTGTCATTAATTAGATTTCAAGAATGATTATTCTAATTAATCTTTGCGATTGTCTAGGTAAACCCTAGTTTACCAATTAAGCTCAGATGGGTCGTAACAACTCTCCCCCCCTTAGAATGTTTTGTCCTCGAAACATAAACCCATAAGAAAGATACATTCAAGGTTATTCTAAGCTTCTAAAGCCTTCCATGTCATCATATTCTTGTATTTCATACCTGAATGTAGTTTTCAACATTAGATCTTTTAATTCTTTACTAAATCACAACATATTTCAAATAGTTATCAATGATATCAAGCAAATTCTTTATGCCACAGTCAAACATAGAATGCAAATATAAACCACCACACTTTCACTGCGTAACTCTGATACTCTGATACAACTATCTCAACTTACGCTGTTCAGAGAGTTCTATTGTTCTGTATCATCTTTAAGTGACAAGAGCAAGTTCACCATACTGTTTTAAACTTTAATCAAGTGCTATTCAAATAGCAAAACAGTCTTGAATTAAAAGACTAGATTCAACAATCAATTGCACAATACTACGCTTGACATCCCCATTGGGTCATGGATGCATGAGATGAAGCATTACCACCTCATTCCATACTATCCTGTTTCGATCCTGGGACCTGTGGGTTATGGGCCCACACACAATTCAAAGTGTAACCATCGCATTATATCATTTTAGGGTTTCAACAACAGTAATAAGGTAATCCACGATTGTATCAGTCATTCAAGCATTAATCATACTCAATTACCATCACTCAGTTATATTAGAGCTAGGTATAACAAGCTACACCTCATTAGGGTTACTTGTTCAAAAAATCTGATTATCAACCCTTTCTATTAATATGAGTGAATAAGTATAACTACCTTGTTCAGGGTATCTCTCCATGTGTTCTGACATCATCCAAACCATATCACCATATCACAAATACACAATACTAGGATGCATATCAGGTATGAATTACTACAACTATCATACGCCTTTAATTTAACATATAGCTTGCACAAATACACTGAAATCATATGTAGAACCAACTTTCATACCTTAATATGCCTTCAACAAATCATACATGTAAAAACAAATTTACATATTACACAAAGCTAGTGTTTTCCCATATCTCTCTGCTCATTCATTACTTCTTTACTTTTTGCTACCTATCCTTTTCATATGATTATATACAATAAACATTATTAACATTGAAGGATTTAAGATATGAATAAATTATTCATCATTCTTGCTATCACGCAAGAACTTATTTCTTATCACACTTCATCATATTGTATGTCACTATTACATTCACTAGATGACCTCACCAAGGTAGTTATGCACCATATATGATTCATTTTCTCTTATCATTTCATTCCCACCTTGCTCTTATTAAGGAATATATGAAAGGGAAGATGATTTTAAGACTTGGAAAAACTTGTATTCAAACATTCCCTTAATACATTCTCGTATGTAGATTTACTTAGTTATCAACAGAGATGTTTGATTAATTAGCACTTGCCTGAATCTCACAACCTCTTTATTTTATAACTTCTCCATCATATTTCAAACCCTATCTTACGTTGCATAGTCCTCTTACTATATACTACTCCTTAACCCGTCATCTTTAATTCTAAATTTTTCTCTTATGACCATGTTGCTTATTCATATGTATGGTCATGTATACCATGTTGCACATATTTCCTCCTTTATTTTTATACTATTGTGAAGTTAACATTCTAAATTAATAGTCCTTCTATTAGTTTTTCCTCATGTTGAATACATTACATATTCTTCATTTTTAAATCAAGTGGATCATGCATGGGTCAAACATAGTTTCTCTTTCAATCAAGTTTTTCTCTCCTGAATACAGTCTACCTTTGTATGACTTATTCATTCGTTAAACTATACCTATGTGAAAACTACTAGAGGGGGGTGAATAGAGTTTTATAGATAATTTAACAATTATTGAACTCAAACAACCACAATGAAAATATTGGACAAGGAGACACAAGGTTTAGAGTGGTTCCAACTATAGCAAATACTATAGCCGTCAATCCACTACCCGGTTTCTTACCCAACCGGGATTTGAAAAGAAATTTATTTTATTACCTCTTCAAGGAATTTACATAAAATACAATCTCTTTTCCTAAACCCTTCAAGCAGCCTTCACCTAGAAGTAATCGCCAACCTTGAAGCAGCCTTCCCTTGAAGTAGATGCACCAACTCCCGTTGCACCAGCCTTCTGAAGTAGCTTCCCTTGCGATAGCCTTCTTGAAGTAGCTTGAAGTCCCCTTCTCCACCTGAGAAGTCAACCCTCTCCAATCCGCAGCCTCCAACCCTAGGAGTAGCAAGGAGAGTACAAAAGATAAAAAGGAACAAGAAAGAAAAAGGAAATTACAACTTATCCTTTAAGCCCGAGGCTTGATATGCTTAGATCAAGCGTAAGATCTCCTAGCCAAGTATGTGAACTTGTGATTGCTGTGGGTAGGAGAATCTAGCCTATAGGACACGAGATTGAGCTAAGAAGAATGTAGGCCAATGATCACAGTGCTCAAATTTGCTTGCAAAGGATTGCTCAAGTATGCTCAAGTATATTCTCAAGTGTAACAAGTGAATTCTAGTGTCCTATGGCTTGTCCTATTTATAGGAATGGCCTAAGTATGATTAAGGACGTTCTAGACAACTTCTAGGGGTTTCTAAGTGCTTAACTAGCCGTTAGGTACAAAGTTGTTGCTTTAACAACGGCTAATTAATTTATTCTGCAGTTGCTGTCAGAGACCATCTCGGTCGACAAATGGTCGACCGAGACACCTACTCAGTCGAAGTTTTGTCGACCGACAGGCTCTCTGGAACAAGTGATTTGCAACGTCTTTCTTCAACTACCAACTAACTTGTCTGTTGTGTCTAACGGCTACTTTGGATCTTTCTCGGTCGAGAAGTTTGTCGACCGAGAGTGTCTCGGTCGAGGAGTTCGTCGACCGAGAATGATCCTGTTTTAAGATTTCATTTTAGGCACTAATTATATGTGTGAGTGTGCAAAGGTGATCCTATTTAAATGGGATGACATGTCTAACTATGGTGTTTGGCTAGGGAAAATCTAACGCTTGATTTACATGCAAATCTAAGTACTTGTACATTATATATTTGTACAAGTTTTACAACATTGATTACATTGCATGAAAATACAACTAAGTAAGCTCTTGGATTTTCCCTTGCTACTTTGTCATCCTGCACACTCAAGTAGCTCGTTAGATTAATAAGAATGAAATGTTTGTCATCATCGAAACAAAGGGATTTATCATAATATCTAATTTATCCAACAATCTCCCCCTTTTTGAAGATGACAAACATTTCCTAAATATGAAATAAGAAAATATAAAGCATGTGAGTTTCATACCTGAAAATTACCTTTTGTAGCCATTTATGTTTTGCAAGTGAGTGCTGGCCAAGATGTGATGAAACTCATTTATAGTTTTGATTTTTATATTCTTTCTCCCCCTTTGTCACTTCAAAAAGATATCCAAGTTGAATATTTTATTTTTCTTCTCCCCCTTAATATTATGCTCCCCCTTAAATGGATATCCTATTAAAAACATAGATTTTTGTCTAATTTATCCACAATTTGTTTCTCAATCATTTGCAAAGGATGTTAAGCCTTGAAATGATATGAGATTCCCTTAAGCGTACGATAAATGTATATTGAATTCTCATTTATCAAAGGATGTTAAGCCCTGAATTAAATGAGAATCCTCTAAGCTTAGAGTACAGAAAAAATGTCTCCATCCAAAATGCAAGGGATGTTAAGCCTTGTTTTGGGTAGAGAGTTCCTTCAAGTACAAGATACTATTTTGAATAATTTCATAAATTTCTTTATAATCAAGGAAAATGTCCAGCTACATATGGTGGTTACAATGTTTTTGTGAGCTTCTTCAATTTAAATGATCAAAGTTGTTTTTATGATCTCCCCCTTAGTCTTATGCTTTGCTCCCCCTTAGATAGATATCTCAAATGAAAGTTTGAGTACTAAGCAGAAAAAAAAACTATAAAATGTTGTAGATGATCTCCATGATTAACAAAGATGTATGCAATTTATGGTAGTCTGGAAAACAGAAACCCAGTCGGTCGACAATTGCTCGACCGACAGTGTGCTCGGTTGACTAGTTGCTCGACCGAGGATGTTTCTGGAGAACTGTTTTGTCATTTGTCAATTTAGCCACAATTTTAATAGTTGCCTGTTTTAATTATTACTCCCCTTATTTGTTATGCTCTACAATAATGAACTTATAATCCATATTTTTTGAAGATGTCTCATATGCTTAAAAGAATAACCATTTGAATCAAGCAAAGATGGCAAACTTCATTCAATAGCTTGGAGAATATTACAATCATATAGAAATGACCAATTAATTACAATCATTGTCATTACAACTAGTACAACTTCAACACTTCACTGGAAAGATTTAAGAATTACATCGATGTCCGGATCTTTCCCAAGGAATGGCTCGGCTCCATAATATTTGACCAGAGTTTGCCAATCCAAAGCACCTGTTGTAGTTAATGCATATGCTTCCAGAAATGTGGGAACTCGGTCAAATCGGAAGTGAGCAGCTATATCTTGCAATTGTATGGAGGAAAATTGAGTATGTGCAAGATCCATTGATGGTGGAGGTGGAGGTTGATAGTAGTTGTATGAAGGGTTAAATGGGTTGAGCATGCCAGGATTTAAGGAATGTGGATATTCATCGGTTTGGCTCGGAGAAAGATTTTGCATTCTTTGATTTAAGTATGTCATGGCATGGTGGGTATAGTTGAGTTGGTTACTAAGATGATATTGGGAGCTGACAAGATAAGTGAGAGTATTTTGGATGGGATCAACAGAAAGATTAGTAGGAGGAGGGGGTGGTGGTATATCTTGATGTGATGATTCTCCTTCTACTCTTGCCCTTTTATGACCAAAGTCAATCCCCATCTTCTCTACGGTGTTCTTACTTATCTTTGGTGGTCTACGCTCCCATGTATACCCCATATCTTCAATTTGTAACTTAAGAAAATGTTGAGTGATTTGGCATACAAAATCGGCATACGGTGGATTGCCAGAAAACTCAAGCATGTTTTTAAGTATTATGCGAATGAAGTTTATAGGAATTTCTTTTATGATAGCATAAATTAGACACATGCGGAAAATAGGGACCTCAGATTTATTGGCTCTAGGATGTATGTTAGTGGAAACAATGAGGTTTACTATCCTACATGCAGGTTTCAGGTTTATTGCATAATAGGTTCCCCTATCTTCATGACAAGTGGTATTGGTTTGAAATATGGCTCTTTTTATATCACTAAGGCTAGTGGAGTGGTCATCATGGGAAAATAAATTTAGTGGATTGCCGGTGGTAAGGTCAAGGAAATCTTGGTATTCATCTATATCAATTTCTAGCATATCAAGAATATCCCCTTCGGAAAATTTAAAACTACGCCCATTGACCATGGTGTAGAAGAATGTGGTTTCATTTTCGGTGTGGGATAAGAGATTGGCATAGAATTCATTGACTACCTTAGTGGAATAGATAGGAAAAGAAGGATTGATGAAGTCCTTCAGCTTTTGCACTCCAAAGAGATTCTCCAGATCGACTATGTTGATGAAGTCCATAGCTTCGACCGGGCGTCGGGGAAGAGGAGCTTTAGAGGAAAGCCGTAGATATCGATCTCCAGCATCTCCGTCGACGAAGGCGATGTCGTTGATGATCGTCAGTGGCGGAGTGGCTTCCTGATCTTCTCTTCTTTTTCTTTCGGCAACTTTCTTCTTTCCACGGACAGCTGAGGATGAGGCCATTTGTGTTTCTTGAGTGTGGAGAAGAAGCAAGGAAGATTGGAGGATAAGAATGCTGAAGGGTTGCACGAAAATGCACTAGAGATGGACTATGGAGGCAAGGAAATGCAAGTGTGAGTAAGTGACTCGTTTTTGCTCTTATTTATAGCATTCCAGCGACCTGGTCGGTCGACGATTCGTCGACCGAGCGTCCGCAACGGTCGAGTTGCAGACGCGCCACTTGGTTCCCCAACGGTCAAAAAAACGGTCATAACGGTCGGTTTACAACGGTCGTATCCAACGGCTATTTCTCGGTCGATCACTTGTCGACTGACGTTGTCTCGGTCGAGCATTTGTCGACCGACAGTTCGTCTGATATTGAGTCTGTTTAGTATTTGTCAGTCGAGAGAGATGGGCTGACCGAGAGGTTCTCGGTCGACGAATTCGTCGACCGACAGACTTACTGAGTACATCTTTTAAAGCTGATTTTTAAATGCAAATGGTAGATCATTTTTGTAGAGCATATATATATTCTAAGGGAGTAATATTGGAATAATTTAAGGCTTTAAATGATAACAAATGATTTAATTTTCAAGAAAAATTTATATTAAGATTAGGTCCAAAGAGAGAATTTCCAAAATAAGCAATTTTTGTCGAAGCTTATTTTAGGTCGTCCTTGACTACGACCATAGCGCCCCTTAGTCAAGTTTTATTTTGACCAAGAGGCAAATTTTGCAGATATTTTTCAGATTTGAATATATTGAGTCTGATATCTGCATAAGAATCAAGTTGAAGCATACTACTTAATTGGAGATATAATTATTTCAAAAATACTGAGTTAGAGATTTTGTGGCAAGCAATAACATGTAACTGATAAGTTATTTTGCTAGCTTGCAAACAATTTTCTATGCGCACCCAATGACGAAAGCATGGTATAAAGCATACAATGATAATTCCATTAGTATATGAATAGACCAGAAAATATTTTTATGAAAAATTATATGAAAATAGGAATTTTCTTTTTCATTAGACTTTAAATCATTTAGGGAACAAACTAATATCAATTTCATTTATATTTGTAATTATGTAGAGTTGAGATAGACATAAAAATATGCAACTAATGTCATTGGTCATATCTCAACTTTGATTTTGTTCATTTAGTTTGGAGGTTTTGGAACCCAAACTAACTCTACATCTTTTCTCTTATAAGGACATGAAAATGAATAGTGACCAAGATGCAAACAGTAATGACAACATATTGAGTCAACTTCATATCTTTTTCTATGGTTGTGTCCTATGTTGTCATTGGGTGAGGATGTCCTTTTAGGTACATATATAGATTGGGTTTGTGACTTTCTCTGACTAGGTTGTTGATGAGTTTTTCCTTTAGGCTTGTAACCTAGTCCCCTTCTCCCAATTTGTTGATAGGGATTATCTAGAATTTGATCAAGAATGCCATGGTTATTCAAACTACGAACTTGTTGTTGTAGCTTGGCAATCTCATCCATTCTTTTCTTAATGTCTATTTTTGCTTGGTCTAGATTTGATGACAATAAATTTCTTTCTTTAACAATAGTGTCATAATCTATATGGGTGCACAATAATGGTTGTTTCTGAAGATCGTTTACTTGAGTCTGTAAGTTTGAATTTTCAACAGAAAGGAGCTTGCAATCGGCTTCCATAGATTTTAACTTAAGATCAGAAAATTTATTTCCCTCTTTAAGATTCTCATTTTCAGATGCAAGAGCAAGAAGTTTAACATTTAGATCACCATTTTCCTTATTTGATTTCTTTAATTTCTTTTTGCACTCAACATATTTATTATGTGTTTCTTCAATAATAGCAACTAGTTCTTCTTTAGATAAATCAAAAAGACTTACCTCTTCTTCTTCTTCTTCTTCACTAGTTGTAGCAAAGCATTCTTTGTGCTTATCCTCTTCCTTTGATCTCCATGGGCATCCGGTTGTTTTGTGATTTGTTCCTAAACACCAATTGCAGCATGTAGTGGTTTTGTCCAAGCACTTTTCACCATTTCCCTCCATTCTTCAAGACCTGGTTAGGGTTCCTTGAAGCCTGCTCTGATACCAATTGAAAACTACTAGAGGGGGGTGAATAGAGTTTTATAGATAATTTAACAATTATTGAACTCAAACAACCACAATGAAAATATTGGACAAGGAGACACAAGGTTTAGAGTGGTTCCAACTATAGCAAATACTATAGCCGTCAATCCACTACCCGGTTGCTTACCCAACCGGGATTTGAAAAGAAATTTATTTTATTACCTCTTCAAGGAATTTACATAAAATACAATCTCTTTTCCTAAACCCTTCAAGCAGCCTTCACCTAGAAGTAATCGCCAACCTTGAAGCAGCCTTCCCTTGAAGTAGATGCACCAACTCCCGTTGCACCAGCCTTCTGAAGTAGCTTCCCTTGCGATAGCCTTCTTGAAGTAGCTTGAAGTCCCCTTCTCCACCTGAGAAGTCAACCCTCTCCAATCCGCAGCCTCCAACCCTAGGAGTAGCAAGGAGAGTACAAAAGATAAAAAGGAACAAGAAAGAAAAAGGAAATTACAACTTATCCTTTAAGCCCGAGGCTTGATATGCCTAGATCAAGCGTAAGATCTCCTAGCCAAGTATGTGAACTTGTGATTGCTGTGGGTAGGAGAATCTATCCTATAGGACACGAGATTGAGCTAAGAAGAATGTAGGCCAATGATCACAGTGCTCAAATTTGCTTGCAAAGGATTGCTCAAGTATGCTCAAGTATATTCTCAAGTGTAACAAGTGAATTCTAGTGTCCTATGGCTTGTCCTATTTATAGGAATGGCCTAAGTATGCTTAAGGACGTTCTAGACAACTTCTAGGGGTTTCTAAGTGCTTAACTAGCCGTTAGGTACAAAGTTGTTGCTTTAACAACGGCTAATTAATTTATTCTGCAGTTGCTGTCAGAGACCATCTCGGTCGACAAATGGTCGACCGAGACACCTACTCGGTCGAAGTTTTGTCGACCGACAGGCTCTCTGGAACAAGTGATTTGCAACGTCTTTCTTCAACTACCAACTAACTTGTCTGTTGTGTCTAACGGCTACTTTGGATCTTTCTCGGTCGAGAAGTTTGTCGACCGAGAGTGTCTCGGTCGAGGAGTTCGTCGACCGAGAATGATCCTGTTTCAAGATTTCATTTTAGGCACTAATTATATGTGTGAGTGTGCAAAGGTGATCCTATTTAAATGGGATGACATGTCTAACTATGGTGTTTGGCTAGGGAAAATCTAACGCTTGATTTACATGCAAATCTAAGTACTTGTACATTATATATTTGTACAAGTTTTACAACATTGATTACATTGCATGAAAATATAACTAAGTAAGCTCTTGGATTTTCCCTTGCTACTTTGTCATCCTGCACACTCAAGTAGCTCGTTAGATTAATAAGAATGAAATGTTTGTCATCATCGAAACAAAGGGATTTATCATAATATCTAATTTATCCAACACTATGTTCTTTGCTTAGAAACTAGTTTGTTGTTCTAGTCTTATGAATTACATGTTCATACGATCCTCTTCACTTTTACTCTTTTGAAGACTCTTTACTTCTATGGACCTATTGAAAGCTCAACTCTATTCTTCTACTTAGCCTTTTCTTTAGAGTTCATAAAAGCATTATACTCTATTCTATGATTCATTCTTCATGATTGATTCTTGTTATCTTGAACCATACATACATACATTTCACATATCTTTTCTATATTTCATATGTATAGTTCATGCAAAATTAATCAATAGACTGATTATGAGCTTCATATCATGTTCTATTATTCCCAATTAAGGGTTTCACATTTGAGACCCCAAAGTTGAACCTCAGATATCAGTTTCAACTAATTCTTAGTTGTTCTGATCTTGCCCATATGTTTCAACATCTTACTGTATGTACATTCTTACTCTGAGGTGGGTCTAATTATTCCAATTATATTCTTATTATGTTATAGATAGGATTCATTAGATCCTAGTAACGCATCCTGCCAACCAGACCAGGCCAAACCTGAAGTCCTGAAGCCAAGAACTACAAAGGATTACATTCCTTCTGAACTGCCACTCACAGCTCAGAAACTCGGCCGATTGGTCAGAAACTCGGCCGATTGCTTCACAACTCGGCCGATCCGCTTGAAACTCGGCTGATCAACTTGCCGTTTGATTTCCTGAAAAAGGAGACTCGGCCAAATTACATACAACTCGGCCGATCAGTTTGCTGTTCGATTGCCTATTAAGGAAACTCGGCCGAATCACATACAACTCGGCCGAATCGCGTACAGACTGAAAACCTAAACAGACCTGCTGATGTCAATTTCACTCGAACCAGCGGGCAAAACTATAGAAACAAAAGCCCATTCAAAGGTCAATTCTAGTCTACTTGTTATAAAGAATGAAATCAATAAATGCAACAACTGCATAGTGTGCAACAAATATTAAAGACCCATATTTCAAAGTATTGAATATTTCAATTCAAACATATAAGAGCATTTCTATACATTTCCAACAAAAACAACATTATGAAATGTAAGTTCTATCCCCTTTTACATTTACGCTCTTAATTCTTGTTTCTTTTCTCGTTTTCTAACCCTAACATTTCTAGGGTTCCTCTCTAGCCCATTCTTCCACTGTATACCTGGCCAGGGTATACGTGAGAGAATAGACAGAGTAGCTTGTACTGGCTGATCCAAGTACTCAGATATCGGGCCAGGATATCCAAATACTCAAATCCCCAAAGCTAACATCAAACATCTCCTATCTGCCACACTTAGGACTCTAACTTACTAACTTAATGGTCCTTAACAACTCACCCTAAGCTCCGATACCAAGCTGTTACACCCCGATCTCACAATTTCCTCAAATCATGAGATTAGGGCATAAGATAGGATTTATATGTAATACAAAGAACACCCTTAACTTTTTCTTTTCTTTTCTTTTCTTGTTTCCCCGCATTGAATCACATAACATATTAACAATGGAATCTGAACATTTCTTTTACTAATCAGACTTCAATAGTAAAGATACATGTATAAGCATTCACGATGTCTTTTACACATTATGCACATGAAACTTGATAATTAGCATACATATCAAAGAGAAACAATATTACACATTGAAATTACAACTCTCTCTCTTATCTCTAACTGAGGACCTAGAGTGACAAGGACCGACTGACTCAACCAATCTCATACTTGACTCCTGTGGCAGGTCTACACTGATGCTCTGACCATCTTCAAGTCCACGCGGTTAACCCTAAAAATGTTTGAGTAGAGGGGTGAGCCTACTCGCTCAGGGGAAATAGACTAATGCACTAATGTGATTACAGATATAATTTGAATAAATGATATGAAATTTAACAACAATAAATACTACACTGAGCAGTTCTAAAACAATATAATTGAAATAACAAAGAATGTAAATATTGCATCCAAAGAATAACTACTAGAAGACTATGCTTCTAGTCTTTCTTAACTCTTTCATTTATAAAGAACTCTGTGAACCTATAATATCATATTTTAACTTATGCCCTAATCATATGCAGTGTACTCTGCATATAAAGATCTGTAACAAGTTCATGCTACGACCCCACCGTACAAGACTTAGCGACACACCCGGGAAATGCTAAGTCTGACGCCAGCCCTGCTCTGCTACAGGACCCCTGGCTCTCCGGCCAGAAACATAGGCTCTACGGCCTCAATGCACAACCACGTGTGCTCCCGACTCCTCCTTTAACCTGAGTACACCGGCGGAGGGTCTCACAGGGTTACTTTCATGACACAAGCACGAATGGTGTTAGATAACCGAGTTTTCTTTTTCCCAGTGCCATCGTGACACACGCACGATTGTTGTTAGACACTGTCTCTCTTTCCTCGTTTGTTCGTGACACAAGCACGGATGATGTTGCAACACGAGTTTCACCCCTAAGTAACAGACCTTCCTTTAGGGGTTCTACGGTGTTAGGGCACTTAGGTCTATTAACTGATTAACATATAAATATCATAGCTCATGTATTCAACATATACCATGTCTCAGTAACATCCCTTTCTAGGGCATGTCATATCTCATTACCTGCAATTTACGAGATATGTATTGAAAATAAGAAGCCCTGCAGTATGTAGATATCAACTCAGAGAGAACAAGCATATAAAGTTAAATGCACTAGAAACATACAATTCAACAGTTAAGTATCACCACATCTCATATCGAGACCTTTCATGTCACCATAACATGATTCATTGAACACCCTATCCTTAGGGTTTCATTCGCCTTATTCATTCATCACATGCCAACACCCTACTCTTAGGGTTTCATTTGCCTCATTCACTTGTCACATGGCTCTTATCATGATCTCATAAGATATAAGCATTCACTAAATAAAGACTGTTTCCAACAAATCATATATAATCAATATAGATATGAAATCATAGAAACTTAACTAAATTTAGATTTTCCATATCATTTACTGAAATATCATGTATCAAGAATAAAATTCAATTAAGATAACCCATGAGATACATCCTAACCACTTATAGGATTACTAGTCCTTTTCAATAAGGTTAAAACACTAGTGATGTCTCTATTAGGTTAAACCCTAATTACATCATTTGATATAAATCTGAAAAGCATTCTCACTAAGAAGTGTTGTATACGTATCTGATATGAATCTACCATCAAAAAGTCATTCAAACAGAGAAGGAATCTGTATCATATCAATTTACAATAACTTAAATCAAACGGACATTTCAGGATTTAGAATTCACATGCTAAGCATTTAGGAATTTGGATGTTATAATCAAATTCGTGCATTAGAATGTTTTAAGGAAGAACCCACTCACCCTAAGGTATGAAAACACCTCACAACTGCAGCTCAATTCAGGGAATCTCGAATTCCTATCAAATCCCTAGCAAATCTCCCAATTCTTCATCCATTCAACTCGGAAACCTTGAAAATGAGGGATTATGAAGAAAGGGTGAGAAAAGAGGGAATTTCGACATCATCTTGGATCAAATCAGAGCATGGACGGAATCTTGACATGAGAGAGAAGATCCACCATAAAAGTATATGCAAAGGATCCGAACTTACTTGATTTCACCCTTCCTGGAATCACAAAACCCTAATTCAGCAATTCCCCCACTTTCTCCACTCAAGCCCTAACTCTCCCTCTCTCTCTAGATTTTTGTTTCTCTGGAGTGAATGACGAAGAATGAGATCTGTGTGTGTGTGTGGTTTCTCATATAAGTCAATTGAGCTGCTTGGGTCAATTGCATATTGACCCAACACTTAACTTTAATTATATTGGCTGAATATTCAGTTATACAAAAGTTACTGTAATTCGTTTATTTCAGAGATCAAGCATTCTCCAACAATTATGGGAATTTATCAAGTTGTTTATAATTTATCTATAAAGCTTCAGTTAAAATTTGAGATCATTTGGAGTTACCAATAAATAATTAAAAATAGAACAGTGAACTGCTATATTGCAGTCTGCAAAATATTCGGCCGAGTTTGTCCTGCACAAACTCGACCGACACCCTTACTGTAGGGATTCAAAAGTCATCCAAAAATTATGCCAAATTAAAATAGTGTCCAAAACCTTGTTTTTCAATCACAGTTAAAATTTGAGATCAATTGGATATCCCAATAAAAAGATAAAATTCAATTACCACACTGCTGTATAATTCTGGAAATGTGATCGGTCGAGTTTGAAACTCGGCCGATAAACAGGTCAGAACCTTCTTCAAAAATTCTGATATTTACCAATATTGTTCACATTTTATATATCAAAATCATATCAAAATTTGAAGTAAAGAAGAGTTACCCATAAAATACTAAAAATCATTTAGTGAGACATTCTACTTATCAAATTCTGTATTCATGCATCATTAAAACCCTATTTTGGGCCGATTAGGGTTTATGTTTCTCAAACCCTAATTCACAAGACAAAAGAACATTTAGACTTCTTATCATAGTTAAAACATCCTAATTGTGTTATTGTCATTAATTAGATTTCAAGAATGATTATTCTAATTAATCTTTGCGATTGTCTAGGTAAACCCTAGTTTACCAATTAAGCTCAGATGGGGTCGTAACAAGCAAGCTCCTTGTTTATGGTGAAAGAAAACATCGACTAATGCATAGTTGGTCACATTATTGTTGTAGGAGATGATGATAGGGATAGTGGTGTTGGTGCATGGATTAACACTCCAACAAGTGGTAGAGAGAAACATAAATTATGTGGTGGTGGTGCATTGTGAAATTTGGCAATGCAACAAGTTATTGGGGGATGGGATCCCTATTGTAGTGGTGGTGATGTTGTTGGTAGCAGCGGCACTCTTAGTACTCCCACATGAGATGGAGGAATAGAACATTGGTGCATTGGTGGTGGTGATGTTGTCTGAATAGGAGATGTTGTCAGAGGGGGACGGTCTTGGGTTCTAAATGGTGGTTGTGTTGTTGGAAATATCATGTAACAAGTGTTGATGACTAAGTTGTGTACGGTACTAAGAGTAACTATTTAACATATAAAGCAACTATCAGCTATAAAAGTAACTATCAGACATGAAAACTAAGAGTAGGACAGTAATTGTTTGATATTAGAATATATGCTACATACAAACTATATATTAATAGTTAAATGTCATATTATGTACTTCAAATGTATTTTTAGGGTGTGTAATTATGATGAGACATACAAATTTAAAATATTAAAAAATATGAAACAAAAATGAGTGCAATTAAAAAAATCAATAGATATCCACCAAAAAGTATGTGATATGAAAAGTAAATATTCAGAATAAATTATATGTATTTGTCAAAGAAAGTAATATTGGGTCACTAAAAAAATCAAATTACTAGATGTTATAAAAGTACATCATGTTCAAGATCTTTATGATGACTAGCAGTAACAACAGCACATTGATCTGGTAGAAAATTACTAAATCCATGTCATAATAAAAAACATACAAGGATGTACATCAATGAAAACTTAAATATTCTTTCTCTCTCCTTCACCATAAACATCTTACTCTCCTATTTGTTCTCACACACATACTCTCTCTATACCAATCATACGTTCTCGAGAGATTCTTTATATTCCATTCATATATTGCAAAGTCTTGATGCATGGATTTATAGACGTGTTCCATAAGAATTATGAATATCAATACTCTTACTATCACATCTAGTAACAAAAGAAATCACATTTTCCAACTATATATACATCTTAGTATGTGTATGTATGTGTTTCATACATTGTTTCTACCTTCCCACTATCTACATATTTCCTATTTGCCTTGATCTCCACCGTCCTTGACTGCCTCATCGGGCTCTCATACCTCCTGTGCTTCCACTTCCTTGGATGCCCCTAACAATGTCTCAAAGTTTGTTGTGGTTGTCTCCACTAGTATTGGTTATCATATAATAGACATACTAGTAAGTAGTCAAAAGGTAACAAAAATATAATATGATAATGAATACAACTACAAATTTGAATACTAAAAATTTTCCAGAAGGTAACTATGTGGAAAAAAAAGTAAATGTGAAGTATGAAAAGTAATCATTTGATAAAAAAAATTAGCCATTAAATTACTAAAATTAATAAATATATAATATACATAGTAAAATTAGGTCGCTAAAAAGTAACTACTTGACACATAAAGTAAATTTCAGTCAAAAAATGTAACAGTTTGACATAAAGTAACATTTTACTAACAAGATGTTGTTGAGGTACATCACTGGCTAGATGTCGTTGTTCTTGTAGAGGGAAGTGAGCGTCGTCATGCAACATTCCTTAGCCACGGTAGTCACCAATGACCAAAGGACCTCCACTTGGTTGTTGACTCCATTGGGGTTAGTGTGGAACTCTTGGGAACCCCTGTGACCTCCATACTATCTTTGTGATGTTCGTAATTGCTTTATCAACAATCCATCCATCTTATTAATAGGGGAATCTATTAGAAGCAAGATTGTCGTCAAGATATGCTTCTTCCCATGCCTAGATTGTCGTTGATTCCATAGGGAAAGATGACAACACAATCTATATGAATGAGGGCATAGGTCAGGCTTCCCTAGCACATATTAGGTAATGTGGCTGGAAATTGTGATTGCAAGACATGGGAGAGCATAACAATTGTCATCAACATCTTTCATCATCTATGTCTATAACCACCACAAGGCTAGGTTCATCTATAGCAATGTCACTACCCAAGTACTCTACATCAGGGTTGGGGAGGTTGCGATCCCTCCAAGTGACTTCTAAAGGTCTAATAGTTAATTGTTCTATTTTTTTAGGAATTCAGATCAAATGGGTGCGGAAGAGATTCAAACGGGGTGGATTTGACTCTCAATACATAACAAGAAAGGCTTCTATGGAGGCTAGAGCAGGAGTTCTAGAGGAATCCTTGGTAGTCCATTCAACAACTACGAGGGGGTATAGTCCAAAAATCATTGTGAAGCAATAAGGTAGAGAGACACTTTACGTAATCTAATCTATGCCTGATTTGAATAAGTGGTTGAACGCTTGTGATGAGATGTTCATTGATAATGAAAGGATGGTGGCTGAATAAGAAGCTTAATAAAGGAGAATGCTTGGTCTAATAGATCATATTACAGATTGATCTCTCTCAACCTGTGAGAACTCGTTACACTAAATGAGATTACTCAAAACATAAAGCACAATCGATCACTAATTAATCACTTACCCAAAAATATGGGTAAATTAAAACCAATTTCAACGTCAACACCCGCTCAGAAACATTTGCATAAGAGCCCAACATATTTCTTA
Source organism: Alisma plantago-aquatica (assembly GCA_963693085.1). Taxonomy (NCBI): domain Eukaryota; kingdom Viridiplantae; phylum Streptophyta; class Magnoliopsida; order Alismatales; family Alismataceae; genus Alisma; species Alisma plantago-aquatica. Next base: position 1,362,159,623 of record OY856409.1, read on the forward strand.
TATCCATACTATGCCAAAAATTTGATACAAATTATTCTAGAGCCTTAGCCACAACATATATACACAAGAGAACAATATTTGTATATGCCACACAACAATCATTAGCATGCTAACAAAATTCTGATTTGTTTGAAACACCATATAAAAACTTTTCCTGCCCAGACCTGAGAGTACAGGGATGACTCTAGGATACACTAGACATCTAATCAACTTTCTCAAAGATTCACTACTATAGTTCCTCTTTACTTCCATGGTTCTGTTGTCATCATTGCTGATTACCTAAAAAGATGTAGAGAACCACAAGGGTGAGACCCATGTCCCAGTAAGAGATATAACCTCCAACAATGCTTATTTGTTACAACTTTTCAAATAGTAGATAACTAAGTAGTTAGAGTATTTAATAATCAATTGAACTGATTAAATAGTTCAAGTATACTAATTAAATTAAGCAAATCATCTTAGCAACAAGTATGATCATCAACGCATATATAGATAACAAATAAATCCATTTCTTTGGATAGATATCTACTCAAATATCATCAAATTGCGTCTAATAACAATCATTATCATTAATCTGACTATCATCATATTCCTTGCTAACAGTACAAGCAATCTAGTAGCATAAGCATCCCTGACATCATGAATATGTCTAGTAACATAACATGTCTATCAATATTGGCATCTCAAATAAAGGGAACAGATCTATATCATAAGTATAACTAACATCATAACATAATGAACTACATAGGCATGATTAACAGTTTAAGAGTTTCTCATTACATATGCATGGCTAGCAATATTAAACATAGCTAGTAGCAACATCTTAACCATCAGTGTCAATATATTTGACAGCATAAATATGTTTACAACATGAGCATAACTATAGCATAAGCATATCTATTATCTCTTATTGTACAATACATGATCTCAGTGAAAAGAAAGCAAACAAGGGTTATCATCCAATATGAAGTGTTGTGTATAACCCTAAACAGATATGCTACACAGCTATCTTACATCTTTTATTATGCCCTGAGGAATTTGAGGATACCACTCAAAATCCAAATGACCACTGCTAAGTCGAAATCAGTGTCATATAAGATCTAGGAAGAGTTGGACTCCTAAGATCTTCTTCGCCCCCAGTCAGTACATGTTTGCCACAACGACACATAAGGTCAAGCTACTAACAGCCTAGTCTTTCCTTGGTATAGGTCATGGAACTAGTGAAAGGAGGTGGGTATGCATACCCTACCATCTGAGGTACAACCACAGTTGTCCTCCAATCTCGTCACATATATAATCACTGAGACATGACCGCAGCCATTCTCAAACTAAGGGCTAGGTATAACCACAATCATCCTCCCTAAACACTTGAATTTAGGATGACAAGCACCCCGCATTCTCATCAGTATTTTCTCTAATTTTCCCTTAGGAATACTCAATTCACCATCTGGCAAGTTCTAACACTCAAATAAATCTATGGAACAGGGCACTACATGATTAGAGTTTCACTTGATTAGTTATGCCAATTGGGTAAATTAAGGTTGCATCAAACAAGTGGACATACAAACCCTAATTCACTTCTAACAAGCATATAAATATAACAACTTCAAAAGATATAAAACGTGTGAAACATAATTTCTCATCTCATCATCACATGGTACTATTCACTTGCCATTCATAAGGCTACACTAGTCATCATACTATCACAAGATATAAATCCTTTTCACAATATCACAGGGCATCCACCCTTATCAACATAAGAGGATTACACCTCATTCAGGGCTCAACCATGCCCAAAGGTCATCAAGACCATCATACTATTCCCTGCAAGATCATCATTATCATTCCATGCCTTATAGCAAGGCTCAACAACATCACTTACATATAATACACCAAATCAGCACAATATTGCATTAATGAGCTAGGATATACTCATAAACAATCATAGCAGGGTTATATTAACATTAAGAACATTCCTTTATTAAATCAACATGCAAGGAATCTAGATATGATTAACCCTCATCATATTCATAACCCACATGTTAGCATAATAAAGTATCAACCATGTGGCTATGATAACCACCAATTAACATATTAAGGTTATGATCATATTAAGGAGGTTATATCACCATCATTCCATCATATAAGAATGTTAAACATGAATACTCATCTTTATCTATTTGCATTAGAGTTAGGTTCAACAAGATAAATTATATTAATATTACTAATTAGCACTTATAACCAAATCCTAACTCATGGCATCCCCATTGGATCATGGATACATAAGGTGAAGCATCACCATCACATTCCATACTATTCTCAAGTATGAACCCACACATAAATCAAGGTGTAGCCATCGGGTTATAGCATACTAGGGTTTCAACAACAATAAGAGAGTACTCCATGATTGTATTAATCATTATTCATACCCAATTACCATCATTTAGTTATATTAAAGCTAGGTATAACAAGTTATACCTCATTAGGGTTACATATCAACAAAATATGGTTGTCATCCCTTCTATTCATATGAGTGAATAGGTAATACTGCCTTATTAAAGGTAACCCTCCATTTGTTCCATCATCATTCAACCCATATCACCAAACCACAATGTCACCCAGAATCATTGGATGTTTAAAGGGTAAGACCATTGGTTGTTTACATAAGTAAACACCTTGTATAAACCACCTATGAAGTCCTTGATTTGTTCTCTAGAAAGAGTCACCATCTAACCCTATACATCCCTTGATTAACAACACAAAAAGTTCCATTGAGAGTAGGGTAAAACCCATAATCGACTGTTCATTTAAAACAAGCCATCCATTATCAACAAGTAAGATCCTTAAGTTGATAATATAAAGGAAACCATATAAATCACATTATTAGGACCAACATATTACATTAGCCATCATTCCACTTTATTGGAGGAATAAACATTAGATCTTGACCATTGGGTCAAGTTCATATGTTAAAACCATCAATTACAGTATAGGTCTGACCGTTGCATCTAGTGACCCAAGAAATCATTGTTCTAAGGCTTAATTGATGCTAAAACTATATGATAAACTCACCATATGTTTATGAGACCTGATACACCATCATTAGTGACCATAAACTCACCATAGGTTGTTAGATCAGTACTATATTCATCAATCAGCATCAAATACTAAGCTAATGTCATCATTAATTGATAACATCAGTAGGGTACTTAATGGTTGATCATTAAACATCTAATTTATCCAAAACATGAACTAAGGGGTACCATAGGTTGTCACCATCATCTGACACCTTTGATCCTGACCATCAGTTGCAATGAAGACAACACTATAGGGTTGTTGCAATGGTACCATCATCGGGTCATGGGTTTATAGAAGAAACTAGCTTAAAACCCTAAAATTGACCATTGGTTGATAGGTGCTTAGCACCATAGGTTGTCAAACCAACCTGATCCAAGTCATATTATACCTTAGGAATAATGTACACATGATCATAGGTTCATATATAACTAAAATCAGAATAGGGAATATTATAAAAATCAAAATCCAAGTCAAGCATAGCTTTTTAGTGCATGGATCATCATTTAAAAGCAAGAACATGAGCTAGAAAGCTTATGGTAAGCAATAAACGTGGAGAAAGTTATAAAAATTTCCTATAATTAGAATATAAACTCCCAAACATAAGAAAATATGAGAAGTTAGGGTAGAAAATCCAAGCATAAGTTGTGAACTCGTCCATCTAGCACATTTCTTCATCAAATGAGCAAACCCTAAGCATAAGGAGCAAGAAAGGTAGGGTTTTAGAGCTTTAGAGAAATTTCTACCATGGAACAGCAAAGTTCCAACCTGTAGAAAGGTAGGAGGAAGGATAACAAAGAAATAACCAGAGGTCAAGATCACTAGAAGGAAGCTTTTTTTAAACCCTAAAAGTCAATTGCAACCCTAGATTCTTTTTCCAAGAAGATCCCCTCTTTCTTCTTCCTTGGATAGGAAATTCACAGAATCACAGAGGGAGAACAAGGTTCATATAAGAAGGGAAGTGGTGGAGAGCAAATGGATCGTTTGGGTTCTTAGGGATAAGTATATGAAACTTTAAGATAAAGAAAAAGAAAAGGTTGAAGTTCTAGTATCTTTCCAAGTGTCCACGGCCTTAAACTATTAAGAATATACAAGCACACACACAATAAGCTCCCCCACCATCCATAGAGACATGTTTATCTCTCATTTCTTGAATTTCCAAGAAAAACAAATAATTCATAAGTTGATAGCTACTAAAGGTAGCTCATCAATGAAGGGGTAAACCCTAAAATACCCTTGAGGAAAACACCTTCAAACCAAGGTTTAAATAGGCGCCCCATGGCTCAAAAAGATCAATAATGATGAGATAATATCCAAGGAACATAATAAAAGTGATAAATTTAAAAGAAAACCTCTCAATTGGGTAAATTGTAGAAAAGTCCAAATTGTTCATAAAATTGCATAACTTGTTCAAACAATCTCCAAATAGGACCAAATTTGAAACTTAAGCTTGTATTATGATTTCAAAGCATATAAAAAGGTTATATTAGGGTTATAAGAATTAAATTATGATAATTAAGCTTGTTCAAAACTTTAAGCAAGGTTAGGCGTCTCATAACCATAAACCCCTAACAGGGATTTTGCCCCTGAAATCCAAGGTACACATAGATGGATTCTTCTCATGAATTTCATCCTCAATATTACACATGGTTACTTCCATATTATGGTAATGTCACATTTCTCTTATAGAGGTCATGTTCTTCTCTTTCAATTCATACATATCTTATCTTGGGTCAGCACAGAAACCCCCACATAAGAAAACATTTGCAAATATGGAACATAGAAACTTGTTGTGCCACCTATACAAGTCTAATAGTAACTTTCAACTTTAAATTCTAGCTATCATCCTGAAATTATATGTATTGTATCAACAAACCATCTATCCTTGAAAGTGGTCTTGCCCTGCTATTACTAGACCATACACAACATTATAGTCACTTTTGTTTTTCCTTCCGGGAGAGGAATACTTAGAATGTTCAAACATCTCCAACCTTCACATATTTCTCATACTGTTTATACATCTTGGATACTAGGATTCATTACATTGGTATCCACCTCATATGCTATAAGGAACTCACATCATTATCTCATCCACTTTTACCAACATAATAAACATCAAGACATATAAGTTGAGTATTCCTGGTTATTGGAAGGCTCAAAAGCAAAATAATCACAAACTTTATGATCTTGGAACCATAGTCCAAACAACCTTATGCTATAATAAGCTATCCACCCTCATATTTATAAGGAATCCACACATACCAAGTGGCAATGATCCACTTGAAAGTTGTGCCCTGGAAAGTAAAGACACAAAGGGAAACACACTTCCCACATCATAGCAACATTGTTCAAGGGTCTCTAGAAAAAAGGTAACCAGTTATATTTTCATTATGCAAGTTACATCTTCTTATGTATCATTTTACCCTTTTCATTTTGGGTTCCTTGCCATTAGCATAGGAAGCATCATGATTAACATATATGATTACTCCTTCCTTGATGACTATTTATCCCACTAGGGTATGTTCTCTTATTTTATTATGTTTTTCAACCACTTATCAACAGGTAAATCATCATATTATTCATTTTCTTCATTAAAAAGGGATCATCTTCCTTAATTTCTTCCACATGCCATGCTGATTTTACATTAACACTTTCTTACACACATAGGTTGGTCTGATATTAACTCCGGTTCCACCTTATTCCTTTATCATTGTTCCCATTTATCTTCTCATTTTTACTTATTATAGGAGTTCTCTCCATCTTATGTGAATTTATACATTGAATCACTTTATAAGAATAGATTTATCTATCTTTTACTTTATTATCTTATTGAATTTCATCTTCAAGAACTCCTATTGTACTTATTTTTATTCAGATTTATATTTCATGGTATTATATATTTCTCTTATAGTTACTAACAATTCAAGTTTTGATAGATAATGATGTAATCCTAATCTTCTCGTGAGGTAATATTGATATCTGCACCATGATTTCTACTTCATTATGCTCTTTATATTGTTTCAAAATGACTACTTGATCAGAGTAATCAAAAATATAATAATCTAAAAGTTCCATACTTACCTTTGCTTCAATAATTGAATACCTGGCCAGGGCACCCAAATACTAAGATTATGCAGTATGCACCATATTTTTATTTCATATTCCTAATTTTGACATCATACTAGTCCTAAGTCCTAGTGTCCATGTTGACTCAGTGAACCTAAAGCTCTGATACCAACTTGTGATAACTTGTTACTCTAAATGAGATTACTCAAAACATAAAGCACAATCGATCACTAATTAATCACTTACCCAAAAATATGGGTAAATTAAAACCAATTTCAACATCAGCACCCACTCAGAAACATATGCATATGAGCCCAACATCTTTCTTATATCCATACTATGCTAAGAATTTGATATAAATTGTTCTATAGCCTTAGCCACAACATATATACACATGAGAACAATATTTGTTTGTACCACACAATAAACATTAACATGCTAACACAATTATGATTCATTTGAAACACCATATACAAACTTTTCCTGCCTGGACCTGAGAGTATAGGGATGACTCTAGAAAACACTAGACATCTTTCTCAAAGATTCACTACTGTAGTTCCTCTTTACTTACACAGTTCCGTTGTCGTCATTGTTGATTATCTAAAAAGATGGAGATAATAGGTGGCATGTCAATAGCTAAACCTATCCCTACAAAACCCTAAATACCTACCAAGGCTAAAGCGGGTGCAATGGGCTACCACTACGATCAAGAGGCCTCGAACCCTAGAACCCCAAGAAGGAATACCTCGAACTCTCACCCCTTCAGAGAGAAAGAGAAAGAGAAAGAGAAAGAGACACAAGTATATCCCAACTGCCCCTAACTTGGATCTGATACCATTTTAGGGTGGAAGCTAGGATTTTGGTGGTTGGTCGGTAGAGAGTTGGTGGAATGTGGTGTTGGAGTATTGGTGGAGTTTGATGAATAATTGGTGGAGTAGGAAGGGCTTATTTATGTTTGGATAAATGATAGAAGTGAGTGATTAGAGGTGGATTAGGGTTTGTGATTAAGGTGGTTAGATGTGGATTAGGGTTTGTGATTAAAGGTTAATAGGCATTTAATTTGTTTACAAAGAAGGGGGAATGCTTAAATAAAAATAATTAAAACTGATTAAATAATAGTAGAAAACTTACTAATTACTGGCGCAGATGATGGTTGTTCTTTGAGAACATTGAATGCCAAAGCACGTCATGATCTTTTGATATTTCTTTGGACAAAGAAAGGATCTTTGATTATGATTCAAAGAGGGAAGAACATGCACACACAATTGATCTTAACAAAAGGGAAATTTTATTCGCAATTGGAGGGTTTACACTCAGGAAACAAAATAGAAACTAAGAACACATGACTATATAGATGAAATTACAATATAAGTGAAGTGGAGGAAGTATTACAAGACTTGGAAATTCTCTAAGGAGGAGAATTTCAAGCTAAGACACTTCCTACTACAATAACTAAGCTCAATAAGCAAGGGGAGCTCTTTGGGTGGAAGAGTGTTGTGGCTATCACAACTCTTATTTGCCTTTTATAGACCTTTTTGATGGTGTGGACGAATGTGCTTATCTTGCCACTTGTTTGTTTTAGTTCATGTCTTTGACAAGTGTTTTTGTTACATGAGTGGCGATATTTGTTGTGTCTTCCACGTACTCTTTTGTCTTTGTGACTTTTGACAGATATCCTTCATCTTCCTTTTCATATGCCACTTGTTCTTTTTCTACTTTGAGTCTTAACAACTGTCTTTTGTCTTTATGTATAGGAAAGAGCTATCTTGTCTTTTCTTCTTTTGTCACTTCTTCAGCAAGGTATTTTTACCCATTATTTTGAATCGAGTAATCCGTAGCAATCATCTCCATTTTCAAAGTTACTTTCTCCGTGAGTAATATCTCATATTGGAATATTTTCTAGATCTAGGATTTCATCAAATATAATTAATTGAGAATTTTCCATGTTAGGGTCTCTTATAAGAGACTTTCTGATAATTTTATTTTCTTATATGGAGGCCCCCTTTTAGTTTCTTGATCAATAAGATAATCAGAAATTGGGGTAGATATTAACTTTCCATTTAAAATAGGGTCTATGTTGAATTTGTCCCACCATTTAATCATACTTGCCTTCCAAGGTAGGGTAAAAAGGCATTAGTTTCTTTTTCCCATTTCCATTGCATAATCCATGGGATTCCATAAGCACAACAACATCTTAGTATGTTAAGATCTTCTTGATCTAAATTTTCAAATAATGGAATATAATTATTAAGCTTTTGTGGGAATATTTCCCGAGTTGCTCCATAATTTTTCCAAAAAATGTATAAGAACCAATTGGTAAGTTAGTCCTATAAGACCATTTTATGAACCATGAATGAGTCATTTGATTATTTTGAATACATAAGACATTTTTCTAGGCATCTTGATAGTCCTAGTATTTGTAATACTAGGGTTGATGTTTGTCTTTAAATCTTCTTGGAATATTAGGATTTCCATCATTGTTCCATTCTGAAATGGTGATAATTTTTTGGATTTTTAATTGAGAAAAAGATATCATCTTATTTTTTGATTTGTCTCTAAAATTATGAAATATTTTTACACTACTGGTTTTATGAGAATTTTCTCATAATCTTAGTGATTCTTTCCAAGAATTGTCAGAATAAAATTATATTTATCAGGAAGGTAATTTTGCAATAAAGTTTTTGTTTCTTTGGATAAGTCTTCATTTTCTAAAGTTATTGTATGTATTGATGTTTTGAATATGAATTTTGATATGTTTTTTTTTCTGGTAAATCTACTTCCATTTCATCATTACCTTCCTTAGTAGAAATACTTGATTATGAACATACCTCTAGGATACAGACTTTGGATGTTGATGTAGACATATTTTGAGATTTTTGTGAAGAAGTCATATAAGCTACAATAAATATTTAGAACCTCCTTTTGATGTGTCTCTTATGAAATAGTAAGTGCATCAATGAAATTATCTTTATAATCTAATGCAACTCTTATTTTCTTTAAGAACATAAGTTCAGGTTTCTTCCTAAACTCAAAAGTTACAAAGTTATTGTTAATTCGAGTATGAACCCCTTTTTCACTAACTAACATAGGGAGAATTTTATTAAGAAATGGTGTCCCAATGATAATATCCTCAGTTATATTTTGAGGAAGGATAAAACATGTTTTAATATTATTATTGTTGATGCATATGTGTGCTTCAAAAAATTTATATTTTACTTTGAGTTTATCTTTTATAGCAGAATTAACATGATGATTAGTTGTTTCGTAATATTTTGTTGGTATAAGGTTTTCTCTTATACAATTAACATTAGCTCCAGAATCAAATAAAGTTATCCCTTCTAGGGTGAAGTCATTAGTTTTTATATTCACTTCACCTTTCCATTTTCTCTTAACAAATTCTTGAAGATTATTAACAAAGGAATCTTTGTTATCTTCCCTTGTTTCATCGACTTGGTTTTTATTTGAGCATTCTCTGAGCATTGTATTATATATATATATGTTCTTTTTTTTACAGAGAAGCCAGGAGGCTATTTATTCATCTTGCCCTCCTCTTGCAAGCCAATACGGATAAACATTACATACATCTAAATGAATGCGAGAAATAAACTTGGAGTTACTACCTCCATTACAATTCTCCTTATGGATAATGTCAGTAATACACTCAGGATGTCTCGGAAGATCTTGAAACCGGATGGGTTGTTTTTGGAAAGCTTTCTCCAGCTTATCGGCCATAAGGTTACTTTTGCGCGGACTGAAAATAATTTTCCAGTCCTGATGTTTCCCCAACGTCTGCTTGATTCTATAAAGAAATCTTGAGTATCTTGGATACTCGTCTTATGAATGTAGCATCTCAACAAGGCCTTACAATCAGTTTCCAACATGAGCTTGGTCACCTTATTTTTATTAGATAACTCCAAAGCGACATCCACCCCAATGATCTCTGCATGGGTAGCAGAGCTCACCTTGATGCTTATTATATGCCCATCAATCCAGTGCCCAAGTGAATCATGAGCAATGATCGCCACAGTTGCTCTTTCAGGTTTCCAGGCAGCATCGGTGTTGATTTTTACTGACCCTGGTGGGGGCCTTTTTCACTGTTGCGCCATCCCATTCCCCTTGCTAACTATATCTTTAGTCCAAGCTTTCTCAACTAGCTGCAGCTCATTAGTAATCCATTGCAGTTGTCTCCCTGAAGTCATCATCTTATTCTCGAAAATAAGTTGGTTACGAGCTCTCCATATGGCCCAGCAGGTAACCAGCAATTTTCTTTTAGACTTTTCATCCTTCTTCAGTAGGTTATCTAACCAGTATCTTCTGTCTATTTGATTGAGTTCGTTAAGGTCTTGGTCGGGAAGGGACTTTCTCCAGATCTCATGTGCAAAGACACAGTCCCTCATCGCATGGATTGAAGTTTCCTCCTGATTACGGCACCTAGGACACGTACCATCTGTGGTTAAACGCCTCCTTACTCTCCTATTGTTCGTTAGTATTGCATCATGCATCAGTAACCAGCCGAAGGTTTTGTACTTCTCAGGTATATCCATCTTCCATAGCTGCTCCCACTCACCTTCCACGGTAACTTCGCACTCCAATCTAATAACATCATATGCAGTCCTCGTCGTGAACCTGCCATTATTGGTTTCTGTCCAAACACACACATTAGGCTTCGTATCGATTACTGGGGGCTCAATTTGCCCAATTTTGTTGACCACCTGAGCCGGCAACCACTCCATCATGAATTCCATGTCCCATCCTCCATTATCAAGAACAGCACATCTCACGTTCATGTCTCGGATTTGCTCGGGGATCGGTCGCCTTGCAAGGTTACTCAGCCGGAGGTTGGGTTCTACCCAGGCATCCTCCCAAAAAGATATACTTCTTCCATTAACCAGCATCAGAATAGAATGCTCAATAATAAAGTTCTTGCACTTGAACGTTGCTACCGCCAGTCAAGAAAGGTTGCTGGTAGGACCTCCACTGTACTTGTTATACTTGTTCCTGATATAATCGCACCACAGAGTTTTCCTGTTGGATACAATATCTCATGCGTTTTTTGCAATCAAAGCCTTGTTCCAATCTCACATAGACTTCAAGCCTAGTCCTCCCTCTCCTTTACGACATGTGACTTTATTCCAGGCGACCATGGACATAGGATGGGCTTTGTGGCCTCCTCCCCAGATAAATCTTCTTATACAACCATCTATGCAATCACACAGTCCCAAAGGAAAAGCTACAGTTTGCATAGTATAAGTGGGGATCGTTTCCAGGACAGTCTTGGCAAGACATATGCAACCAGCAAGGGATAAACACCGGGCTGCCCACTCGTTCACCTTGGATTCGATCCTCTTTAGAATGTCAGCATAGGTATCTTTGGTAATCCTCTTGTGAATGATGGGAACTCCCAAATATCTGCCTAAATCATTTGTTTCTTTAAACTTCCCAATCCGATTGATATTCCTTCTGGATCTTTGGGAAACACTTGCCGCATAGAACACATGGGTTTTAGTAATGGAAATCATCTGACCCGATGCTTCTTCAAACAGCCTAAAGCATTCCTTTATGCACTTCATTTGGTTACCAGATGCCTCCCCAAACAAGATAAGGTCATCTACAAAACACAAATGAGAAATGCTTCCTCCATTTCTCCCCATTTTGAACGGTTTCCATCTACCTTCACTCACAGCAAGTTGTATCAATTGGCTCGGGCGTTCTATACACAAGACAAAAAGATACGGAGAGATAGGATCGCCTTGTCTCAAACCCCTACTCAGTTTGAACGGCTCAGTAACCTTTCCATTCCAAAGCACAGAACATTCCCCAGTTCTAATGGAGTTCATGATATATGCAGTGATGTTTGTGGGAATCTCCATCATATTGAGTGTATCTGCAATGAATTCCCATGACAGCCTATCATATGCTTTTGTTAAATCAACCTTGATAGCCATCATCTCTGCAGCTGTCTTCTTCCTCATCATGAAAATCATCTCCTGGGCAATAGCAATGTTATCTGTAATATGACGTCCAGGCACAAAAGCACTCTGGGCAGCAGAAACCCAATGGGGTAGATATGACTTTAATCTTTCCACTACAATTTTGGAAATGAGCTTAAGGAAGTAGTTGTTCAGCGAGATAGGTCTCAACTGATCACAGCTTGTTGGAGGGTAAACTTTAGGGATTAATACATCCTCATCATCATTATACTTTTCATATATATATATATTTTTGAAGATTTTCAACCTTATCTGTTAGTTCAATAATTTCTATTCTAATTTTGTTTTGTTCTTTTCTCAAATCTTCTATAGAAATATGTTTATCATTAGTTTTTTCATGTTCAATTCTTTTCATTACAAGATCAAATGAGTAGAACTCATTTTCTTTTGATTCTATTTTATTGTTTGATTTTTTTTTCTATAATCATATTGAGATATTTTGCAAGTTTAGTGCTTCTTTCTTGTTTATCTTGGATGGAATCTATGGTTTCCAGTATAAATTGTTGTTCACTAATTAAGACATGAATTTCATCTGATGATGTTTCATAGCTATTGTAATTACACTGACATCCTTCTTCATTTTTTGATCCTGAGGATTCATTTAGAATTAATTTACTAACAAAAGTATCAAGTTCTTCTAGTGTAATACTTTTTTTATTCTAGTAACAGTTCGTTAACTTTTTTCTTGAAATCTCATTTAAAACATTTGTTTGCATAGTGCCCTTTTTCGTTACAATTATAGCATGTTATGCTTTTCTTATTATCTATTTTTCTTATTTGTTTTCTTTTTGTATAATTCTTCTTTGATTTGTTACTATCTTCACTAAACCTTTTGTAGATTTTGTGTCATTTCTTTTATTTTGGTAAATCGATGTCCCATCCAAATTGATAACAAAATTCTCCTAGTTCCTTTTTATCTATTGTTTGTTGTCTTTTTAATTGATTTTTTTAATCTATAGTCATTGCAAAGAGATAGTCCTATTTGGTTTATTCTTTGTATTATTTCCCCATAGGATATATGTTCTAGAGGGACAACATTATTATATGCTTGTCTAATATGTTCTCTTACCTGTTCAGCGAAAAAAAATAGGTAATCTAGATAAAAGCTTTTCTTTCTAAACAATAGAATTACAATCTCTGAATTGGAAAACTTTAGAAGAAAAAAACATATTTATACCAACAAAAATCACTCAGACTCTTACATCTTAAGTTCATTAGTTGTTCCCTGTGTTTTTCTAATATAGTGTCATTGTGGCCTATAAAATGTTGAATTATGTTTACTATTAGAGTATATATTGCGTCTGATTGGGCTTGACCATTTTCTAACTTAATTTGAGAACCATGCTCATTTATTTTGTAGCTTGAAGTATTTCTTGTCTGTGTATTTCACTAAGATAATTAATCCACCATCCTCTTAACTGACCAATAGATGATGAAGTTATCATTTTGGCAATTGTGTTTTCAAGACTACCATGAGCTCAACAAGCATTGGCATATATCAACATTTGATGGCAAAATTGTAATATTTGGTATTCTGAAAATCCATCTAAGTTCCATTCTATAAGAGATTTGCCATCAAATTGACATAAAGTAAGATTAGGATTTTCTTCAAATTATAGGTCAACCAGTGTAGGTCTAGAGTAATATTTTTTAAAAAAATTGAGCAGTTTTACCAAAGATGACTATATTTAGTTGTAGATTCTTAGGTATCTCTTCTTCATCTGAATATGATGAGTTTCCATATATTGTACTAATGGTTGCTTTTTGAAGATTTAATTGGTCTAGCCGACTTGTGATTTCATGTGTTAATTCATCAAGTTGTTTATCGAACTTAATGGGTTCCTTCTTTCCTAATATTATATTTCTAGTTATAGTTTGAGGAACAATTAGTGGCAAATTTTTTATTTCTACTTTCTTTTGATATATTGGTACTTTGCCAATACAATAATCATTGTCTCTATCCTTTCAGTTTGATTGCTAAGGGTTTGAAGATTTATATTTGTATAGTTATTTTGTTAAATTATATGAGCTATATGGTGTGTTTTAGCTGGTTCTTGACTATATTCCATTAGTTTTAATGGCATGGCCTTGATGTCATTTTCTCCAAATTTTATAGCTTGAAAGGGAGGATTAATTGATTCCACTTCTTCATCTTTTGAAGCATGTTTCCATGTTTAGGATAGTTTTTCTATTACCATAGTATGATCCTCACTTGGGAGAGTAGGTAACATTTCCTTAAGTGTATTAAGATAATTAGATTCATACCAATCAAAGAAATATATATTCTCATTTAACTGTTTCATTTGAGAATACCATAGATCTCTTATAGATGACCATTCATATTTATCAAAATGTGTAAAAAACCATTTTACTTTTGGTTTATTATTATCAGATAAAAAGTCTTTATTTATTAATTTCAAAGTTGTTATAGTTGTCTTCAAGTAGACATGCTACCTTGAAATCAGATTCAGAGGGTTCATATTCACTATGTTCATATACTGGGTAGGATATTCCTGTAGGCCTTCTATTCATAGTGTTGTATCGTTCAAGTTTATTGTGATCTATATGTAAATATGAAGAAGAACCAACTTCTAAGGTGTTTTCCCTAGACTGAGATGAAGTAGAATTTCTTGTTTCTGAAGGACAGAAACTTATTTCTACATCACCATTAATGTGCTTGATAATGTTTTGTATTTGGTATTTTCTCTAGGTACATGTGCATTTGCTTGTGGCATGGTCCAATTTTTTGGGTGCTTAACTTCCTCCCATCGCAAGGACTTAGGAAGAATGGCTTTGTTTTTTATATTGGTTAGAAAAAGAGTTGTAAGACCATTTTCTGGGCAAATCAAGGATTGAGGAGGTACTGTGTTCATGGCCTTGAAGCAAACTCTATAATATAATACAAAATTTTTCAGAATTTGGATCCATGTCAAATCCTGATGTCTGCACATTCAAGGTTAAAACCTTTAAAAGGCCTGGGTCGGAAAGGGAAACTGAGAAATTAGGAAATGAATTAAAGTAAATAGGTCGACTATCTAGTGTTTAATCTACGAGTCCAAGAAGGGAATCTAAAAATTTTAGATGCCTACAGTCTCTAAGGCACAGGAGAACAGAACAATTTATACCTTTTCTCGTCAAGGATTTGGCAGATACTTGGACTAATCCTAAATGAATGAAGTTGTATCTTGAGTTATTTTTTATCATGTTTATATCTCTTTTAGACAGAAGTTGTATGCATTCTTGTGAAGATGTAACTGATATAGTTTTTCAATAGTTTTGATGTAATAGTTGGATATCAATCGAAAACCACCTTTAAAATAAATGTCTTTTATGGAAACTTTAGGTATTTCCCAATTTTGAATGAATTGTTCTATATTTTCAAAATTAAGTTGTTGACAATTTTTTGTTGACATTGTTTGAACAATGGAAGGGTTTGTATGGGAATTGGCAGAAATTCTGGAGAGTATTTTTTCCATTGGTCTTTAGGTAAGAATTCTAATATAGAAGAGTTGGGATATTGATTTCCTTGGAGATAATAGGTGGCCTGTCAATAGCTAAACCTAGCCCTACAAAACCCTAAACGCCTACCACGGCTAAAGTGGGTGCAATGGGATACCACTACAACAAGGAGGCCTCAGACCCTAGAACCCCAAGGAGGAATACCTCAAACTCTCACCCCTTTAGAGAGAGAAAAATAGACACAAGTATATCCCAAATGCCCCTAAAATGGTATAACAGCCAAGTTAGTGTCTTTGACAAATGTTTGTTGATGATGTAGTGGACAAATTTGATGTGTTTGCCACTTGTTCTGTAACACCCTCCCTAAGCACACACATGTACATAGCGGAAGCAACACCGAGTTATCCATAACTCGTGCACTCAAGGGGGTATTACATAAAACTGGTATTCATAACAATAATATAATCAATCACACAGGTTGAAGTATTAAAATATTCTCATGATTGTTCTTACAACAGGAACATAGATGTTATTACATGGTAAACTTATATAACATCATGAGTCTTTACTATAAAGTTCTAAACATTAAAACATATAGCTGAGTCTATAAACTTGAGTATCATCTTATAGTTGGCACCCCACCAGATCTTATCTTGCTCTGTCCTTGTGCTCTAAATCTTTGAGATCTACTCTGCTCCTTCTCTCACCTACGGACATCTCGTCCCCAGCCATGCATTGGAAAAATGGTTGTTAGCGTAAGTGGCATGAGTATTCTAATATACATATTACTAAGAGATAAAATGCTACAAATATCTTTGAACACTATAAACATGATACTAACATTAAAACTTTGTATAAGATCAGAAACATAAATATATCTTCTTTCTTTAGCTTATCTCTTATCTTTTTACTTTATCTTTCTCTGGAGACCTGTACTCTGGTACCTAGGTCTCGTAACCTGCACTAAGGTGCATGGGTCACATAACCTACACTCTGGGCATGAGTCATGTCTCTCTTATCTTATCCTCTTTCATTATACTTATAAATGAGATTATGCACATTCTCTGAACTAAGACATCTTTTATTTATGACTTTTATCTTATTGTGGCCACCATTATACAATAAGTCCTCCTGAATTGGCGTATCTACACCCTGAATTGGTACTGAAGTACCCTGAATGGCACTACATGCCTCTGAATGACACTGAAGTGTCTCTGAATTGGCGTGACTACACCCTGAATTTGTGTCGCAACACCTCTGAATTGGAGTAACACTCCTCTGAATTGGCAACAGATGCCTCTGAATCATCCTGGGACTACTGAATGAGGACTTATCATATAATGTATCATGTGAAGGTTTTGACTTATTTATCTTAAGTATAAACTTACTTAACCCTTATTCTGAACTGAAACTGAATACTGAAATCTTTGTTGAATACTGAATCTGAACTTATCTTATATTAAAACTAAACACTGATAAAGGAACTTATCTGAAACTGATTAGTGAGTATTGAGCATGTACTGAATTCTATATTTGAATCTGAATCTGAATATTTTATTCGTAAGTGTTAAACTTAATCTAGAACTGAATGTGAATATGGATCTCAATTAATTCATAATTGAGATTGAGTCTAAAACCCTTATCATGTATCTTTATTCAAAATATGGCTACTCACACAATGAGTAGTCTAAGTCTGAATATAAATCTAATATCCATATTATCTGGATAGTCCTTAATCTAATACTTCTATCTGATAGAAATGACTTAACTACTTTTGACACTAAATAAATGACAACAAAGCTTACATGCTTAGGGAAAGGATCTGAACTAAAAATAGAAATATGAAGTATGAGAGTTCTTAACTATCAAATATCTACACTAATGTGATTTCTGACAAGTTAACTCAATTTCTATAAAATCTCAATAAGTCTGATCTCAATACATTCATATGAACTTAAATCTTAAATCTTAAAGTATAAATCATATAGAGTCTCAACATTCAACTTAATCATGACTTAATGTCTCATTATTTGGTATTATCATCACAAACTCATATTACAATATATTCTAATCCCAATAGTACACTTATCTTGGAAATTGGGTCATGGTCTACCATGTGCGACACCCATATTCTCACATAATACTTAACTTTTAAACACCAACCTTATTAAGGAATCTTACTTCTTAATTTCTTAGATCGTTACATATATAAGAAACATTGATGACATGTTCCTACTTGAAATCTCAATACATGATTACATCTATATTTAAGGGATATGATAGAAATATATTTTCTTATCCTTCTTATGATACCAACACCTCATATAACTATCATCTTTTGTATTATCTTTCTAGTATCCCATGATGATCAATTCACCAAAAATTCCTTGGGTTCTAGATACGTATAACTGGACTCTAATACACAATGAAACATGTAAAACTTGACTCACTAGTCTTGCTCTCACATAACTAGTTTTTCTTAGTAGTACTTTCATTCACAAAGATACTTAACAATATTTTAGGGTGTGACAATACTACCCACCTTATTGGGAATTTCGTCCTCAAAATTCAATTAGTCTACCCACCTTAGGGTTTTACACATTATACATACAATCTCTAATATTTTCTAACTTACTCATTAGCATGTGCATGGTGAAAATTTCTCATGGTTATCATCATCAAGCGTATATGTGCATGTACTACTAATGAATTTTGAGATCTAAACTATACATTCACCATCCATCATAGAAAGGACTCTAGATTGTCTCTTCTCTATAATTGCGTTAGGGTTCTGGTTCACATAAAACTAACTCACTTATCTATGCCAAAATATCTACCTTTCATATACATGCTTGGTCTTACTATGTGTATGATTAGGTTTATGCGACTATATGTCTCAAACTTTTAATGCCAACACTTGTGTTCTTTGTTGCCTTTGGAAACATGTTGGCTGGTCGTATATTCAGAGGTGACATGTCATATCACACTTATCTTGGCACTTCCTCACGCACATGTCCCATACCACATGCACATAACATTCTCTCTACAAAACCCCATAAGCATGTGTCCCATACCACAAACATGTGGGAAAAAGATAGAGAATGTTATATACAACTATAGTGTTAACATAAAAAGTGTACAACATATAGGCACATAACCCTAATCCTTATCTAAACTTTGGTATCCTATTTAAAGCTCTACTTAGACTTTTAATATCTTTCACTTACCACTTCTATACACACGGCTACTAGTTACCTTTTTTTAAATTGGTACCCTACTCTAACTTAAGTTCTTATGGTGTGATCTTAAGTAAGAACATGAGAACTCATCTGGTGGCCAACTATAATGTTGCTCTGATACCATATTGTAACACCCTCCCTAAGCACACACATGTACATAGCGGAAGAAACACCGAGTTATCCATAACTCGTGCACTCAAGGGGGTATTACGTAAAACTAGAATTCATAACAACAATATAATCAATCACACAGGCTGAAGTATTAAAATATTCTCATGATTGTTCTTACAACAGGAACATAGATGTTATTACATGGTAAACTTATATAACATCATGAGTCCTTACTATAAATTTCTAAACATTGAAACATATATTTGAGTCTATAAACTTGAGGATCATCTTATAGTTGGCACCCCACCAGATCTTATCTTGCTATGTCCTTGTGCTCTAAATCTTTGAGATCTACTCTGCTCCTTCTCTCACCTGTGGACATCTCATCCCCAGCCATGCAATGGAAAAATGGTTGTTAGCGTAAGTGGCATGAGTATTCTAATATAAATATTACTAAGAGATAAAATGCTACAAATATCTTTGAACACTATAAACATGATACTAACATTAAAACTTTGTATAAGATCAAAAACATAAATATATCTTCTTTCTTTAGCTTATCTCTTATCTTTTTACTTTATCTTTCTCTGGAGACATGTACTCTGGTACCTGGGTCTCGTGACCTGCACTAAGGTGTCTGGGTCACATAACCTGCACTCTGGGCATGAGTCATGTCTCTCTTATCTTATCCTCTTTCATTATACTTATAAATGAGATTATGCACATTCTCTGAACTAAGACATCTTTTATTTATGACTTTTATCTGATTCTGGCCACCATTATACAATAAGTCCTCCTGAATTGGCATATCTATGCCCTGAATTGGTACCGAAGTACCCTGAATGGCACTACATGCCTCTAAATAACACTAAAGTGTCTCTGAATTGGCGTGACTACACCCTGAATTGGTGATGCAACACCTCTGAATTGGAGTAACACTCCTCTGAATTGGCAACAGATGCCTCTGAATCGTCCCGAGACTACTGAATGAGGACTTATCATATAGTATATCATGTGAAGGTTTCAACTTATTTATCTTAAGTATAAACTTACTTAACCCTTATTCTAAACTGAAACTGAATACTGAAATCTTTGCTAAATATTGAATCTGAACTTATCTTATATTAAAACTGAACACTGATAAAGGAACTTATCTGAAACTGATTACTGAGTACTGAGCATGTACTGAATTCTATATTTGAATCTGAATCTGAATCTTTTATTCTTAAGTGTTAAACTTAATCTAGAACTGAATGTGAATATGGATCTCAATTACTTCTTAATTGAGATTGAGTCTAAAACCCTTATCATGTATCTTTATTCAAAATATGGATACTCACACAATGAGTAGTCTAAGTCTGAATATAAATCTAATATCCATATTATCTGGATAGTCCATAATCTAATACTTCAATCTGATAGAAATGACTTAACTACTTTGACACTAAATAAATGGCAACTAAGCTTACATGCTTAGGGAAAGGATCTGAACTAAAAATAGAAATATGAAGTATGAGAGTTCTTAAGTATCAAATATCTACACTAATGTGATTTCTGACAAGGTAACTCAATTTCTATAAAATATCAATAAGTCTGATCGCAATACATTCATATGAACTTAAATCTTAAATCTTAAAGTAGAAATCATATAGAGTCTCAACATTCAACTTTTTTTTTTAAAATAGCTCAATATCATTAAAAGTAAGCCATAAGGCATCTACAAGATAGACATCTCTCATCAAGTAACCAAGCAGCAACTCCTTTTATGGAAAGACATAACACAAGGCTCAGATTGGGATGAGATAGGTACGCTTCTGCACTGTCCACCTCTAGTAGTGGCTGTCTAAAACAGCTATCTGGGATGGAATTCATCAATCTACAAGAACCTATGAGTTCACCTCGAGAGGAGTTTGCAAATCCGCTGACAGATATTACCATCATGAAGACAACGAAAGATTACCAGATAAAGAGCTTGACCCCAAAGCAACGACACAGTCCTAACAACACAGACACAACGCCCCACCAAACAGAATGAGAAACACAACTACCAGCGACGCACTAAGGTTGCACCAACCAGAAGACTCGAGAAGGAGGCCAAACCCCATCAATGTAGATACAGAGGAAGGATGGCTCATGTGGATATAAAGGCGGGGAGTAGAGGGTGTCGGGAACTCCACCACCACTCCCGACCACCACTGCGAACAGGGGGTGGAAGACCCGCACGAAGCCCAAACCCAGCTTATTCCTCCTCTGCCTGGAGCACCAAGGGGCGCCCGATCTCACCGACCGCCCAAGAAGGAACCCAAGGAGACACTTAACAAAATGTGCTTGAGTCAGACTAGAAGTAAAACGCCACTCTTACGCAAGGAGAGATAGAAAAGAACAACTACCAACACTGAAGAGAAAGATGACTACCAAGGTTGAGAACCAACGACTAACTCAACAAAACAACCTAAAACTAAACTGAAAAAACAAAGAAAAGACTGGGAAGGGGAAGCGCTAAGCCGCTGGATCTTATAGTAGGAGGGGGAGAGGTGAGGGCACCGCTCATAGGAGGACTAAGGTGTGCCTCTGAGTCCTGTCGCAGTCGTCGGTATGACACCACCGTCGCGACTTCAGCTCCAGCAAGCATTGCGTCGCTCGATGGAGTCCACCGAGCCTCCACCGCCCGCCACTCATCGTCAGATCTCGTACATTCCTGAGCGAGAAAGGCCTGGGGGAGTGGGGAGGCGTGCACCGACAGCTGGAACCCCCTCCCCCAAGCCCGCCGCCGCCCAACGGGAACCCTAGCCGAGGCGCCCTGAATCGCCAGAGCCCAAAACGAAGTAGGCACTTTGACCTAGTTAGGATGAAGATAACTATGTCAACATTCAACTTAATCATGACTTAATGTCTCATAATTTGGTATTATCATCACAAACTCATATTTCAATATATTCTAAACCCAATAGTACACTTATCTTGGAAATTGGGTAATGGTCTACCATGTGTGACACCCATATTCTCACATAATACTTAACTTTTAAACACCAACCTTATTAAGGAATTTATTTTACTTCTTAATTTCTTAGATCGTTACATATATAAAAAACCTTGATGACATGTTCCTACTTGAAATCTCAATACATGATTACATCTATATTTAAGGGATATGATAGAAATATATTTTATCTCCTTCTTATGTTGATTTTCTTATATAATTTCTACATGCTACTGATTAATCCAGATTGGTCCCAAAATTTGACCAACACCTCATATAACTATCATCTTTTGTATCAAATTATCACGACATAACTCACTTCCTAGACTACACCAATATAGTGTGTGCTATTTCACTTGTCCCATTATCTAGATCAACAATTGAATCATCAAAACTGTGTCACCTCTTATATGCCATTGAGAACACCTACTTAGTCCTAAATTTCATTGCTACTTACATTGGAGAGCCTAATATAGAAAAAGCCCAAGGTACTCTTAAGTATGTTATGTAATTCATTGATAGTTAGAATGTCCTCAAATTCTTGAAAAACCTCATTATGACCATATTAATCAACCTTAATTTTTTGTATTATCTTTCTAGCATCCCATGATGATCAATTCACCAAAAAGTCCTTGGGTTCTAGATACGTATAACTGTACTCTAATACACAATGAAACATGTAAAACTTGACTCACTAGTCTTGATCTCACATAACTAGTTTTTCTTAGTAGTACTTTCATTCACAAAGATATTTAACAATATTTTGGGGTGTGACATGTTCATTCAACCTTGTGATATAGACAAGTGTTTGATGCCACACATGGTCAGTAAAATGTTCATTACAAACCAAATTTATGATAGGGGGATGGGATATACTTGTGTCTCTTTCTCTTCCTCTGAAGGGGTGAGAGTTCGGGGTCTTCCTTCTTGGGGTTCTAATGTTTGAGGTCTCCTTATCATAGTGGTCTCCCATTGCACCCGCTTTAGCCGTGGTAGGCGTTTAGATTTTTATAGGGTTAGGTTTAGCTATTGAAAGGCCACTTAGTAATCCCTTGGTTGATGATTTCAATGTCTCACCCAAAAACCTTTCTGAGTGTATCATATTCAATTTTCTTTAAGAAATACCTAGGTCTAAGGCCTCCTTGTCGTAGTAGTTCAACTGTTGATAGGCCACTAGGAATCAACTTATTGAAAAGAGAATAAGATTTCTCAATAAAATCACTATTTATAATAAGCTCCTTTGGTTTTAAAAATTTTAAGATTTAAGCCTTAGATCTCTTTGTTTTTTACAACTATATCTTCATCACAAGGCTATTTAAAAATTATCTCAATAGAAATAAGAAAATATGTTGAATAAAAAAATTAACTCACTAAAAGGCATAAATGAAATAGTAAATACCCTTCAAACCATAAATGAACGTAATTTAATGGAAAATAAAAATAATTTCATCATCGACAAAGAAAAGCTAAGAGAAGAATTTTTATCTGATAGAAATCAGCTCAAGACAAAATAATTTTATGAAAACTTTGATAGAAAAGAAAGAGATTACATTAGAGAAAAATGGTATTCACAAATGCAATATAATAGAAAAAATATACATTTCTTTGAATGGTATAAAAATTATTATATCAAATAAATTAAAGAAAAATCTATAGGCTTGTTCCACCATGGTATGATCCGTATAAGTCTGACAGTAAAATTAGACCACTGCATCATGAAAACCCTCCTGAGAACATGTCAGTCCAAAATATTACAAACAAGAGTAATCTATAATTAAAAGAAGAAATTTCTCATTCTTTCAATAATAAACACATGATTGATAAAGTAAATAATCTATCTAAAACTAAAAGTAAAGAAAGCGAAGAGTACTCTGTAAAGGTATTAAGCACAGAACAATACTTCATTCTTGAAACTATTAATAATGTTAAAAATGATCAAAAATTTTAAAATTATTTTCAAAATATATCAAAATGAATAAAAAAGAAATCAACACTAAAAGTAGTCCAAACCAAAATATTTCATATGATACTAAAAGAGTAACTGAAAAACAACCAACTCTAAAAGACTTCAAAAGAGAACAAAAAATTATTAAAAAAGAGATAAAAGATTTAAAAGAAACTAAAAAGACATATGAAAATTCAAAAAGTCAAGATAATAGCATACAAGATAAATCCAAAAGCAAATCCCTAAATAGCATCCAACAATATATAAAAAGAAAATGGAAGGGAGATGTTATAATTAAAATTAACCCAGATTTCACTACAAGAAACTAGCTTTATTTGATTTTGGAGAAGACATAAACTGCATTAGAGAAGGTCTAATACCAACCAAATATTTTGAAAAGACCACACACAAATGTAAATTCATGCACTAATGACAATTTACAAATCTGTTATAAAATCCCTAATGTCCATGTTTGTATAAAACATACATGTATTAAAACTACTTTCATGCTAGCCAAAAATATAACTAAGGATATAATCATAGGGCACCATTCCTGAATAAAATACTACCTATTATACTGGATACAAAAGGAGTACATGCTAATATAAATGGAAAAATGTTTACCTTTAAGTTCAAAAATGAACCCAGAGTATCATTTCTACAACAAATAAACACTTCAATCAAATACAAAGAAAACTTCATTAACAAACTTAACACTGAAATAGAAACTAAAAGAATTCATAATAAAATCAAAAGTAGTAATTTTTGTAAATTAATAATAGAATTTCAAGAAAATTTTGAAAAAGAAATCTGCTCCACACCATCCTCAGCATTCTGGTATAGAAAGAAGCATGAAGTTACTTTACCATACATTAACAATTTTGATGAAACTAAAATCCCAACAAAATCTAGACCCATCCAAATGACTCAAAGACTTTTAGAAATATGTAAAAATGAAATAAAATAACTTGAGACAAATAAATTAATTAGACCTAGCTCATCTCCATGGAGTTGCGCTGCCTTCTATGTAGAAAATGCATCAGAAATAGAAAGAGGGGCTCCTAGGCTTGTCATTAATTACAAACCTCTAAATAAAGTACTCTAATGGATCAGATATCCAATTCCTAATAAACACGGCCTAATAAAAAGAATACATGGTGCTAATATCTTCTGAAAATTTTATTTGAAATCTGGATTCAAGAAAATATAAATAAGTGAAGAAGATAGATATAATACTACCTTCACAGTGCCTTTTGGTCACTATGAATGGAATGTTATACCTTTTGGGCTAAAAAATGCTCCATCAGAATTCCAAAAAATAATGAATGAGATATTTAATCCATATACTTCTTTTAGTATAGTCTATATTGATGATGTACTTATTTTCTCTAAAGACTGCGAGCAACATTGGAAACACCTAAACACATTCCTTCAAATACTAAAACATAATGGACTAGTAGTTTCCGCTAAAAATATGAAACTATTTCAAAAAAGCATTCAATTTCTAGGTTACAAAATAGAAAAAGGAACTTATCACCTATAATAAGAGCCATAGACTTTGCTAACAAATTCCTAGATGAAATCCTCGGGAAAAAATAACTCCAAAGATTTTTAGGATGCTTAAACTATATATCTGATTTCTATGAAAATCTAGCACTAGATCGAAAACTCCTTACAGATAGACTAAAAAAGATTCCACCAAGTTGGACCATAGATCACACCAAGGCTATTCACAGAATAAAATCAAAAGTTCAAAGGTTGCCATGTTTAAATATCATTGACCCAGAGGCCTATAAAATAGTAGAAACATGTGCATCGAATATAGGATATGGAGGAATTCTTAAGAAAGAAAAATGATAATAAAGAACATTTGGTTCGATACACCTCAAGAGTGTGGAATGAAATTAGAAAAAATTATTCAACTATAAAAAAAGAAATATTAGCCATAGTTCTCACTATTTCAAAATTTCAAGGTGATCTTTTAAATAATAAATTTTTATTAAGAGTAGATTGTAAATCAGCTAAATTTGTCTTAGAAAAAGATGTTAAAAATCTTGCCTCAAAGCAAATATTTTCTATATGGCAAGCAATATTAGCTATATTTGATTTTGATATACAATTCATAAAAGGAAAAAATAATGTTTTACCTAATTTCTTGTCGAGAGAATTTTTGTAGGGAAATTGTCTTCAAAAAGACTAGCATGATGACATCAATTCTGGCTACTAAACAAAGTCCTCCCGCAATAACACAGACAAGGAGGGAAAAGGAAAATATAGAAAACATGGAAGTTGATTCATCAACTAAAACATCCTCTGAATTTATCCTAAAATCTTATGAAGAGGTACTTATTCTTGAAAATGAGGATCTCTCAAAAGAAATTGAATATATAATAAATAAATATTTTCCTAAAGGATACAATCATATTCCCACCCTACTTGGGAAAAACCAAATATACTATGAAAAAATACTTTTAGAAACAGGAAGTGCAAAAGTTTTTCATAATTATAGAGATAAATCCACAAAAAGAAACTTACAGTTTTCTCAACTAAAAACTCAAAAAATAATCACGTTATATGAATGGAATAAAGAAGGAAACCCTAATATTCCAAGACGATTCAAAACATTCTATCAACCCCAATATTACAACAATTGGGATTATCAAAATGTGTGCGAAAAGGTTTTATATGTTCAGAATACACTAATGAGTCACACATGGTCAGTAAAATGGTCATTACAAACCAAATTGCTGAATTGGTTTTTCTATAAATTATGGCAAAATTTTGGGGCAATAAGGGAAATACTCCCCACAATATTAAAGAAAAATATTGTGGGCAACGATCTTATTGAGGAAGATCTAAACATGATGAAATATATCTCTTTTCATATATTAGCATGGATTATACAATGGAAATGGGAGAAAGAAATAATTGGATACCACCAATTCTAGAAAGACAAATATATGTCAAATGGTGGGACAAGTCTAATATTGATCCCATTTTAAAGGGAAAATTGATTCCAATACTATTTTCTAAATCCCAACATAACCAAGAAACTAAAACAAATAGAATGTTTTCATTTAGTCAACTAAAGCAAGAGTTGACAAGAAATATTCAAATTGAAAATCCAAATATTGAAGATAATCAACTATAATTGATGGTCTCTGAAGAAATATCAAAAGTTATGGATGAAAATAGTCCAGAGGACTCAAATAAATCTGAAATCGAAGAAGATGGAAAAAAGGAAGAAAGTGAAAAAATAGTTACCGGACAGTAAAAAAGTTTTGGTAAAAAAGTAATGGATAAAAGGTAAAGTAAATAAAAAATAACAGTCTCGTAAAAGATAAAAGGTGAATAGAAACAATGATGTGGTAAAAGTAAAAGCAAAATATTTGATACATTTTGCTTAATATTCCATCTATAAAAAATGAAGTCACTCAAACATGGAAGTGACATCTCCATAAAAAACAAATGGAGAAGAGGACAAGAATATTTTATTGCATGCATACAACTAGAAAGGCATCAAACACTTGTCTAGGGCACAAGGTTGAATAAATAAGTAGCAAACACATCAAATTTGGCCACTACCGTTGACTCAAGATCAATTAGGTCAATGTTGACTCACGTCTAAATTTACTAAACCTGTGTTTTTATGATGACTAACCATTCCGCATATTGTCTAATGTCTCTACTTGAGTGATTTTAGATTATATATAGACACACTCCAAATGCCCTAACTTGCGCATATCAAATTGAAGAAAAGACAAGTCAAAGTCATACAAGTGCACATTTTTTGTAAAATGATGTAAATCCATTAGAATCATATTATAAATTACTTGTAATGATTGTATGATTTGTAATTAAGCTTAGAAAAAATTAGGAGCACTTAGATCGAATGTTTAAGCACTCAAAAGCCATTTTCCAAAATTCACATCAGGCTGTTCATCGGTCGAGTTCTCTGAGTTGCAAACTCGACCGATTCTGATAGGATCTTGAAAATGACTTTTGATCGGTCGAGTTTACACTACATAGAACCCGACCGATGGAGTGATTGACCAAATCGATTTTCATTGGTCGATCTAGTTTCCCCAGGACAAACTCGACCGATGGTCTGTATATCGGCTTTGTCTTTTACTCTATCGGTCGAGTTACCCTTATAGAAACTCGACCGATTGCACAATACGGAAAAGTACAAAAAAGTGCTTCTAGCCATTGTGGAGTTGCAACAAGTGAAAATATATCTGTTGCAAGCCACAAAACGGCTAGTTTTTGTTCTCAAGTGTTCCCAAAGGCTAAGAGGCATCCCCAGCTATAAATAGGACCCCTTGGGCTTCATTCTAAGGTTGAGCATTCAATGCAAACTCTATGTGAGGTTCCTATTCTATAGTTGAGTGCTTCCTATAGCCTCCTCTCTCTCTCTCTAATCTTAATCACTTGCTACATCCATTAGAGTGAGTAGGAAATTTGTAAGAGAGCTAGCCCTACATGTATATCTTGTGAGGCTCTCACTTCCACCACCTCCCCATCTCTCATTTCAATCATGAAGATGAAGGCTATCTCTCTTAGCTAAGAGAGGTGAAGAAGAACAAGGGAAGGAGTCCCTTGGTGAAGATCAAGGCTGAAGACTTGGAGCAAGAGTGGGTAAGCCCTTGGTGAAGGTAGAAGACTCCTTTCTCAAGTGGGTAAGTGCTTGGTGGAAGCTTCTCCGAGTGAAGGTGAAGTCAAAGGCAGAAGATCCAAGAAGAGTGGGTAATTCCTACAAGGCTGAAGACTTGTGCAAGAGTAGGTAAGTCCTTAGAAGAAGGCGGAAGACTCCTTGCAAAGTGGGTAAGTCCTTGGTAAGGTTGAAGACTCTTTGTATTGGATAGGTAAGTCCTTTGTTTGGTCATGTATTGTAACTCTTATGAATGAATATAAGAATGCAATGGTTAGGAAATCCTAGAGGTTGACCTCTCTAGGTAAGTGGACAGACATACTTCTAGTTTGAAGTATGGAACCACTCTAAATAACTTGTCTACTTGTGTTTTCTCAATCTCTCTCTCCCTTTCTATGTATGTTTTAGTTGCACACAAATTTCCTATTTAGCAACCTTATCTTGTGATATATCTTGAAGGTTTAATGAATTTTGTTTAAGTGCATTCAGCTCAATTCACCCCCCTCTAGAGAAGCTAATCACCCATCTAGGATCCAACAACCACATCATCAACAAACACTTGTAAAAGACACAAATGGAAGAGAAAAAATGGCAAGCCAAGGAACTTTGTCCACTCCATCCAAAGTTCCTATATAAGGCAAAGAACTTCAAGAAGAAAGCAAGAGTTGTGATAGCCACAACACTCTTCCACCCAAAGAGCTCCCCTTGCTTATTGATCTTAGTTATTGTAGTAGGAAGTGTCTTAGCTCAAAATTCTCCTCCTTAGAGAATTTCCAAGTCTTGTAATCCTTCCTCCATTTCACTTATACTGTAATATTGTCTATATAGTCATGTGTTCTTAGTTTCTACATATTTTCCGAGTGTAAACTCTTCAGTTGCCAATAAAATTTCCATTTTGTTAAGATCAATTGTGTGTGCATGTTCTTCCCTCTTTGAATCATAATCAAATATCCTTTCTTTGTCCAAAGAAAGATTAAAAGATCTTGACGTGCTTTGGCATTCAATGCTCTTGAAGAACAACCATCATCTACGTCGGTAATCAGTAAGTTTTCTACTGTTTTTAATCAGTTTTAATTATTTTTACTTAAGCATCCCCCCTTATTCATAAACAAATTAAATGTCTATTAACCTTTAATCACAAACCCTAATCCACATCTAATCACCTTAATCACAGACCCTAATCCGCCTCTAATCACTCACTTCTATCATTTATCCAAACACAAATCATCCCTTCCTCCTCCACCAATTATTCTGAAACTCCACCAATACTCCAACACCGCATTCCACCAACTCTCTACCGACCAACCTCCAAAATCCTAGCTTCCACCCCAAAATGGTATCAGAGCCAAGTTAGGGGGATTAGGATATATGTGTGTCTCTTTCTCTTTCTCAAAAGGGGAGAGAGTTTGCGGTCTTCCTTCTTGAGGTTCTAGGGTCTGAGGCCTCCTTGTCATAGTGGTAGCTCGTTGCACCTGCTTTAGTTGTGGTAGGCGTTTAGGGTTTTGTAGGGCTAGGTTTAACTATTGACAGGCCACTTAGTAATCCCTTGGTTGATGATTTCAAACTCTCACCCACAAACCTTTCTGAGTGTATCATATTCAATTTTCTTTAAGAAATACCTAGGTCTAAGGCCTCCTTATCGCAGTAGTTCAAATGTTGATAGGCCACTAGGAATCAACTTATTGAAAAGAGAATAAGATTGCTCAATAAAATCAGTATTTATATCAAGATCCTTTGGTTTTAAAAAATTTAAGCCTTAGATCTCTTTAATTTTTACAACTGTGTCTTCACAAGGCTATTTAAAAATTATCTCAATAGAAATTACAAAATATGTTGAATAAAACATTTAACTCACTAACAGGCATTAATGAAACAGTAAATACCCTTCAACCCATAAATGAAAGTAATTCAATGGAAAATAAAAATAATTTCATCATCGACAAAGAAAAGCTAAGAGAAGAATTTTTATTTGATAGAAATAAGTTCAAGACAAAATAATTTTATGAAAACTTTGATAGAAAAGAAAGAGATTACATTAGAGAAAAATGGTATTCACAAATGCAATACCATAGAAAAAATATACATTTCTTTGAATGGTATAAAAATTATTATATCAAAGAACTTAAAGAAAAAATCTATAGGCTTGTTCCACCGTGGTATGAGCCTTATAAGTCTGACAGTAAAATTAGACCATTGCATCATGAAAACCCTCTTGAGAACATGTCAGTCCAAAATATTACAAACAAGAGTAATCTACAATTAAAATAAGAAATTTCTCATTCTTTAAATAATAAATACATGATTGATAAAGTAAATAATCTATCTAAAACTAAAAGTAAAGAAAGCGAAGAGTACTTTGTAAAGGTATTAAGCACAGAACAATACTTCATTCTTGAAACTATTAATAATGTTAAAAATGATCAAGAAAAATTAAAATTATTTTCAAAATATATCAAAATGAATAAAAAATAAATCAACTTAAAGGTAGTCCAAACCAAAACATTTCATATGATACTAAAAGAGTAACTGAAAAACAACCAACTCTAAAAGACTTCAAAAGAGAGCATAAAATATTAAAAAAGAGATAAAAGATTTAAAAGAAATTAAAAAGACATATGAAAATTCAAAAAGTCAAGATAATAGCATACAATATAAATCCAAAAGCAAATCCCTAAATAGCATCCAACAATATATAAAAAGAAAATGGAAGGGAGATGTTATAATTAAAATTAACCCAGATTTCACTACTAAGAAACTAGCTTTATTTGATTCTGGAGCAGACATAAATTGCATTAGAGAAGGTCTAATATCAATCAAATATTTTGAAAAGACCACACACAATGTCAATTCATTTACTAATGACAAATTACAAATCAATTATAAAATCCCTAATGTCCATGTTTGTATAAAACATGCATGTATTAAAACTACTTTCATGCTAGACAAAAATATAACTGAGGATATAATCATAGGGACACCATTCCTGAATAAAATATTACCTATTATAGTGGATACAAAAGTAGTACATGCTAATATAAATGGAAAAATGATTACCTTTAAGTTCAAAAATGAACCCAAAGTATCATTTCTACAAAAAAAATAAACACTTCAATCAAATACAAAGAAAACATCATTAACGAACTTAACACAAAAATAGAAATTGAAAGAATTCATAATAAAATCAAACATAGTAATTTTCAAATACTAATAATAAAATTTCAAGAAAATGTTGAAAAATAAATCTGCTCCACACTACCCTCAGCATTCTGGTATAGAAAGAAACATGAAGTTACTTTACCATACATTAACAATTTTGATGAAACTGAAATCCCAACAAAATCCAAACCCATCCAAATGAATCAAAGACTTTTAGAAATATGTAAAAAGGAAATAAAAGAACTTGAGACAAAGAAATTAATTAGACCTAGCTCCTCTCCATGGAGTTGTGTTGCCTTCTATGTAGAAAATGCATCCAAAATAGAAAAAGGGGCTCCTAGGCTTGTCATTAATTACAAACCTCTAAATAAAGTACTCCAATGGATCAGATATCCAATTACTAATAAACATGACCTAATAAAAAGAATACATGATGTTAATATCTTCTCAAAATTTGATATGAAATATGGATTCTAGCAAATACAAATAAGTGAAGAAGATAGATATAAAATCGCCTTCACAGTACCTGGGAAAAACCAAATATACTATGAAAAAATACTTTTAGAAATAGGAAGTGAAAAAGTTTTTCATAATTATAGAGATAAATCCACACAAAAAACTTGCAGTTTTCTCAACTAAATATTCAAAAATAATCATGTTATCTAAATGGAATAAAGAACGAAATCCTAATATTCCAAGATGATTCAAAAGATTCTATCAACCCCAATATTACAACTATTGGGATTATCAAAATGTGTGGGAAAAGGTTTTATATGTTCAGAATACACTAATGAGTCACACATGGTCAGTAAAATGGTCATTACAAACCAAATTGCTGAATTAGTTTTTCTATAAATTCTAGCAAAATTTTGGGGTAATAATAAAATATTCCCCGCAATATTAAAGAAAAATATTATGGGCAACGATCTTATTGAGGAAGATCTAAACATGATGTAATATATCTCTTATCATGGAATACCATAGATTATACAATTGAAATGGGAGAAAGAAATAATTGAATTACCACCAATTCTAGAAAGACAAATATATGTCAAATGGTGGGACAAGTTTAATATTGATCACATTTTAAAGGGAAAATTGATTCCAATACTAGTTTCTGGATCCCAACATAACCAAGAAACTAAAATAAATAGAATGTTTTCATTTAGTCAACTAAAGCAAGAGTTGACAAGAAAAATTCAAATTGAAAATCCAAATATTGAAGATAATCAACTACAATTGATGGTCTTTGAAGAAATGTCAAAAGTTATGGATGAAAATAGTCCAGAGGACTCAAATAAACCTGAAATTGAAGAAGATGGAAAAAATGAAGAAAGTGGAAAAATAGTTACCATACAGTAAAAAAAATTTGGTAAAAAAGTAATGGATAAAAGGTAAAAGTAAATAAAAAATAATAGTCTGGTAAAAGATAAAAGGTGAATAGAAACAATGATGTGGTAAAAGTAAAAGTAAAATATTTGATACATTTTGCTTAAGATTTCATCTATAAAAAACAAAGTCACTCAAACATGGAAGTGACATCTCCATAAAAAACAAATGGAGAAGAGGATAAGAATATTTTATTGCATGCATACAACAAGAAAGGCATCAAACACTTGTCTAGGGCACAAGGTTGAATGAACAAGTGGCAAACACATCAAATTTGGCCACTACATCATCAACAAACACTTGTCAAAGACACAAATGGAAGAGAGAAAATGGCAATCCAAGAAACATCATTCACTCCATCCAAAGTTCCTATAAAAGGCAAAGAAGTTGAATAAGAAAGCAAGAGTTGTGATAGCCACAACACTCTTCCACTCAAAGAGCTCCCCTTGCTTATTGAGCTTAGTTATTGTAGTAGGAAGTGTCTTAGCCCTAAATTCTCCTCCTTAGAGAATTTCCAAATCTTGTATTCCTTCCTCCACTTAACTTATATTGTAATTTCATCTATATAGTGATGTGTTCTTAGTTTCTATTTTTTTCTGAGTGTAAACCCTCCAGTTTCCAATAAAATTTGCATTTTGTTAAGATCAGTTGTGTGTGCATGTTCTTCCCTCTTTGGACCATAATCAAAGATCATTTCTTTGTCCAAAGAAAGATCAAAAGATTGTGACATGTTTTGGCATTCAATGCTCTCGAAGAACAACCATCATCTACGCCAGTAATCAGTAAGTTTTCTACTATTATTTAATCAGTTTTAATTATTTTTATTTAAGCATTCCCCCTTCTTCTTAAACAAATTAAATGCCTATTAACCTTTAATAAAATACCCTAATCCACATCTAATCACCTTAATTACAAACCCTAATCCACCTCTAATCACTCACTTCTATCATTTATCCAAACACAAATCAGCCCTTTCTACTCCACCAATACTCCAACACCACATTTGACCAACTCTCTACCGACCAACCACCAAAATTATAGCTTAACGTGATTATTTTTTGAATTTTTAGTTGAGAAAACTACAAGTTTCTTTTTGTGGATTTATCTCTATAATTATGAAAAACTTTGCACTTCATGTTTTGTTGGCACTTTTACCTTTTTTTTCAACTTCAAATCTTTTATTGAAACTGTCAAATTGACTGGCGCTTTATGCATTTGGACTAGAACGTCAAATGAAATGGTGTTTTCACTACAAAGTGTGTTGTATCTGGAAGTATTTTCATGGAGGTGCTACAATGGGTATTATTTTTAACAAAATGTGCTATTTTGGTTTTTTTCCTAAGAAAATATTCATATTTCATGCATAGTTATGAAACTTTTTGTGGGAAAACCCCACTTAGGAAAAGTGAGAGTACATGAAGAATGCCATAAACTACTTTAAATTCTTATTGGTTTATGTTTACGTTGTATAAGTGGCCTTTGCAATCAATTAGATTTGATGTAAAAAATATTAAACAAATCAAATGATATCCAAAAGCCTCAGCAAGTAGAAGCTCCTACTTGGGATTCATAATAGGCTCTTAGCATCATATGGTCTTAGCATCAGAATATAAATAGTAACATCTAGGAGGTTTAAGGAGGCATTCTAAATTGTAACAGACAGTTTCCATAAGATTTAACACCATGAAAGTGTAAACTACAATAATTAAATGACGAAATATTTTAAATCAAATTGATGAAGTTATATGTTTCAACTAACATACACTTATATATAATTAACCAGCTCATTTGTTGTCATTTAGCAATGTATCTCGTGATTATTCTAGGTAATTAATTTTTATGTTTAATTCACTTTTTGATATTGCTTACATATTTCATACATACGAGCATGTGTTCGCTAGTATATGGCAATGACAAGAGTATGGTTGCTTTAACCTTAGCTTTGCATTCTCTGACCATTATTTCAATAAGATTGGTTCTGTTTAGAATAGATAAACAAAGCATGAAATACTCTGGGGGTGTCAATTTATTTTTAGATAAGGCTAAGATATGCATATGAATAATTATTATAGATGGATCATGATACTGAAATTATATACATGGCACATAAATAAGAGGCCAGTTTCACTTTTTTTTATGTTATTATTTTTTGTAAGTTCTTTAACCAATTACAAACTCGTCTTTCAAGGGAGCGATAATAAATGGTATGTTGAAACTTTTAGTTATAGAATTGATGAAAATAAAGCTAACTTGTACATTTTCAAGAGTATAACTAGCTCCATCACACACATAGATACATACAATGCTAGTCCAACAAAAACACGATGTGCATGCAAAACTTGAGAAGCTTATTAGAACATTACTCTTCGTAGAAAAATAAGGAAAAATGTTAATATATTGGACATATCTCGTTTAACCAAAGTTTCATTCTCAACAATTCTTCAAGTATGAGTTTGACCTAAGTTATCTCTAATAATGTGTGGTTACCATAAACTTAGAAATGACTAGTTATCATGAAACTATACATAGTTGTGTAATAAATAGTCTAGTTACATATGTTACGATAGTTTAGTAGAAACTTTAACATATTTCTAGTTTTAGAGAACGTCGCATACTGGTTTTCTTTAAATAAAGCACCAACTAAAATATTACAAAAAATAATACTTGACATTAATTTCATATTTTCATTATTTCTTAAGTACATATATAAGTAAAAAAATCTTACAAGTTTCATCAAAATCGGATTTTCTATAGCTTAACTAACATTTTGATCGCTGGAATACTAAGTTTTTGCAATGAAAATCAAGATCTATTTACTCATTATGCTCCCTGCTACATGCCAAAATGCTTTCCATATAGTGCTCAATGTTTGAGAGCCATGTCAGTATGAAATTCTGCCCACAACCTATAGTCTTCTTTGCAATGGTCCCAGTCATCAGGTCGCTATTATTGATATGAACAATTGCATGTTGGCCATTCTCGAGACCTTTCAGGATATAATATGTGTACGGCATGAATATAGTTGGGCAATTGGTGATAGATTCCAGCATCATCACTCCTTGGTAGGGCTGGCAATCAGGTCAATTTTGGGTCAATTTCAGGACATGTCCAGAAGTCTTGAAATTGAATGTTAAAACAAAATCTTCAAAAAAAATTAATTTCGGGTCATTTCGGGTCGTGTCTGACTTGTTCGGGTCTCATACAACCAAAAATATTCACAATTGAGAGAAATGAGGTTTGGAATAAATTGCACATTTTCGGGTCCTGTCAGGTCGAAAATTGCCAGCCCTACTCCTTGCTTTGACTCAAATAGAATCAAGCATGGACCATGCCTTTTATTTTTATTAGTTTTTCTGCTTTGGTTATAATAAATGTTGAATATATCATTTTAAGTAGCACAATAAAAATATTCAACCCTAATATGTGCATTACATATGACTTAATGAATGAGATACAAGATTGTGAATAATAGGGTGAGGAACTATTATGGGTGATCATAGCTATACTATTGCTACACATTTGTTAAGAAAGGTGTCTAGACAGATTTTTGATGTTAACATGAATTGTTTCCACTATTGCAACTACAAATATTAACCGATACATGTTGTTGTATAATATAAATCTTGTTAATTTAACAAAAAAAGTAGAAGTGACTACACTTAAGATATCTTATACACATTGTTTTTTATAAAAGAAAAGGCCTTAGTGTCCAAGTCCCCAAATCTAGAAAAGCAAAATTTCAACAATCATGAAGCTACCTAGTTACATAATTTTCAAGTATAAGTTTGATTTGTTTCAGGACATAAATTGTAGCTAAATTTTTTTTATTAATCGTCAAAAAGTATGATGGTTTAACAATAGATTGATAAATTCAATCAATAAAATGAACTTCTATTATAAACATGTGATGCTTCATGTTCCAATGAGTTGTTTTAAACAAAGATGATATTTATATTTAATAATAATATTTTGTCTCGTATTACATACTGGATCATATTATTTTCTTCAATGTGTCAAGCAATGCATGAGAAACTTCATTAACAATTACAAAAGATTTAACCGGACAGAGTTGGCCCGGTGGATCAGCTAACTAGCTGCCAATGAAGTGACCCGATTTCGATACTTGAAACCAGCGATGATATATCTCCCGCCACTCATCCAATGTTTGGGTGGTTTTATTAGGCGGGGGGTCATCCCCTTTTGAACTCTTCAAAAGTTGTGAGGAAAGTATGAAGATTTGTGTGCATACAATTCTATTCTCATTATTATTGTTAATGGCTACGTATACATATTGAATATAATAACAGAAAAACATATGTATAATAAGTTTATTAGAAAATATCAAAATATAGACGAATTTATTGGTAGAGGGTGTAATGTATCATGTATCAAGTTATGCTTTTATACACGAACTAAATCTCTTTATAAACTACATTTTCCACTTCTCTTCTTCATAATTTTGGCTTTTAAAGTTTTTCTCATCCTAAAACAACAAACAAAATATTTTAATCATTTAAATAAGGACACAACATCCTATTATATAGAATTTTTCAAAATGAGGACTTGCAAGAACAAATGTGGATGATGTTGATAGATTTAAATAAGGCAAAACTTGGGTTAATTTATATCTTTACATCTTGATCATAATATGACCCATAACAAAGCTTATTGGAAAAGAAGGATCCATGTAGTTGAACCCAATATGACTAGGATTGAGGGTTAGATGATGATGATGATACCTAATACTAGACCATTGAGTTTGTGTTCAATGATACAATAGAAGGATTACATATATAATTATAGAATAGAACACAAAAGATTCCAAAGAACATTTTACTACTAAACCATGTAAAAAGAGAATCATCCAGTTGGTCATACCATTGGATAGAAAAAAGAACATGGATACTTTGATAAGTGAATTACATTGTTACTTACGATACTACAAATAGAGCTTTCTGGTGTTACAATTTACTTCTACACATGTCAAGATGTTGAGGAATTGTAATTATAAATAGTAAAAATTGATAAAATTAGAGAAAAAAAGTGGAAATATTTTTTGTACTTTTCTTTTAGATGATATAGAGATATCAATTAATATAATCCTTTAAGGTGCAAAATTCAAGATTTACACGTCCCTAAGTAACCAACATGTCTGCACATGGTCTACAAAATATACAAGAAGAAGTAGAAGTAGAAGAAGAAGCTTATTTTTCTAAAAAATGTGTAGTTGTAGAAAAAATCTATGCCTTGTTATTCATATCGCTCATGATATGGAGTTAGATCTAGTTGATAAGTACAATGTTGTACATATAACTTCTTCTTCTCATCTTGATTATGGTTAGAACAGTTGCTTGCGAGGACGTGTTAATTAGTTGATTAGTTAATTTATAAAGTTTTTCATTAGTTAAACGTAATTTCTCAGATTAAAGTATTGTGGGGTGATATGTTATGATTCCACGTGACTTACTGTGAATCACAATGAATTGTAATTTAAATCTAGAGTTCATTTGTAAAATATTGAATCTCTATTTACTCCTCGTTAATCCTCTCTCCTTCTACTTCATGTTTTACTCCTCCTTATTAATCTTTATCTCATGGTATCAAAGATAATGACCTTGTACACATGGTTCTCAAAATGAAGACATCTACACCTATACAAGTCTACAATAACAAATCATGGAGGAAAACCATGCATCAACAATTTCTAACATGGATCCATGGGTTACAAGTGTAATAAGTGAATCAATGGAGTTAAATAAGTCAAAGAGTTATTAAGGGCTCACTATTTTTTATCCATATTAAAGCTTATGTCACTCAAGATGATAACAACAACATGTATGGGGAGTTGAATATTACATCCTTGATAGAGGAAACATATGTTGAGGGATAGTAAACTCTTTCCAACCTCGTGAAATAATTATATATGGTGAGCAAGGGGCTATTTGAATACAAATTGTGATTATAAAGTGTTTATTGTAGGAAGTATGAAGACTCAAGTACCTCTCAATACTAGAATGGTTTCTCTTTTATATAAGATGATAAGGATATCTTGATCATATACCTATAATCCCAACCTAGTTCATAGGTCAAAAGTTTCTTACTACACCTTAAGGAAGATGTGAAAGAAGGGTAAGCAACATCAACATATCACATAATCAAAGTTATCATCATTCCTACATATAATCCTTTCTAGTGTCAAGTGAAACTCCATGAAGTAATAAAATGAAAACCCACAAGCAACTTGTAGTTATAGCAATTAGCACCCTCTATAACCCTTTTCTTTCCAAGGATATGCTCTCGGTACAAGTATTATAACCAATAGGAATTATTAGACTCCGTATCGATGTTAGTGATGCTATTTTAAATATTTGGTATGTTCATGAAATAAGAAAAATAAAACATTTACTAATTTTTCATATGTGAGAGTCATGTTACCACTTAATAAACTTAGTTGTGATCTTTCAGACATATCTCATGTTCTTAAAGAATAACGAACTGCTTACTATGATTTAGCATAAGATGATCATATTATTTATAGTTGGTTTATCGATTTAAGAGAAATGCTTATTTATCTCATTTTTTAATTCATTATATGGTTTAAAGAGAAACGAGCACCAAATATAAGATTGTGGAACATATAGCAGATGAGAGTTTGTAAATACCTTATGTAATAATTTTTATTAAATGTCAAGAAGAGACAAAAATACATGTCCAAATACTCTTCAATAAAATATTAATATAGAAGATACAAGTCATATCTTTGTCTTTCCATGATATGATACAAGGGTTCTACCTAGTTTATGGGTTGATCCCTTCAATATATTTTTTTCTTTATATACATGTTATCATAAAGCCCATGATCTCATTTAGTGATGTAATATTCACTACTTGACTATTTCTTATTTTGAGATTGATTAACTTGGATTAGTTTCTTAATTTGTTTTATATTGAGATACCATATTTATATGTAGATAGGCTGCTTAGTTAGGCTTTAGCGAAGCAAAACCCTAAATTTATTCAACTCAAGACCTTTTGGGGAAATGTGAGTGATTGAAATGCAAATTTGGGTAGAATTTCAAATTCATGTTTGACATGTTCAAAATCTATTTTACAGGCTTTGTATATGTTAATATAGGTCATTTGGGGATTGGAGAAGTAAAACCCAACTGAACCTACAATTTGCATTTTCTACTTGATACAGTAATTATGCTTGATTAGAGTAGAAGTCATATTTATTGTGCTCATTATCTCATTAACATATTTATATCTAATTGGGTTCATTATTTAGGGTTTTCGTATAAAATCCTAAATATTTCAAATTAGAATTCTTGGGTTGAATTTAGCCTAAAATACGTCAAATTATTGTAAAATATATAACTATCATTTTATTCTAAACAAAATTTAATCAATATTGTTGGAAATCATAGAGACATAATACATAACATAAAATTAATGTAATATAACTTTGTTAACTTTTAGAACAATGGCTACCTAAATTCGGTATGCATAATGGCCATTACTTAGGTGACTAAGTAGTTCTAGCATTGGAAAATAATCATTTTGGACCATCTTCTAGATGCACAAGTATGAGAAATGAACTAATTTATTTGAACATGTGCTAAAATTCCTCAAAGACACTGTCTAATCTTTGAATTTCTTTGATTGATAGAGTGGTGATAGTGGATGGATTTTTCCTTAAAGTTTATTTAACTCAAATTCTTGTCCAAAATTTAGGTATAATTTGGTAAATTCCTTACTTTATTTTCCTTTATTTTAATTTTGGTCAAATAGAATGGTTTGAATGATATTATATGGACATGGAGAAAAATCCCTACTCGCTCCATATTCTTCTCCCTTCTCTCTATCTTTGATCTAAGAAGGATCCCAATCTAGGTTTTAGTGAGAGTTTTTCAATTAAAGAAGTTTGATGGAACTTTTGTCCATTTTTGGAGTTTACGTGCTTAGTCAACCCCCATGCAGAGATCTAGTATGCCTTAAGCTCAATTTGATTTAATTAATGCTAGTTTAGCCTCAAACTAGAGAAGTTCAGTGACCTTTTTGGGAAATGGGAATTTGATTATGAAATCATATTTTATGATTTATTCAAAATGAAATTATTAATATAAAACATGACTGAACGTAATTTTTTTTGTGATTATTTTTCTTGAATTTTTTGTTCTCACCAACTTTTTCCCTAATTTAGTGGGTTAGGTCTATTAGGTTAAGTGGCTCAGAGCTTCATATTTTTGAGATGAAACTTGTGATTCTAGTCTAGAGTGAGTTATATTATATGTAATGATTGTAAAATTAATTTCTTAGAGATATCAAAAAATTTAAAATAACTACCTCTTCATGGCTTTGGAAAAGTTTGTTGAAGTATAGGGAGATCCTTAAACATAATGTTGACTTCTGTTTGGGGAATGGGAGCTCCTTTTTATTGTGGAAGGACCCTTGGTTGCCTAAGAAGAAATCCTTGATGGAAGTCTGTGATCATCAGCAGATTATTAGATTTGGTAAAGGTGGTCTCCACAAAGTTAATTCATGTTATGTGGATGGTGTTTGGTGCTATCCGGATATTAGGGGTAGTGAACATGTTGTTAAGTTGCTGAATGGCTTACCTAAATCTAGTACTGGTGGTAGGGACAAGATTATCTTTAAGAATAGAGAAGTGTTCAAGATAAAAAAAATGGATGGGAGATAATTAGAAGAACCAGGGATCATGTGAACTGGTCCAAGTGTGTGTGGGAGAGTAAAGTGCCCAGGAATTGGGCGTGCTTCTTGTGGAAGTTAACTTGTTCCTTAATCATCTACCTAGCAGAAATTTTCTTAGAAGTGTGGGGTTCCATTTTGCTTCTCGTTGCTCTTTGTGCATGAACAATGATGAAGGTTTAAGCCATATCTTTTTCAGTTGTTCTTTTAGTGCTGAAGTTTGGGGTCTATTTAAGAAGGAGTTTGGGGATGTTCCTATTAGCTTGGAAGACCTTACTAGACTCTGGGGTGATAAAAAGTTGACAACTATTATTGTCCTATACCAGCTAAGGATTGAAAGGAATGGGAGATTGTTTGAAGGGAGAAACTGCAGTACTGCCATTCTATGGAGGAAAGTGTGCAGAGATACAAAAAGCCTCCTTTAGGTGGTTTTTTAGTCTAGAGCAGCTATACTCATTTAGGTTTTGATGACCATTAAATCCATTTTTACATATAGTCTAGTTTTTCGTTTGTCTATTTGCCCAGTTATGGGCACTTTCTTTTTCTTTTGTCCTTGGGCACTCTGTCCTAGGCCTAATCTGTTCAGCTTATTTTCTAGTTCTAATAGAGGAGTAACATGTCATTTACATCAAAAAAAATTAATCACAAGTGTTGTCAAAAGTCACTCGTTATATTTACAATAGAATAACATGTTAACATTAAATTTTTTGATATGAAATCATTTATTTAACTATTTATTTCAAAGTGGGAAATGAGTTGAAACCATATTTTTAGTTGAGAATGGGATCCCAATAGTGTTATTTAGGGTTAAGCTTCTATAATGAAATTAATTGATTGATCTTACTTATTTGAATCATTTAGGTCATAATCTACCATTATAAGAATTTCATGATTACCATATTTTGTATGAAATGATTCCTCTGGAGAGTTTGTGCATGAAATTGGGGACCTTGTCTAGAAAACACGTCTTGTTATTGATGATGAATATAATACATAAATGTAGACCCTAGGATAACTAGGCATTTAATACTTATAAACATTATCCAATATTCATAATGGAAACTTAATAGTGTTAACGATATTGATAAGGGTAGAGAAGCATGTATGAACTAATCATGTTCTAACTAACCTTAGAATTGCTTAGGAGTAAAATCTAGAATCTAGACCTTAGTTTAAAATATATATATATATATATATATATATATATATATGTCAAAGCAAAAAAACATTAATGCTACATACTTAATTCTTGTAGAAGAAGTAAACATTTAATAATATGCATCAACCTTGTATCTTTTCAATAGACCAATCTTAGGGATAAAAGTAGAAAATCCCACTTATAGGCAAATCCTTAAATAAGAGATGTACAATGACGATATAAGCAAGACAAAATTTTATGACATTACTCTACACAATTCTGGTGTCACCAATTCCTCATATTATAAAGAACTTTTACTAAGAATGGAAAATTAGTATATAATTACCAAAAATGACATTAGATGTGATATAACACGAAAAATGAAGGATTTGAGACAAGGTGTGTACAAATAATGTTGATATAAGATAAGATAATAGGTTTGATATAATCAAATCTAATTCAATATCTTATATAATTTCTCAATCTAGGTAAATATATCAAATTTGAACAAAGGGTGATTGAGTTAATACTCCATAAATAAACATAAGCATAAATAAATATCAAGTACCAATCGAATAGAGGTATTAAGATCTATAATATTCCAGTAAATATTGGTGGACAAACTAAAATTGAATAAGAAACAAAAAGGAAAATGGTTAGGGAAATATACATAAGGAGAAAAGAACTATATCTTAATACTAAAATGTTTATTATCATATAGAATCACACATAACTCACTTTAATTATATGATTGTAAATTGAAGAACGATTATGACATACAATACATTTCTAGTGGATTTTCAACAAGATTTGATGGCTTCTTTTATGCAGATGAATGCATTATTTTTGGAAGGGAATTAAATAATTAATTATAGATATCATTGATA
The DNA here is from genome assembly GCA_963693085.1 of Alisma plantago-aquatica. NCBI lineage: Eukaryota > Viridiplantae > Streptophyta > Magnoliopsida > Alismatales > Alismataceae > Alisma > Alisma plantago-aquatica. Next base: position 1,362,203,418 of record OY856409.1, read on the forward strand.
ACTCGGTCCACAAATAAGTATTGATCTAGTCTAAGTATGTTGCTCATTATTTCACTTCCATGAATTAATATTAGATGAAGTCATATATGTCTATTGAAATTCTAGTCAAATTGAATGTTATATACTAAAACCATGTCCAGGGTGAGTTTGGTTACTAAACATAATGCAATTCATATGGTTTTTGTAATATCTTCTTGAATTTTTGGTAAAAGTATGAAATGACATCATGAATTAAATAAAATCTTGAGTGAGATTAATTGTCGAGTTAGTTTAGTAATACTTGGTGAAAGCCAGAGTAGGTAAGATTCTCCAGAATAAATACTGAGTAGGGCAAGTTTCCTAGTGAGAATGATTCAGATGGAAATGTGAGATTTGTGAAATGGAATTCAAACAATAGTTTTTCTGAGTTTAAATGTGAAATGTATAGTTTTCTATGATTGACATTAGGAATTTTCCTTTTTTTCATACATAGTGTTGATTAGTAATGTTTGAAAGCCAAAAAATAGTTAATGACTCAGATTAATTAGATAAAAAAAAATTGGCATGGAGTATGTTCATGAAATATTAGGAATATATAACTATAATCAAGTGAAGTGAAACCTTAATTTATTTATTTTAGGATGCCTTGATCACTGTAGATCTTCCTAGTGTCTAGACTATTAGAGAAGGATAACATATTCTCTTGTAATGATCTCAAGAGACTGTGAGAAGGTTACCAGACTTGGGCATTTGGGAATGTGAGTTAGAAGGATTGTGGGACCTTGTCTGAGAACTAAATTATGACACATAACTTTATGGAAACTAAGAGTAGAGTATGGGATATCATATATCTTGAGGTGACCAATTGCTTAGAAAATAGTAGTCATGTCCTATAGGAATTGAAGGAATTGTCGATATGTATTCCTAGAGAGCCAATCATATGATGATTGTACTTGGGCATCATGTACTTGATTTGGTAATAGTATAGGTTATTCCTTTTATTATTTTTTCTTAATCATGGGATGATGACACAAACATAGTAGATGTATAAAGAATGATGTTACTTGAGGAAAAATGTCATCATGTTGAAATCCTAAACAATGAGATCATATGTATGATAAGATTATATATATTCTTACTGTATCCCTAGTCAGATATTATTGTGTAAGAAAAATAGACAACAGCAATATTGTAAGACCCTTGACCGTGCTTTATGGTTGAACATATAATTATATGCTTAAAACCTTAATAAAATCCTAAGATGTTCTTTCATATCTTATGACAAGCTTAGGTTTCAAGTTTGGTTCAGTTTGGACATTGTTTGAGCAAGCAATGCATTTATATGCTTGTTTTGGGCTTTTATGCAATTTACCCATATCCATGGTTTTTCTTGTAATTTGTCACATGATTTTTGTGACTCACATGTTTTCATATCATGCTTGAGTTAGTTGTGATTTGGGGCACCTCATCACACCTTGGTTTGAGTGGTGACACATAGTCTTGTGTTGACTTAGGTTTGCTCTCATGGATGCCCTATCTCAATAGTTGACCTTGACTATTGAGCCATCCAGTGTTGGTGGTCGCAAAGTTTTATTGAGCCATCTAGGATTGGCAATCTATGAGACTTCTGACTCATCTTGATCACCAACATTCCTACGGTTGGCGGTCGACGAGTTTTCTGATCACCTTGGTCACCAAGCTCTCTGACCCTTAGTGGTTGATTGGTTTTCTGATCACCTTGGTCACTGAGATTTCTTTTTGTGGTCATTTGGGGTTCTGAACTTGGTTGCATGGATAATATGTTTGTATCTTGGGCACATGGCATGCATGACTATACACCTCTCCTTTCCTCTCTCTCACTTGAAGCTATATGTACCTCTCTCCTTACATGAAAACAAGTTCTTTACACACCTACATCTCTCTCTCACTTTTTCCTTACTGTTTGGAGATCGTCCCCCCTTTCTTGGTAGAGAAGGAGGATCCAAGGAAGGATAATCTTGTCTGGTCTTGGTTGCATGTGCACTTAGGGTTTGGATCCACCCTTGTTGAGGTTATTTGGTGCTTCCTTGCTTTTCTTCTTGGCCTTGGTAAGTGATATCTCCCTCTTTTCCTTCATTTTTCTTCCTTCCCTACCTTCCTCTCTCTACTTCTTGGTTGTAACCATTGTGGATCTTGAACTAGCAGTTGAAGAACGCCTCTTTCTAGCTTTCTTGACCTAGGGTTTTTCTTTCTTTTGGAGAAGAAGCTAGCTTGACCGAGTGGAGTGCTCAAGCTAGTGTTTCTGCCTTCTTTACTCAAGCTACCTTGCTATTTGGAGCTTCTTCATCATCTCTAAGGTGAGTTATATAACTTTCGCCATGATTATTGCTTACTCTTATCTTACATGTACATGATCTTGCTCTAAAATTTCGTTCCAAGAAGAAAGATGTTATCTTTGCCTAGGGTTGAGTTTGAATGGTAGAATTTTTAGTAGATGACTCTTCTTGATGTACCTCTATGCTTGGTGAACATTTCTTCCTTGAAGATAGAAACCTTAGACCCTACATGTGTGTGTAACTTTTGATGGTCTCCAAGATTTTGAACATGTGGTCACCAAGTTTTGAACTTTGTTTTGGTTGCCAAGGATTTTGAATCCATGTTGGTCACCAACATTTGTTTCCATGTGGTCGATGAGATTTTGAACTCATGTAGTTGATGCGAATTTTTGACTCTTGATGATCGTTAGGATTTCTGACTCTTGATGGTCGTTTGGATTTCTGACTCTTGATGGTCGTTTGTATATCTGACTCTTTATGGTTATTTGGATTTCTGACTCTTGATGGTCGATTGGACTTCAAACCCTAGCAGTCACTAATGTCACCTTACCCTAGCGGTCAACAATGTCACCTAACCCTAGCAGTCACCAAAGTACCCTAACCCTAGTGGTCGCCAAGAGTTCTAACTCTATGGTCGCCAAGATGTTTTAACCCTAGTGGTCAATGAGATCCCTTACCCTAGCGGTCGCCAAGGTTTTCTGACCCAAGTGGTCGCTAATAATTTCTAACTCTATGATTTGATGGAAATGCTAAGAACTAGAGTTTATCCTTGAGTGTTGTTTTGTAACTTCAACTCAACCTATCTTGTTAAACCTAACCCTAAATACAAGTAAGTAATGATGGTTATTCATACTTAGCCTCCTTGTATGATTGGTATAATGAGAAATACTCTCTCTCAATGTTTTGTAACTCTAATATGTTGCCATATGAATGTCATGAGCTCTTAAACGCAATGTTCTGTCAAACTTATGTGACACATGTATGGTGCTGGTTTGATGAGCCTTAATGAGGCATGGAAAGATAATGATGTTCTTATAGGAAGGTTGTGATGAACTTAATTACCCTTAGGTATGGTTGAGTCCTTATGGAGGTGTGATCCTCTTCATGATGTGACAAGGTTTGATACCTTGTGATGATGTAATAAAAATTATATTTCATACATTTTATATCTTATAAAGTTGCAACATACCATGTTTTTGTAGAACTCTTTTAGGGTTTGTATGTAACTTGATTGATACAGCCTTAACTCACCCAATTGACAGTAACGAACCAAGTGAAAACCCTAATCATGTATTTCCATGTGTCATAGATCCATTCTAGTGTCAGTTTTTGTTGGATGGTGAAACGAGTATTCCTCTAATGCAAGCTTGGAATCGTATACTGTTGAGTATATGCATGTTCTTGAGGATGGTTGTGGTCTACCTCAGTAGGAGAACGGTCAAGGTCGTATCTCAGTTGATCATGATTCAATATAAGTGATGTGCTTTAGGATAGTTGTGGTTGTGCCTTGGATGATAGGGTATGTATACCCTGGTTACTAGTGTCATGACCTATATACCAAGGGCGGACTAGGTCATTTAGTAGCTTGACTATATATTTTGCTTCGACTGACTTGTACTGACCGAGGTTGGATGAGATCTTAGGAGTCTGACACTCCTAGGTCTTTTATGATATTGATTTTGACTTAGTAGTGGTCAGTTGGACTTTGAGTGGTATACCTCAAACTCCCCAGGGCTTAATAAAATATGTAATCCAGTTGTATAGCTTATCTTCTTAGGGGTAAATATGATTCACATTGCTTGTAAACCCTTGCCTTGTTCCTTATACTTCTAGTTGTTGTATGATGTAGTAAGAATAGTTAATTGTTCAATCAATGATAGTCTTATTTATTTCTTGGTATACATGTTAATAACACTTGTTGATATGCAAATCTACTTAACTTGTTTAATAGTGAGATAACCTATTGTTATCAATAACTGTTGTTGATAGGTATATCTCTCGTTGGGACATTGGTCTCACCTTGTGGGTCACTACAGTGACGTCGTCAGGATCGTGGTGTTGAGGAAGAGTATCAAGAAGACCAATAGAAGTAGGAGGTTAGATAATTTTTAATATGTCCTAGAGTCGTCCATGTACTCTCAAGTCTGTGCAGGGGATCTTTTGTAGATGATATGTATATTGACTCGAGTTTTTGGTATTATGTCGATGTTTGTATATGGAATGTATAGGTGGAACAATATCTTTTGTATATAGGTTATGGTTGAGTCCACTGGGCATACATGTAAATACTTGATATTGCATGTGTTGATATGGAAGTTGTTGGACTTTTATGTAATTATTTCTAAACATGATAGTAATGTTTAAATTGGTTTTAATTTACCCTCTTTTCTGGTTATGTGATTAATTAGTTATTGTTTGCATGTTTTGTTTTGACTAATCTTGTTTAACATGATGGGGCGTCACAGATTGATTGGTATCAGAGCTTTAGGTTCGTTGAGTCTACAGGGACATATGGCATAGGTTTGTGTCTGTTCTTATGTAATCCAATATATTTTATCATAGCTTATGCTTATGCAGATAAGTCTAGAGAATGTCAAGAGTGTGTGGAGAGTAGCTAGATCACACCAAGAGGTGGTGGTAAGAGGCTGGCACATGATGGTAGAGTGCCAGTGATGGGGCTAGAGTAGCTCGCGATGCCTTAGTTTTACCCTGCAACCATGGCAAATCCTGCTTTCTAGTCCATGTTTTGACATCTCATGGTTATGATTACACATTTAGCACATAGGGTGCATGTACCTCAACCTAGGAAAATTGTCCCTTATGCGGAATCTCAGGGTTCTAGGAAGAAGTTTGAGGGGCTTAGGCATGTGGGAGCAGTCGAGTACGTGGGCACAGCAGACCTAGATGATGTTGACATGTGGTTGACTGAGCTTGAGATCTTGAATATCCCTGAAGAGGACAAGGTGAATAATGTTGTTTATCTATTGAAGGGAAGTGTTAGCCATTAGTGTTCCATAGAAGAGGAGAAGAGACCAAGAGTTGTTGTAGGTTGGGAAGAGTTTTGGTGAGAATTTATGAGCCATTACTTCCCAAAAATCTATCTCGACGAGAAGACAATGCAGTTTGAGAAGTTGTGTGAGGGTTCCATGTCCATCAATGAGTATGAGGTGAAGTTTATGGATCTTTTGAGGTTCTTTCCTCATATGATAGCAAATGAGAAGGAGAAGATATGTAGGTTTGAGAAGGGTTTGAGTACAGAGTTGTCTACGTCAGTGTCTGTAATGGAGAACAGAGAGAGGTTATCTACCTTTGTAGAGTATGTGATGAGGATTGAGAGGTCTTATATCAAAAAGTGTGAAGCCAATGCTAAGAAGAGGCCAGCTCAGTTTCAAGGATAGTCATCTATTGGCTTTAAGAAGCCAAGGTTCTCATCACCGCAGTCACAACAACAATTGACTTTCTTTGAGTCAAGATTAGGAGTGCCATCATAGTGGTCCATGAGTAAGGATAGAGGTTGCAACTTTCTGCCAATAGGAGCATGCAGTGTTGCATCAGTGTTAGTGACAAGGCCATCTAGGCCATAGTACGACACCAGAGCTTGTCACAAGTGTGGGCAAGTAGGACATATAAGATGGATGTGCCCTATGAAGGACGAAGAAGTGATACAGCAGTCGAGGCAGAGCCAACAAGGTTCCTAGCAACAGCAGTACAACATTAGTGGTGGTAGAGGATGCAGTCAGGCATCGCGAGTGGGGTCATCTGGGCCAGTTGGCAGGGATCACGGATGACAAAAGGCAATGGCTAGATTGTATGCTATGAGTTAGCAGGAATGAGTGGTCAATCCACGGGTCATGACAAGTCAGATGGAAATTTTTCATTTTGACTTATATGCTTCTTCTTTCATATCTATTTTGGTCGAATCGGGTCTTTTATCACCATAAAGGTGATAAGTAGTTGTGATATGCCTATTTATAGTAGATTTGCTAACCTTTTGTTAGAAACCCCTCTTGTTGGATCCGCTGAGTTGCGGGAGGTGTGTCCATCTTGCGTTCTTTTCCTTTTGGGACACTATATTCAAGTGGATCTGATGCCACTTGACATGCATGGATTCGATGTGATCCTAGGGATGGATACCTTGGACAAGTACAAGGTTGTTTTAAATTGTAGTTCTAAGGTGACAATGACATAAATGTTTCTTGGATCTTCCAAGGAGATAGGAAGATTCTTCCTACATGTTTGGTGTCGGCTATGACAGCGGAGAGGTTCATGAGACGAGGGTGTGAGGCCTTCTTGGCACATGTTGTGGATACTAAGAGGAGAGGTCCTAGTATGCAGGAGGCACCGGTTGTGTGTAAGTTTGAGGATGTTTTTCTTGAAGAGTTTCTTGTTTTCCCCCTCCTAGAGAGATTGATTTTAATATCAACTTTGTTCCTGGAACACAACCAATAGCACAATAACCCTACAGGATGGCACCAGCACATATGTAGGAGTTGAAGAAACAATTGAAAGAGTTGTTGAGGAAGGGTTTCATCTGACTAAGCACTTCCCCTTGGGGTGCTCCCATGTTATTTGTGAAGAAGATGGAGTCCATGAGGGTTTGTATATATTACCAATAGTTGAACAAGGTTATTATGAAGAACAAGTACCTATTATCAAGGATTGACAATATGTTTGATCAGTTGAGAGGTGCTATGTTGCTCTCCAAGATATATTTGAGATTAGTTTATCACCATTTGCGGATCAAGGAAGATGACATACCTAAGACTGCTTTTAGTACTAGGTATGGTCACTATGAGTTTGTGGTTATGTTGTTTGGGTTAACCAATGCGCCAACAGCTTTCATGGACCTAATGAATAGGGTGTTTAGAGTATATCTGGATCAATTTGTGGTTGTATTCATAGATGATATTTTGATATACTCTAGAGATAGACAACAATATGAGTCGCATCTTCACCATGCATTGACATTATTGAGGCAGTACTGGTTGTATGCCAAATTCAGCAAGTGCGAGTTCAGGTTGACATAGGTGTCTTTTCTAGGTCACATCATATCTTCTAGGGGTGTTTGTGTAGACCTGAAAAAGGTTGAGTCAGTGTTGAATTGGGAGCAACCCAAGACAATGAAGGAGGTCCAAAGTTTCCTAGGTTTGGTTGGTTACTACAGAAGATTCATCAAGAACTTCAGTGTTGTATTGTAAACCCTAACCCAGTTGACTAGGAAAGGTGTTCCTTTTGTTTGGGATGACAAGTTTCGGCATTCTTTCCATTTGTTGAAGGATAAGATGACCAGTGCACCAGTGTTAGTGTTTCCAGAGCAAGGGAAGGGCTACATCATCTTTTATGGTGCTTCAAAGGACGGCTTGGGGTGTGTGTTGATGCAGGACAAGAACGTGATTTCTTTTGCTTTGTGACGGCTTAAGAAACACGAGGAGAACTATCTGGAGCTATCAATAGTGGTTCATGCCTTGAAGTTTTGGAGGCACTATATGTATGGAGAGAAGTGTTAGATCTTCACCGACCATTAGAACCTCCAGTACATCTTTTCGAAGCAGTATCAAACTTTCCACGCAGAAGATGGATGGAGTTGATCAACAACTATGATTGCACAATAGACTACCATACGCGGAAGGAGAATGTGGTGGTTGATGCATTGAGCAGGAAGGCATCTTCATCATCATCTATAGGCAAGGCAGAGTTATATTCTATGGTCTGTCACAAGTGGGACATGTTAGTGTTGCTTCATTAGATGAATGTATAGTTGGAAGTATCTATGTTGGCAGGGTTGTTAGAATAGTTTCAGGTGAAGCCTACCTTGATACATAAGATCCTAGATGCCCAAAAGAGTGATATCATGATACAGAACATCAGATAAAAGTTTGGCAGCAGGAAGTTGATAACACGTACTTTACGTACTTTCTATATATATTTTACACCACTTTTAGTATAACTTTAGTTAACTTTTCACCTAATTTCTCCAACTTTTTTACTAAAGCCTTGTTTAATGATTTTAGGAATCAACATAACTGCGACCGTGATCTTGGAGACCAGACCGAGACCGCGGTCATTCAAAAGACCACGACCACGGTTCCTCTCCACGTTCACTCCTCTCACAGCACCCGCAGTTTGCATCGTGACAACACCGCGACCACAATGATACTAAAGATCGCAACCACGGTGACTCAACGCCACGACCGCGGTGACTCAACACCTCGACCGTGGCTATTCTAAAGAATCGCGACCGTGGGCACTCAAAGACCACGACCGAGGTTTTGAGAAAGATCGCGGCCCAAGAAAGATCGCGACGAAGGAGGAATAAAGCGGAGACTGTGACTGAGGTCTTGCCTTCACTTAAAGGAAAGACCATGACCACAGTTCTAAGTCAGTGGAAGGCACCTATAAATAGCACCCCCACTTGTATTGTCAAAAGGGGGTATCATACGGATCAGATCTCAAGGCCAGGAAGTATTGTTGTGTTCAAACTCATCTCTAACCATCCATCCATCCATCAGTCTCAGACCTCCAGGAGTGAAATCTGAGGAGAGAGAAGACTGTCATCCACCCCTTCTTCGATAGGAGAAGGCCATCCATGTGGTAGATCTATATCTAAAGAAGTAGTGTGTAGTATCACGTTCTTCTCTTCCAGATATATCGCTTCATCCCATTGTACCTCCTTCCCTCTTCGTGGACCTCATGGATCTGTCTATATGTAACGTCGTCATGTTGTCCACAAGCATGAGTGGCTAACACCTTAACTTGGGTTGGGAGCGGCCACTAAGGCTCTCCCAACATGTATATTGTCTCTTTCTTTTGAATATACATACTTTTATCAAGATTATCTCCATGCACCTATTTTTAATGCTTCACTTGTATGCTTAGCTACCATCTTGTGATGTTTGGTTGTTGATATCTCGAGAGAGTAATATCGCTTTTATCCTATGTCATGGAGTGGTATGAATGCATGAGAGTGTTGGAATGCTAAAGCTTTAACCAGTTGTTTTGCTGCGAGGATTTTGAGTTGTCATCTTGAGAGAGAGACTTCTTCTAGACTTAGATCTATCCTCATCTCTAGAGAGAGTGGAATATATGTTTGAACGGTTGCTTGTAATCTTGATATTAGTATGCAAGAGAGAGAGATAGTATTACATGTTGGCGAGGTGCCTTAGGTGGTGAATCCCAACCTGGGTTTTCCCCATATTCTTGTTTATAGTTCATTTCCTTTTCTTGTTTATTTTACTGTTCTTGTTCTTGTGATATCATTCCTTAGGGAACATCTCTTGCACCCTTTTTGGCTGGAGTACAAGAGTGTTTGATTTTGTGTTCTTAACACGACCAATCTTGTCCCTGTGTCCGACCCCGATCGCTACATGAGACCCCGTTTATCGTTGCGGGGGCCTGAGAGTCGGGTTATCTCTTTAAAAGTCTGACTACATTAATCCATGCCCTTTGGATGTGAGATTTAGGCCGGTCAACTTTTTGGCGCCGTTGTCAGGGACAAGGCAAAATGGTACTTTTAAGAATCCGAGTCCACTTACTATACTCACGTGCCTCAAGCTTAGCAATAAGCTTGACAAAATTTTGATTTTTAGCTTTCTAACCTAAATTCGTGTAGAATAATTTGTTCTACCAGTCTGGTTTCCTAACTCAACTATACAACCTATTCAAGTACCTAGGAAGAAGTGATTTGTTCAACTTAACTCATGTTCTCCATGCGGCCTCGCGTGGCCCTTTCAGGCGATGAGAGGAACGTGAGGAATGACCAGCACCCACCTCCATCAGCAATAGATGAAGATAGAGGTGGCTGATATAATGACGACCATCAGTATCAAGAGCAAGAAGGGTGAATTGAAGATGATGATCATCACTACGAGGAGCGTCGTCATCGTCGCAGGCACAGAAGAAACCATAACAACCATGAGCGCAATCGTAGGGACAGCGCCAGTGAAGATGACGAAGAGGAAGAAAAGACTCTTTGGGAGTTGGCAGCTACAAAAGCCAACAACTCAAGATGTCCTGTGCTCACCCCACGGTTCGATGCAGCAAACTTCGAACTAAATCCGACTGTAATCTCTATGATCTAGAACAAAAGCATTCGAGGGAGTTCAAAGAACGATAACCCTTATCATCACCTCGACGCTTTTAAGAATATATGTGACACCATCAAAATGTGGGGAGTTCTGCAAGAAGTCATTTACTACAAGGGTTTCATCTTCTCTTTAGAAGACAAGGCACTATCACGGTACCTTGGACTACCACACCAAGCTTTGAATGGATGGAACGTATTGGCATACACTTTCGTAAACAAGTTCTACCCCACCGAGAAGACTGTTCGTAACAGACAGAAGATCACGTCTTTCATGTATAAACCAGGTGAGAATCTGCATGAAGCCTAGGATAGATATCAGGAGTACCAGAGAGACTTCCCTCACAACAATTACAAGAAGGTATTCTTAATAACAACATTCTACAATGGTCTAACCCCTGAAGAGAGAGTCTCTCTAAATGTAGCAGCAGGAAGTGACTTTCTCAGTAAAAAGCCCAGTAGATCCAAGAAAATTATCGAAAACATGGTTGAGTTACAAGCCAGGACTGATTATGACAGGACCGACAGGGGATATGCTAAAAAATCCACCAATGAAGGGTCGTCGATTGAATTAAAGGCTCTTGAAGCAATCACATCTCAAATATAAAAGATAGCGATAGATGTCAAACAACTGAAGGAATCAGGAGGAAAGGGGAAGAAGCACGTTGAAAAAGTGATGAAATGTGTCACTTGCGGTGAAGATGGGAACAGAATAGATAATTGCATATACACCCAACCCGAAGAATCAAGTGAAAGTGAATCTGAGGAGGAGGAAGCTGAAAATGTCTCTTATGCTAACTTTAAGAGACCGGATCACCCAGGATTCAATTATGGCAACAAAGATGATGCAAAAAATTCACATCAATTGAATAATCCACCCAAGCAACCACCAGGTTTTGAGAAGAAGAGAAGACAAGGATAGTACACCAATACAAGCACTTTCCAGACAAACAAAACCAATTATCAAAGTCAAGGTAAGTATCAAAACCACCAAGCAGCTAACATAAGTCAAGGAAAAGGACAAGCTCAAGGGCAGAGTCAAACAAGGAGTACTAGTCACCCTAACTTAGTGGGCCAACTATTCGATTTCATCAAGAGACAAGACACGATAAACAATCAACTTGCACAAAGTGCACTATCCAACTCTGGAGTTATGAACACTATGCAGGTACAAATGGTGGATATGCAAACACATCAACGCCAGATAGACCAACAGCTCGCTCAGTTGGTCGAGCTCGTGAAGAACCCTTCGAGGAAGATTCCTTCTAACACAGAATCTACCAAGATGGCGATCCTTAGATTGGGAAAAACAATAGAGCGCTCTGAGGCGACAAGACCTGAAGAACCAGAGCCAGAGAGTGTTACAGAGAACCCAGCCAAGGGTGAGAACCAGCACGCTCAAGTTAGAGAACCAGAACTTGAGGAGGAAATATTCACCAAAAGAATTCAATACTCGCCGAGATTACCTTTTCCGTACAAACTTATAAAGGCACACCTCAAAAAGAGGTACAAGAAGTTTATGGAGTCAGTGAAAAAGCTCCACCTGGAGGTGCCATTTCTGGATGCTTTAGAAGAAATGCCAACATATGCCAAGTTCTTCAAATATCTAGTCATGAAGAAAAGAAGAGGAGGAAGGATTGAAACTGTGCACCTTGCCGGTATGTCAACAGCTTTCATAAAAGCAGAACTGCCTACCAAGAAGAAGGGCCCTGGAGCCTTTACTATACCTTTTTATGTAGGGGATAAAATCGAAAGGAAAGGTCTCGCCGACTTGGGGGCTAGCATCAGCCTAATTCCTTTAAGCCTCACGCAACGATTAAGACTGAATGATATGGTCAGGACTAATATGAGAATCGAGTTGGCAGACACACCTTCAAGAGGCCAGTGGGAGTAGTCGAAGATGTTCCGATTCACGTGGGGGGATTCTTCATCCCATGCGATATTGTTATCATTGACACTATTGAAGACCCTAAATGCCCTATTATTTTTTGACGTCCTTTCTTGGTGACCAGGAGGGCACTGATTGATGTTGCTGAAGGCATCATAACTCTGAGGGTCGGAAATGATCACGTAGATTTTAAGGTGAAAGACGCAATGAAAGGACCATCCCTGCTCGAATCTGCTTACTTCATGGATAGCTACAACTAATATTGCAAAGAAGTAGAAGAAGACACGGAAGTGGTAGACCCCCTTATGAGGGCGTTAAACAAAGAAGATTTAGAAATCGATGACCCCGAGGTTGTTGAGATCCTTAAATACCTGAATCAAGACGAAGAAGATCTAAGCAATGAAGAGGATGTTGTCGAGACAGTCAAGTATGCTTCTCTAGAGTTGACGACGGAAGAAGAGAAAGCACCAAAACCCAACCCAGAACTAAAACAACTAGCCAAAGGTCTAAAGTACAAGTTTCTTGATCCTAAAGAAAGGAATCTTGTCATAGTCAATGCCAGTCTGACTAAAGAGCAAATGGAAAGACTTCTTAAGGAGCTAAGGCTCCATAGGAAAGCTATAGGCTATTCAGTAGATGATATGAAGGGACTTAACCCTACTCTATGTATGCACCGCATAAATCTGGAAGAGTCAGCAAAACCCCTGGTTCAACCCCAGAGGAAGCTGAATCAAATGTTAAAAGAAGTGGTGAAGAAGGAAGTCATCAAGCTAAGAGATGCAGGCATTATATACTCGATCAGCGACAGCAATTGGGTGAGCCTAATTCATGTTGTACGAAAGAAAGGGGGGATGACAGTTGTGAAAGGCGATAAAGGAGATGAAGTAGCCATCCAGACTGTCACTGAGTGGAGAATTTGTATCGATTATTGAAAGCTTAATCAAGCAACGAAGAAAGATCAATGCCCTCTTCCCTTTATCAACCAAGTGCTAGAAAGACTTGCACATCATGAATATTTTTGCTTCTTGGATGGTTATTCTGAATTTTGCTAGTTCCCATCCTACCTGATGATCAGGAGAAAACTACCTTCACCTATCTATATGGTACCTATGCCTTCTGACGAATGTCATTCAGACTATGCAATGCCCCTGCAACATTCCAACGTTGCATGATCTCGATGTTCTCAGACTTTTTGGAGGACATTGTGGAGGTCTTTATGGATGATTTTTCTATCTATGGAAAAGATTTCGATGGTTGTTTGAAAAACCTATTGTTAGTCCTGCAACGCTGTGAAGAGAAGAACTTAGTCCTCAACTGGGAAAATTTCCATTTTATGGTGCAAGAAGGCATAGTCCTGGGCCACAAAGTCTCAAGGAGGGGAATTGAAGTAGATGTCAGTAAGGTCGAGGCTATCTCTAGACTACCTCCACCTAAATCCGTGACAGGAGTGCAAAGTTTTCTTGGTCACACCGGTTATTATGGAAGATTCATCAAGGACTTTTCAAGGATATCAAAACCCCTCTCAAATCTGTTGATTAAGGACACAGAATTTGATTTTACAGACGATTGTTAGAAAGCTTTTCAGACCTTGAAGGAAGCCCTTGTAACTCCACCTATTCTCCAAGCTCTGGATTGGGAGCTACCCTTCGAGCTAATGTGTGATGCTAGTGACGATGTCGTGGGGGTAGTCCTAGGGCAGAAGAAGGACAAGAAACATCATGTCATCTACTACGCCAACCACACTCTAGACGAGGCACAAGTAAATTACACTACCACAGATAAAGAAATGCTAGCTATTGTTTTTTCTTTCGACAAATTTAGGTCTTATCTGATTGGAGAAAAAGTAAAGGTTTATACTGACCACAGAGCTATAAGATACCTAATGCAGAAAAAGGACACTAAGACTAGGTTGCTAAGATGGGCTTTGTTACTCTAGGAGTTCGATCATGAGATCATTGATAAGAAAGGGCGGAAAAATAGTTTCCGACCATTTGTCAAGGATTATCGTTGAAGACAAGAATGAGCCACATGTTAACGATAACTACGCAGATGAGGCTTTGCTCAGGATAGAAGCCGAAGAACAGAACTTGCCATGGTTCGCGGACATTTGCAATTACATTGCTTGCGGGGAGTTACCACCAGAAATAACCTACCACTAGAAAAAGAAACTCTTCTCCGACATAAAGAATTACTATTGGGATGATCCCATGCTCTTCAAAAGATGCTTAGACAATTTATACAAAAGATGTGTTGATGAAGAAGATGTGTTGCTAAATAAGAAGTGTCTAATATTCTAAGGGAATGCCATTCCTCACCCTACGGATGACATCTAGGGAGTGACAAGACGGCAGCCAAGGTCCTACAATCAGGTTTCTACTGGCCTTCACTATTCAAGGATGCCGCAGCATATGTAAAAACCTACAAGGAATGTCAGATGACAGGGAATATCAGAAAAAGAAATGAAATGACTATGGCAGAATGGGTAGAAGTTGAAATTTTTGACGTATGGGGGATTGACTATAAGGGGCCTTTCCCACCATCATAAGGGTACAAATACATTCTCATTGCTATAGACTATGTTTCAAAATGGGTGAAGGTTGTTGCCACCCAAACATGTGACTCCAAGGCTATTTGAGAAGACAATTTTCCAAAGATTTGGTGTACCACGCACCATTGTAAGTGATGGAGGATCCCACTTTGGTGAAAAACAGTTCAAAAAGCTGCAGAAAAAGTACAGAGTCAGGCACAAGGTTGCTACACCCTACCACCCACAGACTTCAGGGTAGGTGGAAGTGTCAAACAGACAACTGAAGCAGATTCTAGAAAAGACTGTTAGCAAAATGAGAAAAGATTGGGCAATGAAGCTAGATGATGCCCTTTGGGCATATAAAACCGCCTTGAAAACCCCCATTGGAACTGTTGGCTAAATGGATATCATTTAAATCCCTTTGTTTTGATAATGACAAATATTTCATTCTTGTGGATCTAATGTGCTATATGAGTGTTGCGGGAACTAGGTAGATGACACAACTTTGGAAGATCTAAATGCTCACAATGTGTTAATTTCATGATTGTAATCAAATGTAAAAATGTGTACAAGTATATAATGTACAAGTACTTAGATATCATGTAAATCAAATGTTTAGATCTTCCCTAGACACTCACAACACTTAGATAGGTCATCCCCTATAATAGTGTCACAACTACACACTCATACACACACCTAGTATTCTTCTAGAACCACCAAAATAGAGACACTCTCGGTCGAACTCTTTGTCGACCGAAACAAGCTCGGTTGAACAACTTCTTGACCGAGAGTCTCCCAGGTTAATTCTTCTAATAGGTTCTATAGTTGTTAGACACAACAGACAAGGTAGTTGGGAGTTGGAATCGAACGTTATATATACTTGCTCCAAACCGTCTCTCGGTCGACAAAAACTTCGACCGAAGGACTCTCGGTTGACAAACTTCTCGACCGAGATTGTCTCTGTCTACACTTTTCAAGTTTAATAAACTAGTTGTTGCTAAAGCAATTAGTGGACAACTAATGGCTAGTTGAGCACTAAGAACCCCCTAGAAAGTGTCTAGAACGTCCTTAAGCACTCATAGGCCATTCCTATAAATAGGACATGCCTTAGGATACCTAAAACACACTTGTGTAATACTTGAGCATACATACTTGCAATTGGCAATCTTTTCTTGTGAGCAATTGAGCAACTCGAACATTTGCTATTCATTTCCATTGCTCCAATTTCGTGTCCTATAGGCTAGCATCTCCTACCCATTGCACTTACACTTTCATACACATTGGTTAGGAGATCAAAACGCTTGATATAGGAAATCAATCCTTGTGCTACAACGGTAGTTGTAGTTTCCATTTTCCTTTCTTGTTCCTTCTTATTGCTTGTACTCTCCTTGCTACTCCTAGGGTTGGAGGATGCGGATTGGAGAGGGTTTGATCTTCTCAGTGGAGAAGGAGGACTTTGGACTACTTCTAGATGGCTGTCTCAATGGGAAGCTACTTCAAGAGGAAGGCTACTTCAAGGGGGAGCTTGAAGTTACTTCGAGGAAGGCTGCTTCGAGGTTGGTGGGACTACTTCTAGGTGAAGGTTGTCCAAAGGGTGGTGAAAGTATTTGTAATTTTATGTAACATCCTTGCGAGTGGTTTTTCATTTGGTATCAGAGCAGGCTTCAAGGATCTCTAATCGAGTCTTGAAGAATGGAGGGTGGTGGTGTCTACAACCGTAAGCAAAGGAGAAGCTTGGGCCAATCTTCAACAAGCTATAATTAGTGCTTAGGAACAAGACACACAACACCTAGTTGTCCATGGAGGTTAAAGAAGGAAGATGTGCATAAAGAATGCCTCATTGCTATAATAAGTGAAGAAGAAGAAGAGATAAGCCTTTTTTATTTATCTAAAGAAGAGTTAATTGCTAGCCTTCAAGAGACACATGATAAGTATATTGAGTGCAAGAAGAAATTAAAGAATTCTAATAAAGAAAATGATGAGTTACATGCTAAACTTCTTGCTCTCACATCTGAAAATGAAGATCTTAAGGAGACATTAAACTTAACTATTAAAGACCATGATATTAAGCTGAAAGCAATAGAGGAAAATTGCAATCTTCTCTCTCTAGAAAAGATAAACCTACAAGCCCAAATTAATGATCTTCAAAAACAACCAATCTTATGCACTCATCTAGATTATGATACTATTGTGAAAGAAAGAGATTCTTTATTATATAATCTAGATCAAGTAAAGTTAGACATCAAAAAGATAATGGATGAGATTGCTAAGTTACAACAAGAAGTTAGTAGCTTAAGAAACAATGATGTTCTTGATAGGATCTTAAATGATTCTCATGGTCAAATTGGAAGGAAAGGACTAGGTTACAAGCCTAAAGGAAAATCCTATCAAAAACCTAGTGGGGGAAGGACACAAGTGCCAAAGACTCAATCTATGTATGTACCTAAAGGCAAGTATGCATATGTACCCAAGAACAATATAGATCAAACTCATAAAAAGAGAAGTGAGATTGATTCTATATGTTGTCATTATTGTTTGCGTCTTGGACATTATTCCTTCTCATGTCCTCACAAGAAAAAGGATGTTGAGTTGGTATGGGTTCCAAAACCTCCAAACTAAATAAATTAAATTAAGTTGAGATATGACCAAAGACTCTAAATTGTATATCCTTATATCTATCTCAACTTAACATAATGAGATAACAAATTGATTCAAGTTAATTAAAATTTCTAACTTGAAAATACACATTTTAAATAAACCTACAGAGACACATCTTTAATAACTTGTTTTAGTTCCTAAAACATAGAGATTTGAATATGATTAGTTGAGATTTGACTTAAATATTACTTTGATACTTAAATGTTTTATCTCAACTAAACTGAGTTTTGAATTGCATAATTGAATTGAAAGTGATCTATGTTTTTAACTACTGAAAACAGTACAGAAACAATCTCAGTCGACAAAATCTTCGACCAAGACAATGTCAGTCGAGAAATTGGTCAACCGATAGGATTTCTGCCTTAAATCTCTATTTTTTCTGGAGAAATAGTAACATTCCAGGTCAAGAAAATTGTCGACCGAGACAATGTCGGTCGAGAAATTTTTCAATCGAGTAAAACTCTAACATAACTGTTTAATTAAAACAAGACACTTCAATTGCAATCAACTTAAGTATGTAATGAACTTTACATATTATTGTGCTTTAAATGTTTGAATGATCCTAATCAAAAGGAAGAATATATGAGCATCAAATCTTAATACTTTTCACGATTAAATTGTATCTACAAGAGAAAATAATCGATTTTACTAAAATTGCTGCAAAAATGTTGCTTGCAAAAAAAAATGATGTTGATCTATACTGTTACTACAAGTAGACATGCTCTATTGAAAAAATAAGTCATATATCTTGGAGACAAATCTCAAATCACATATTGATAATTTGCATCATGATCTATAAGATATCTTTATCATGCTATAAATTTACTAATTATATGATCAAAACAATATGCAAATAGAAACCAGAAATACTTTCTTAACATCAATGCACACATTGTACAGCCCTAAATTGCTACTAAAATGATTAAGCATGTTCATGGCTTGTCTTAAACTTAAAACTGAAAATCATGAACCATGTTGGTTTAATCAATGAAATTATTGTTTTATCATAATCCACATGGTTTGTCCTAAGTATTTCTTGGTCTATCTATATAAAAACCATGTGTCTTGAAATTTGCTTTCAAATGATCATAATCTTTGTATTTCATGAAATTATAGATATGTTTCTATTGTTCTATCATGCTCATTATGGATATGCCTTTACTGTTTTATCATGATCATTGTGTTCCATCTTTTACTTGGCTTGCCTAAAATAATCTTTGATCTATATATGCAAACCATGAATGGATATTGTGTTCAAAATGATCATTGTGATTCAGCTCATTACATATAAAGATGATGTTATCATTGAAAATGCCATTTTGCATAACAGTAAAACTCTATGTCACAAATGCATCTTGACATGATAGATAATGGTTATCGTGTGCATGACTTGTATCATCCCCTGTAATACATGAATGATTTTTGCTAGATGACATTATGGCAAGCTAAATAGTTTGTTTCTTAGAACAAGAATATTAATTTCATATCTAGTTGATTGTTATAAGTAATCAAAAGCAAAATCTTTATTTTAAGAACTTGAGTTCTATGAGATATAAAACTTGTTCTTAATTTATACTCAAGGATGACTGATTCTAAAGAGTTAATCTAAAAATAAGTTTAACATAAGAGACTTGTTTAGAATAAAGAGCTATTTCAATGTTACATTTAAAATCTATTATAACCAAATCAAGAGCAAGGTACTAAATTCATATATTACTTAAAATTCTGCACAGGATTGCTCTTAGGATATAATTTTGCATCATGGTGGCAACATGACTTATGGAAATTTCTATTGATGCAAATAATCTTGCTTATAAATAAATGATTGAAAGCTACATTATTTCTATGATTGAATATGTTATAAATGTAGTTCAATTGCCTTTTTGCAAGAAGAACAATCACTGTGGATATCAAAATTCCTTATTTCGTGAAGAACATACATTCTGAAAATTTGCTTAGGATATAACTTGCTCTAATAAAATCAAGAACAAAGACTTCATTGTGATGCCTATATTAAGTTTTAAATTGATAAAAATTCTTCAAAATAGGTATCACTCAAAGTGCTTCAAATTGATATACATTTGATCATATTACATAAAGACTTTATGTTTCACATATCTTAACATTAATGTATAACTCAATGAGAATGCTTAAACTATAAATCTGCAGAAAATGCCTCTCGGTCGAAATAAAGTTCAATCGAGGGGCGCCCTGGTCGAAGTCAAGATCAACCTAAAATAAGCTTGACCAAATGCTTATTTGTAAATCATTTTCTTGCAATCAATCTTAGTATATTGAAAACAAGACTTTAGTGCATAGCTCTCATAAAAGGTTAACTTATTATGATCTAATGCTTATTATGACCTTAGAATCCTTAAATTATCTTGATTATAAGATTAAGGGGGAGTTCACAAAAACTTTGTAAACATCTTAAAGAAAATTTGAAACAAGTTATGACCTTAGTATTTTTGAGGTAATCTTGGATATGAAAATAAAGGAGCCTACAATATTCATGAATGTGATATATATCTTGTTCTTAATGGAGTTCTCTAAAAAAATTTGGGCTTAATATCCCGTGTATTTGGTTAGTGATACATTCATGTACTCTACTATAAGCTTAAAGGATTCTCATGTCATTTTCAGGGCTTAACATCCCTTGTTAAATGGATGAGAAATCAATATATGTATCCATCATGAGCTTAAATGGATCTCATATCATCTTCAAAGAAATCAAAACACATACGCCATGAATCTAAAACGATCTCATATCATTTCAAGGCTTAACATCCTTTGCAAATGATTGAGAAATAAATTGTGGCTAAATTTGACAACATGTGATTTGCATTCATATTAATCCCTTGCTTTTAACACTGAATATCTTCTTAATGGGGAGCATAGCAATAAAATTAAGAGGGAATAATAAAAGGCATACTTAATTATTATCTTGGTTATCTTTTTAAAATGGCAAAGGGGGGGAAATAATATAAATCAAAAATATAAAATAAAATGAGTTTCATAATCTCTCGGCCAGCACACACTTGCAAACAAGAGAATGGCTACAAAAGGTAAACTTCAGGTATGAAACTCATATGATTTATATTGGCCTTGATTTATATTTTGGAAATGTTTGTTATCTTCAAAAAGGGGGAGATTGTTGGCTAAATAGACATCATTTAAATCCCTTTGTTTTGATAATGACAAACATTTCATTCTTGTGGATCTAACGTGCTATTTGAGTGTTGCAGGAACTAGGTGGATGACATAATTTTGGAAGATCTAAATGCTCACAGTGTGTTAATTTCATGATTGTAATCAAATGTAAAAACTTGTACAAGTATATAATGTATAAGTACTTAGATATCATGTAAATCAAGCATTTAGATCTTCCCTAGCCAATCACAACACTTAGATAGGTCATCCCCTATAACAGTGTCACAACTGCACACTCATACATGCACTTAGTATTCTTCTAGAACCACCAAAACAGAGACACTCTCGGTCGAACTCTTTGTCAACCAAGATAAGCTCGGTCGAACAACTTCTCGACTGAGAGTCTCCCAGGTTAATTCTTCTAATAGGTTCTGTAGCCGTTAGACACACCAGACAAGGTAGTTGGGAGTTGGAATCGAACATTATATACACTTGCTCCAGACCATCTCTCGTTTGACAAAAACTTTGACCAACGGACTCTCAGTCGACAAACTTCTCGACCGAGATTGTCTCTGTCTGCACTTTTCAGAATTAATAAACTAGTCGTTGCTAAAGATATTAGTGGACAACTAACGGCTAGTTGAGCACTAAGAATCCCCTAGAAAGTGTCTAGAACATCCTTAAGCACTCATAGGCCATTCCTATAAATAGGACATGCCTTAGGACACCTAAAACACACTTGTGCAATACTTGAGCATACATACTTGCAATTGGCAATCTTTTCTTGTGAGCAATTGAGCAACTCCAACATTTGCTATTCATTTCCATCACTCCAATTTTGTGTCCTATAGGCTAGCATCTCCTACCCACTGCACTTACACTTTCATACACATTGGTTAGGAGATCAAAATGCTTGATATAGGAAATCAAGCCTTGTGCTACAACGGTAATTGTAATTTCCATTTTCCTTTTTTGTTCCTTCTTATTACTTGTACTCTCCTTGCTACTCCTAGGGTTGGAGGCTGCAGATTGGAGAGGGTTTGATCTTCTCAGTGGAGAAGGAGGACTTTGGACTACTTCAAGAAGGTTGTCTCAGTGGGAAGCTACTTTAAGAGGAAGGCTACTTCAAGGGGGAGCTTGAAGTTACTTCGAGGAAGGTTTCTTTGAGGTTGGTGGGACTACTTCTAGGTGAAGGTTGTCCAAAGGGTGGTGAAAGTATTTGTAATTTTATGTAACATCCTTGCGAGTGGTTTTTCATGAACTACACCCTATCGTCTCCTATATGGAAAATCATGCCATCTACCTCTAGAACTCGAGCACAAAGCCCTATGGGCCATAAAATTTCTGAATATGGATATGGAGAAAGCTGGTCAAGGATGCTACTTACAACTGTAAGAATTGGAAGAATTAAGACTACATGCCTACAAAAATGCAAGAATCTACAAACAAAGGACAAAGGTGTGGCAAGATACCCACCTAAAAAACAAGGACGTCCATGAAGGAGACAAGGTGCTTCTCTTCAACTCCAGCATTCATCTTTTCCCTGGGAAGCTCAGAACGAGATGGTCAGGCCCATTCTCTGTGGTAAAAATTTATCTATCAGGAATGATGGAGATTCAAGGAGAGAAGATAGGGATTTTCAAGGTCAATGGCCACAACGTGAAAAGATTCTACGAGGATGAAGCATTTGTAAGAAGATTAGAGATCAGCCTAGATGAACCAGCCTAGCCCAACGAGGAGAAGAATCAAGAGTTGCCTCATCCAACTGAAGGACCCAAGGAATGAAAAATTTATGTAGTCTAGCTAAGAGACTTTAAAGCAAGCACTTCTTGGGAGGCAACCCAAGTTTTCATCTCTTTATCTTTGTGTTCTCTTACCTTCTCTCCTTTAGTTTAAGTTTTTCTTCCTTTTCTGAGCAATTTCATTTTCATTTTGAATTTAATTAGTTTAAGTTTTATCTCCAAAGAAAACTGACTCTTCTTTGATCTGGTCGTGGGTATAACCGTGACCGTGGTTTTGCTTATGTTCCTGAATAATCACGACCGCGATCACCCTCTTTGACCGAAAGAGTCACGGCCGCAATTTCTTCAATGAAAAATCACGACCGCGGCTCCTTCAAGTAGAACTGCGACCAAGGTAAAAGCCACGACCGTGATCTTTTCACTCGGTTAGTTGGGTCGTGATCCAGATACCTATAAATACCTTTAAGAAATCGAACTTTAGATTCTTTACACTTTCATTACTTTCATCTAAACCCTAAGACCCCCACACTGATTTGAGAGTCGTAGCCTGCCACCGTAAGACCACCATTTTCCGACCGCGATCGTCGCCTCCGTCGTAGCCGCATACACCGATAAGGTGACTGCACATCTTCTCTATGCTTTGCATTGATGAGCTTTTTCCTTCATCTTAATATTTCCCATCATCGCTATGATGATCCGCTCCCGCAGTTTAGTGGTGGTGATCACCCCCAATGATGCTTTATCTCTGAATGCTTGGTCTTGTATCTTTTCATCCCTAAAAAAAAAACCTAAAAACCCTAAAAATGGAATAATGGATGCTTGCAAGGACAATGAACAAATGGTCTGAAAAGCTGATCGGATGGAGAAGATGAACCACGATCGTGGTCATCTTAACCGATGCAAGGTGGAAAACCTTAAGAACTGCAATCGCGGTGTTGGCCCAACCCCTAAGATCTTGATAGTTTAGGCTTTCCTGAAGAGACATCGCGATCGTGATTATTATCACAATCGTGATTACTATCGTGACCGTGGTAATAATCGTGACCGCAACCTTTCTTCAAGAAATCGCGACCGCGATCCTTCTTTAGGAAATTGCAACTGTGATCTTTTCAAAAGGCCGCGATCGTGTTTTTCTCTGGGGTGAGAATAACCACGACCGTGATTAAAAATCACGACCGTGGTTCTTCCTGTACACTTAATAAAAAATTGAAACCTAAGTTTTCAGTTACGGAAGATAACCTATAATATGATGTTAATTGTGCCCAGAACTATAGAGGCAATCTTCAGTAAACAATACTATGACCTAAACTCCTTTAGTGTTTTACATTTCGTAGAATGTCTTCTCCAGCAACCAGTGAGCCCCTTTTCAAGAAGGCTACTTCCCTGAAGGAGGTAGAGATGATAGTGAAGAGCTTGACAGAACAGCTGAAGAAGAACACCTCTTTACCAGTGCCCCAACGCCTGGAGATACAGCTAAGATTGGAGAAGTATCAGAGGATTCTGGTAGGGGTACCACAAGAAGAGTCCCCAGAAGCAACTGAACAAACGGAGGACACATAGACCTCCAAGTATCGACCAGAAGAGTCGGGGAGCCCAGTGCACGGAAAAAAGCAGAAAGTTGCACTGAAGGAACCCAAGCCCAGTAAGAAGGCAAGGGCAATAGAGGTAGTGGGAGGAACCTCTACACAAGAAGGGGAGCCACTGTTCATGCCCCGGGACGTAGTGCGACTGGATGTCAGCAAACAAAGAATGCAGCCTGACACGTTACTTCAATGTGGAGGACTTCAAGAAGCTGGGGATTTATGACAAGATGGTGAATTTCTTGGAGGGTGCAATTTTACGCACCATTTGCGCGCCCGAAGTAAAGTCCTACAGGAGGTTAACCATAGAATTTTTGTCTTCCCTAATAAAGGTCTCCTCTAGCAGTGAGGAACGAGCAGTGGGAGGTGGGGACTTCAAGCTCCAAGTACGGCTAGGGGGCGAAACCCACATGGTGACTGAGGCAGACCTGAACAGGATATTCACTACAACTGAAGAAGAAGCTAAGGCTTGTTCAGCTACTCCAGGAGAAAGAGATATTGCTACATACGACAACAATAATATGTGGGAAGAGTTAACTGGGGAGGAAAAGCACAACCCTAAGAACTCAAAATCCTCCTGAATCACCTCATGCTTCATTTAAATAATACAAAAGATCATCGCCTTCACTATAGATGTCATATCAGAGACCAGAATAGTCAGTAAAGGGGATATCTTCCTTATATGGTCCATGATCAATAAGTGACTGGTTAATATAGGAAGAATCCTAATCAGAAGGCTATCAGCGGTAGTAGGCGGTGAAGTAAAGCGAAAATCTACTTTCTGTATGGGCGGTCAAATAACAATGATCGCTGATTACCTACTAGAAGAAGGATAAGTTCAAAGATGCGAAGAAATGGAGGGACAACATAGCATAGATATAAAGTCCCTCACCAACATGGGAATCCTGGAACTAAAGGGGGAGAAAGCATTCTTAAAGCATAAAGGATTAAAGAAGCCACTCCCCCTCCCTGAGATGGCATTTTATGATGCCCATAAGCTGCGGCCGACTCTCGAAGACATCGAGAAAATGAGCTCTGGGACACTACATGCCAGCGTATTGATAGAACCAGCACCCGCAACAAGGGAAAGCAGTGTCCCAACACTTAAAATAAATAAGAACCAGGAGCTGAGGAAGAAATTGGCAGTGGAGAAGAAGAAACTAGATACCACCATCAAGCCAGATGAGAAAGAGAAGGCCACAGAACAACAGGTGGATGCAAGAGATGTGGACCCCGCCTCTCCAAGGCCACAAGAGGAGACAATTGCAGTGGAAGGAGAGGCGGAGAAGATAAGGCTACAGAAGAGGTACCACAGCCCATGAGCATGCCAGAGGCGGAGCCAGAAGGACAATGCTCCCAAGCCATACCGGATGCAGAGCCAGAGAGGGGCCAACATGAATAAGCCACAACCCACCAACAAACCGGAGGCAGAGGTAGAAATACAAGGCTCCCAGGCCGTACCAGAGGTGGAAACACAAAAATCAGAGGAGATGCCCACACCGCCATCACTGAAGCATTCAACCATGTTGAGTTCATTGACGACACGCACGGAGCAGCAGCTGCATCAGCAACAACGACAATCACCCTCTTTTGGGGGTGCTTTAGGTACAAGGTTTGATGCAATGTGGGAACACATGCATCAAACTAATGTTATAAATGAAAAAATTTCTACATCTTTGGCATCCATAACAACGCAGGTACAGGCATTGGATAAAAGGATGATGATATTCCCGGACTTCATCCAAGAGGTTTTAAGTAACCAGTGGATGATGATGGGGATGATGAAGAAAATGTAGGAGGAGATGGTGCTCCTGCGAAAAGAAGGGCATGCCATATGTGTAGACAATGAGCAAATGCGCAAAGATTATGAAGAGGCAATGGCTGCCCTAGAAGAAGAAGAACAAGGTGTGCAAGAAGACCGTCGGAAGCTCGAGCAGGAGCGTGAATAACTCGAAGCCCGGCGGGAGAAAAAGAAGATAAAGTGCCCTGCCAGCCCAGCATGCTCCCTGGCCAGCCCCTCCAGCCACAACGACAACGTGGGGGGGGGGGGGGGGCAGGAATCGGAGCTACCACACCAGGAGTCGGTGCAACGAAGAATGGGATCACAAGCAAGAAGCCTTCTCCCTTGTCCGAGCACCAAGGAACCCAACCAACGAGAAGGTCAAGCCCCCAGAATGAGAAGCATAGATCACAATCAAGGGGGTTTGACCTCAACTACGATCTGGAGGAGGTGACGGATGAAACCACTGAGGTGGCACATCACCTCTCCCCTCTAGCACACATTCCAACCATAGAAGAGTAGATAGCAGCTGCCCATCGGGAGGAGGTGGTCGTAGAGCTCAGCTCAACCGGAGCAGCAGAGATAGACAGACTCATAGCTGAGCTGAGAGTTGGGCTTGATGAACCTAATGACTTCCTCCTCTTCCCACCTCATGAAGAACACCACGACTACATCTACAATGGGAAGATGGAGGCCACCCTAAAAATGATGGCAGAATACAAGTTGGGATAGGCCTATGAGGAGAGTCATTCTAAAGACAACGTCAATGCAGAAGCCTCCTCAGAGGAAGCTAGACCAACAACCACGCTGCAATCTACGAATAAAGTTACTAAGTAGGTGGTAAGGGCTATGCCGACAATATGAGAAGCCTCAGCACCGATTTCACCAGAGGCAATGTCCAAAGACAAGGATGGTGGGATAGCAACCTTCTTCATAGATGAGCTCGCCAAGGAGAGACAAGATGAAGATGGAACAAAGATACTTGCAGCAGCTCATCCTCTGTCGTGCAAGATGAAGGACATGGACATGATAGTTGTGTCACAGATATCTTGCAGAGATGTCCATGTCCTGGCAGATGTCCTCAATGAAAATCTACCCAGGTCAGATATATTGTACATCAACAAGAGTAGACGTCTCTCCAGAGATGACTTCTGAAGGTTTTTCTGGAAAAGGCTCAAGTACACAAAAGAATGTTCAAGGTACTTTGCACCACCCTCCTGGAAGAGTTCCTGCATCCAAACAAGCCACATCTGGTTTTCAACGGCACCACACATCTGGTCGAGTTGTTATACAAAGAAGATTTCATGGCGGAAGAAATGCTGGAACTACAGGCGGTGGTCCGGAGAAAAGACACGAAGATCGTGGTGCAGCCCATCAGGAATGCAAAGCATTGGGCACTTATAGTTGTTGATCTAAATGAACAAAATACGATGGTGCTCAACTGTTACGCAGCTGAGATGGATAGCACCTTCTTAATATATAAAAGCAAGGATGCCAGGGATGCCTTGAAGATTCTGATACGCCTCCAACGACCCATCAAAGAGGCGAGCACAAAGTTTTAAGGGTCCTAGAAGTTGTTCTCCATCAGCAAGAAGGTTCCCCAGGAGGCAGTTGGTTTGGGGGATTGCTCCTTCATCATTGTGCGCATGATGGAAGCCATCAACAAGGGCATCCCCCTGGAAAATCTGAATATGGAAGACCTGCATGGACTGCGGGGCATGTATGTCATGGAGGTCATCTACAATCGTCGGTTCTTCAAGGATCTGGTGATGGCTGTAGATATCATGCCCCGTAGGCTCCACATGGACATCCCTCTACCTGAGAAGATATCTTGGAGGGAACAGCTCAAGACCATGTGGGTCGACCCGTATGAACCGGCCAGAGCTACAGCTTGGAAAGCAGGCTGGACTGAAGAGACTGAAGAAGTTGTGAAGCAAGAAGAAGAAGAATAAGAACAACAGCCTTCAGTAACAGATGCTCTTGAAGTTCCTCATGTAGAAGAACATCCCACAGAAGCAGAAGTTGAAGAAGACCTGGGGAACGATGGACCAGATGGGCCGGTAGGAGAAATCGTGCCTTATTTCGAGAACTTCGACATATGGAGCTGCTTCAGTCTATTGATGGAAGAACTCACAATAATTATGAGTTCTCTAAAAGAAGACAATTTGTCGGGAGATGTCATCTTCGAACGGGATGGCATCTACGTACTAAAGGACGACCTCTGAGAAATGTTGAAATTAGGAGGGTACCTCTCTTTGAACATGATGTCAGACTACCATGAGTTATTATGGGACTCAATGCCAAATTCACACATGGCATATTTCCTACTAGTAGATGACATCCTCATGGATAAGAAGATGGGAGAAATAGAGCGGTTGCAACGACGGCTTCAAGCGGCCATGCCTGAGCACATTTTCATGCCAATTCTTCATGACAACCACTAGACATTATTGCACGTCAACCTATTGAAAAGGACTGCAGTTCTATATAATAGCTCCGACGCAACCTTCTCACTCAATAAAATGACTAACATGACAACAACAAAGTCTCCTACTGAAGAAAAGGCAAATACCTACGTTGAAGCCATCGTCGAGATGATACAACAGCACTGCAGAGGATACACAATGACAAAAGGCAAGGACTTCAAGAAAACTCAGTATTGCCATAGAAGCCCTCAATAGATACCCCTATCCAATGACTGTGGGTTCTTCTACCTGTCGTGGATGGTAGCTATCACAACTATCGGCCTCAAGGTGGAGAACACGCAGTACAAGTAATATCACGCACTTAGGGGTATCTATGCCAGTATGATCCTGGAGTCCAAGTGGGCCTTCCCTGCCAAATAAACAAACAAAGAAGGCATGTTTATACTTCTTACTCAAAGTTTGACACCCTGAGACGGGGTGCAGGATAAGTTTGGGGGAGGAGTCATAAACGGGCTACAGAGGTATTGGCGCTTCCCTTTTTCAATTACCCCTTTTCATTTCACTTTCCCTTTTATTACACTATCAAAAATTTTGAAATTTTGAAAAATTTTGTTACAACTAACCTTTTAGAAGCTCACTTTCTCTCGCTAAAATTTTTAGAAGTAGTGTTCGAGCCCTCTGAGAGAGAAGGATATGAGCAACCTACACAAGATTGCATGAGTAAAATGACAGTCATAGCAACACTGTTATATATCATTCTTGCAATAAGATGTTGTAAATATAACAACCTTAACTCATGAACCCCTACAAACTAAGACAACCTTAGTCATACTCCTAAACAACCATCCCCACCTAATGCTCACATCCAAAAAATCCTAGTCTCTATAGATAAGAAAAGGTTGCCCTATTCAACAAAATATCCAAATAAAAGAGGCTTGGCCGCCCAGAAAACCAACCAAAATCCTCAACCCCAAGCCCGAAAGGAGAGATAAAAAAAGCCAAAAATAAAATAAAGAAAAGAATATGAGAGATGTGCCCTAAAAGATGCCAAAAGTTTCTGGCCGGTCAGTATATTGCTGCACTCATGAATGCAGATATGTTGTGTCCATAAGTGGAAACCTAAAGCCAAGGTTACACACCTCCTATCCTGAATGGAACTTCACATACCACCTGACTTAAAGTCAGAAGCCCAAAAAGGGAAACACTATTCTTACGACAGTTGTGGGTGAGGAGTTCAGGAGGAATAGGTAAAGCTTCAAGCCTACCCATACACACTAGCATAGGGCCCACTGAAAATAAAGATGGGTGTGAAAGCTACCTTTCGAAAAGATGTGGCACTAGTATGGATATTAGCTAAGGGAGGGGTGATGAGTTGGGAAGGAGAATCCTTTTACAATAGAAGGTTATGATAGATGATATGAGGTTATGCTACTCTAGGTTTAAAGGGGAAGATTGAGACCTAAGGGATTGAATACATACAACAACAGTCTTGATGCAAGGATGAGATATTTCAGTCGTTCTATTATGTTGTCTTTTAAGCTTGTTCATATTTTCTCTCTCTGAGTTCTCAGACCTACACTTAGCCTGAGGATAGGATTTATTCTAAGTTTGGGGGAGTTGATAAAACTATACTTTACGTACTTTATACACCACTTTTCATATAACTTTAGTTAACTTTTCACCTAATTTCTCCATCTTTTTTACTAAAGCCTTATTTAATGATTTTAGGAATCAACATAACCACGACCACGATCTTGGAGACCAGACCGGGACCGTGGTTATTCAAAAGACCATGATCACAGTTCCTCTCCTCATTCACTCCTCTCACAGCACCCGCAGTTTGCGTCGTGCCAACACCGCGACCCTGGTGATACTAAAGATCGCGACTGCGGTGACTCAACGCCACGACCGCGGCTATTCTAAAGATCGTGACCACGGTGACTCAACACCTCGACTGCGGCTATTCTAAAGAATCATGACCGCAGGCACTCAAAGACCACGACCAAGGTTTTGAGAAAGATCGCAGCCAAGAAAGATCGTGGCCCAAGAAAGATCGTGACCAAGGAGGAATAAAGCAGAGACTATGACTGCGATCTTTCCTTCACTTAAAGGAAAGACTGTGACTACGGTTCTAAGTCGGTGGAAGGCACCTATAAATAGTGCCCCCACTTGTCTTGTCAAAAGGGGGTATCATACGGATCAAATCCCAAGGCCAGGAAGTGTTGCTGTATTCAGACTCGTCTCTAACCATCCATCCATCAGTCTCGGACCTCTAAGAGCAAAAGTCGAGGAGAGAGAAGACTGATGTCCACCCCTTCTTCGACAGGAGAAGGCCATCCATGTGGTAGATCTAGATCTCAAGAAGTATTATGTAGTATCACGTTCTTCTCTACCAGATCTATCGCTTCATCCCGTTGTACCTCCTTCCCTCTTCGTGGACCTCATGGATCTGTCTGTGTGTAACATTGTCATGTTGTCTGCAAGCATGAGTGGCGAACACCTTAACTTGGGTTGGGAGAAGCCACTAAGGCTCTCCCAACATGTATATTGTCTCTTTCTTTTTAATATACATACTCTTATCAAGATTATCTCCATGCACCTGTTTTTAATGCTTCACTTGTATGCTTAGCTACCATCTTGTGATGTTTGGTTGTTGATATCTCCAGAGAGTAATGTCACTTTTATCCCATGTCATGGAGTGGTATGAATGCACAAGAGTGTTGGAATGCTAAAGCTTTAACCAGTTGTTTTGCTGTGAGGTTTTTGAGTTGTCATCTCAAGAGAGAGACTTCTTCTAGACTTAGATCTATCCTCATCTCAAGAGAGAGTGGAATAGATGTTTTAACGGTTGCTTGTAATCTTGATATTAGTATGCAAGAGAGAGAGATATTATTACATGTTGGTGAGGTGCCTTAGTTGGTGAATCCCAACCCGGGTTTTCCCCATATTCTTGTTTACAGTTCATTTCCTTTTCTTGTTTATTTTATTGTTCTCGTTCTTATGATATCGTTCCTTAGGGAACATCTCTTGCACCCTTTTCGGCTGGAGTATAAGAGTGTTTGATTCCGCATTCTTAACACGACCAACCTTGTCCCTGTGTCCGACCCCGATCGCTACATCAGACCCCGTTTATCGTTGTGGGGGCCTGAGAGTCGGGTTATCTCTTTAAAAGTCCGACTACTGTAATCTATGCCCTTTGGACGTGAGATTTAGACCGGTCAGAAGTATGATGGATTCCATGAGTCACATGATGGAACGGTTTGCTTTCACAATAGGACAATGGTTTCAGACACTGAGGGCTTGAGGAAGATGGTTCTTGAGGAGGATCATTCCTCAATGTACATGATGCAACCTGGCAGTGCCAAGATGTACTATAATCTGAAGGGTCTTTATTGGTGGCCAGGTCTGAAGTGTGATGTGGTAGAGTTAATTACTAAGTGTCCAATTTTTCAGTAGGTCAAGGTTGAACATCAAAAGCCCGTAGGGACATTACAACCTTTACTAATATCACAATGGAAATGGGATCATATTACCATGGACTTTGTGGTTGGTATTCTTAGGAAATCCAAAAGACATGATTCCATTTGGGTGATAGTTGACCAAGTCATCTCACTTTCTTCCAGTAAATATGGTGTATACAATAGAGAATTTGGTGCATATATATGTTGATGAGATAGTTCATCTACATGGTATCTCAGTCACCATAGTATCTAGTAGAGGTCCACAATTTACAAGTTGGTCTTGGGAACATCTATATGCAGCCATGAGGATACATATGAGGTTTAATATATCCTTTCATCCACATACATATGGCCAGTCTAAGAGGACCATTTAGATTTTTGAGGATCTTTTGAGAGCATGTGTTCTGCAGTTTCTTGGCAGTTGGGATGTGCACTTGAGTTTGATTGAGTTTGTCTACAACAATAGCTACTAGAGGAGTATAGACATGGAACCTTATGAATCTTTGTATGGGAGATGTTATCGGTCACCCCTTTGTTGGTATGAGATAGGTGAGTGCCAGCTCTTAGGTCCTGAGTTAATACAGTAGACTAAGAGAAGATCAAGGTGATACAGCAATAGTTGAAAGCAATCCAAAATAGGCAGAAGTCTTATGATAATAATTGTCACCGTTGGAGTTCCTAGTGGGATATCATGTGTACCTTAAGGTTTCCTCTTAGAAGGGGGTATTGAGGTTTGGTAAGAAGGGCAAGTTGGCTCCTAGGTTTATGGGACCATCCCCTATCTTGGCACGTGTTGGAAAGGTGGCATACAAGTTGGAGCTACCTCCAGAGTACTGCCAGAGTTGCATTGGTTGCATAATGTCTTCCATGTCTCCATGTTGAGGAAGTGTCACCCTGATACAAAGCAGACTTTATACCTAGTGGAGGTTGAGTTGGAGGAGGATGTGTCATATGTTGAGGGTCATGTGTTAATCATATATAGGAGAGTGAAGAAGCTGAAGAAGAAGGATATATCCTTAGTGAAGGTTTTGTGCCATCCCCATGGTGTGGAGGAGGCCACGTGAGAGTTAGAGGATGAGATGTGTAGGAAGTAATCATCTTTGTTTGTGTAGGAATTTGGGGGGAAAATCCTTATTAGGGGTTTATGGTTCTAAGACCCTTGACCTTGATTTATGGTTGTACATGCTTGATTATAATAATTAGATGCTTAAAACCATAATATAACCCTAAGATGTTCTTTTATATCATGTGACAAGCTTAAGTTTAAAGTTTGGTCCAGTTTGGACATTGTTTGAGCAAGTTATGCATTAATATGCTTGTTTTGGGCTTTATGCAATTTACCCATATCTAGGGTTTTTCTTGTAATTTATCACATGCTTGTAATTCTTCACATGTTTTCATATCATTCTTGAGTTATTTTTTCTTTGGGGTGCCTTGTCACACCTTGGTTTTAGTGGTGAGACCTAGTCTTGTGTTGACTTAGGGTTTGCTCTCATGGATGCCCTAACTCAATAGTTGACCTTGAGTGTTGAGCCATCTAGTGTTGGCTGTAGCCAAGATTTCTTGATCCATCTAGGATTGTTGGTCATTGAGACTTCTGACTCATCTTGGTCGCCAACATTCCTAGGTTTGGCGGTTGGGATGGGTTTTCTAATCACCTTGGTTGCCAAGATTTCTTGGTGGTCGATTGGTTTTCTGATCACCTTGGTCACCAACTTTTTTTGTTGTGGTCTTTTAGGTTTCTAAACTTGGTTGCATGGATGAGATGTTTGGATCTTGGACACATAGCATGCATGGATATACACCTTTCCTTTCCTCTCTCTCACCTTAAGCTATATATACCTTCTCCTTACATGCAAACAAGTTCTTTACACACCTAGATCTCTCTCTCTTCTTCATTGTTGTTTGGAGCTCTTCCCCCCTTGCTTGGTGGAGAAGAGGATTCAAGGAAAGAGCAGCTTGACCGATCTTACTAGCATGTGCATCTAGGGTTTGGATCCACCCTTGTTGAGGTCGTTTGGTGCTTCCTTGCTTTGCTTCTTGGCCTTGGTAAGTGATATCTCCCTCTATACCTTTATTTTTCTTGCATCCCTTCCTTCCTCTCTCTTATTCTTGGTTGGATCCATGGTGTATCTTGAACTAGTGGTTGAAGAAAACCTCTTTCTTACTTCCATGACCTAGGGTTTTGCTTCCTTTTTGGAGAAGAATCTAGCTTGGCCGAGTGGAGTGCTCAAGCTAGGGTTTCTACCTTCCTTCCTCAAGCTACCCTGTTGTTTGGAGATTCTTCATCATCTCTAAGGTGATTTATATAACTTTTTCCACAATTATTTCTTACTCTTATCTTGCATTTACATGATCTTGCTCTAAAACATTGTTCCAAGAAGAAAGATGTTATCTTTTCGTAGGGTTGAGTTTGGATGGTAGATTTTAGAGTAGATGACTCTTCTTAGTGTACCTTTATGTTTGGTGCAAATTTCTTCCTTGAACATAGAAACCCTAGATCCTACATGTGTGTGTGAATTTTGATGGTTTCCAAGATTTTAAACATGTGGTGGCCAAGTTTTGAACTTCTTGTTGGTCGCCTAGGATTTTGAATCCATGTTGGTCACCAAGATTTGTTTCCATGTGGTCGGTGAGATTTTGAACTCATGTGATCGATGAGAATTTCTGACTCTTGATGGTCATTTGGATTTCTGACTCTTGATGGTCATTTGGATTTCTAACTCTTGATGGTCATTTGGATTTCTGACTCTTGATGGCCGTTTGGATTTCTAACTCTTGATGGCCATCGATGTCACTTAACCCTAGTGGTCGCCAATGTCACCTAACCCTAGCAGTCACCAAAGTCCCCTAATCCTAGTGGTTTCCAAGGTATTTTAACCCTAGTGGTCAATGAGATCCCTAACCCTAGCGGTCTCTAAGGTTTTTTTACCCTGGTGGTCACCAATAACTTTTGACTCTATGATTCGGTGGAAATGTTAAGAACTAGGGATTATCCTTGAGTGTTGTTTTGTAACTTCAACTCAACCTGTCTTGTTAAACCTAACCCTAGATACAAGTAAGTAATGATGATTATTCATACCTAGCCTCCTTATATGATTGGTATGATGAGCAATACTCTCTATCAATGTTTTTCTAACTCTAATATTTTTCCATATGAACATCATGAGCTCTTAAATGCAATGTTCTGTCAAACTAATGTGACACATGTATGGTGATGGTTTGATGAGCCTTGATGAGGCATGGAAAGATAATGATGTTCTTACATGAAGGTTGTGATGATTTTAATTACCCTTAGGTATGGCTGAGTCCTTATGGAGGTGTGATCCTCTTCATGATGTGATAAGGTTTGATACCTTGTGATGATGTGATTAAAATTATATTCATGTGTTTTATATCTTATAAAGTTGCAACATTTTGTTTCGGTGGAAGATGCTTGAAAGCTTTTAAGGTGTTAAAGGAAAATATGATCCCCACATCCATTGTGCAGGCTCTGGATTGGAGCCAACTGTTTGAATTGATGTTGACGCATCAGACTATGTAGTGGGAGTTGTTTTGCATCAACATCGAAACAAGGCTCCTATAGTCATATACTATGCATCTTTTGTAGAAATTTTTTAAGGTTTGTATGTAACTTGATTGATGCAGACTTAACTCACCCAATTGACATTAACTAACCAAGTGAAAACCCTAATCATGTAGTGCCATGTGTCATATATCCATTCTAGTGTCGGGACTTTTGGGACGGTGAAATGAGTATACCTCTAATGGAAACTCAAAATCGTATACTATTGAGTATACGTGTGTTCTTGAGGATGGATATGGTCATACCTTGGTAGGAGAACATTCAAAGCCTATTATGATTCAGTATGTGTGATGTGCTTGAGGACAACTACGATTGTGCCTCAGATGATAGGGTTTGTATACCCTAGTTACTAGTGTCATGACCTATATACCAAGGGCGGACTAGGATATTTTGTAGGTTGATTATATATGTTGTTGCGGTTGACTTATACTGACTGAGGGTGGATGAGATCTTAGGAGTCCACCTCTCCTAGATATTGTATAGAACTAATTTCCACTTAGCAATGGTCAGTTGGACTTTGAGTGGTATGCCTCAAACTCTCTAGGTCTTAATAGAAGACATAATCCAGTCGTGTAGCTTATCTTCTTAGGGGTAAGTATGATTCACATTGTTTGTAAACGCTTGTTTGGTTCCTTATACTACTAGTTGTTTTATGATGTAGAAAGAATAGTTAATTGTTCAGTCAATGTTAGTCTTATATGTTTCTTGATATACTTGTTAATAACACTTGTTTCTATGCCTATCTACTTAACTTGTTTAATAATGAGATAACTTTTTGTTATCAATAATTATTGTTGAGAGTTATATCTCTCATTGGGACATTGGTCTCACCCTGTGGGTCACCATATCTTTTTAGTTGATCTTCAGTGACATCGTCAGGGTCATGGTGGTGAGGAAGAGCAGCTTGATGAGCAATAGAAGCAGGAGGTTGGCTAGTTGTTAGTATGTCCTAGAGTCGTCCATGTACTCTCAGGTCTGGGCAGGGGATGTTTTGTAAATGATATGTATATTGACTCAAGTTTTTTATAGTATGTCGATGTTTGTATGTGGCATGTATAGGTGAAACAATATCTTTTGTATACATATTGTGGTTGAGTCCACTTGACATAAATGTAAATACCTTATGTGGTATGTGTTGCTATGCAAGTTGTTGGACCCTTATGTAATTATTTCTGAACATGATGGTGATGTTTAAATTGGTTTAGTTTACCCTCTTTTATGGTTATGTGGTTAATTAGTGATCCCTTGTGTTTTCTTTTAGTAATATCATTTATCATGATGGGGCATCACAAATACATAAGACTAGAATGTGTGTTGAATGATGATACAAGATCATTAGTCATGATAATTGGATCAGGTCAAACACATAGGTACTTGTCAGAGAACAGTGTACTTGGCGACCCACATTGAGAGTGATACATGGAACCATTGAATGGTAGTTAGAATCATCTCTCAAAGTGATAGTGGTTATTGTGGTTCTTAGACTTGAAGTCACTATACTCATCACATGTCACTCGATGAACTTGGACACCATCCAGTATGACCTTGAATAAGGGTTGCCATAAAAGTTGAGTAAATTGTTGCACATGGGGAATGACTTGAGTGATGTAGATGGGATTTGTCCCTCCTACCATGGATGATATCATGGCCACTTGATAAGCAACACTGAGAAAAGCATGGTTATGATGATGCAAGTCAATATATGATATGTGAGCTCACATGTATCTCATGCAATCTGCTCTAGTTCAAGGAACATGGATTGAATGTTAAGAGGATGATGATTACATGCCTCTTGTCTAATTTGAATATTAGCAACAAAGGAACTATATGATCACGATAACATTGATAAGATGTAGATTGAATTTGTTCTCCAAGTTCCCAATTACTTGGTTAGCACTGATGTGCTTCTAGATACCACTCATTACTTGTGATGTCATAATTTAGTTGTGTACATTCATTGCCAATGTAATTTGGGACCTAAGGTCACACGCATAGGATGCACATGGAATAGGAGTTTACTCATGGATAGGGTTTAACATGGTTATTAAAGTATTTAGGTAATCAACATAAACAATATTGGTTGTTTGTTGGTTGACTTCAATGTCTAGTCGACTGACTGAGAATGCCATTCGATCAAATGGAGCATCCAGTCTACCGACTGGACGATCAATAATTGATGTTGATGTCATGGTGTGCATAAATCATCACATTAAAAGCTAGCATGTTTGAGAATAGGAAAAATAGCTAATCGATTGACTAGAGTGTCCATTCAAATTATTAGCGTGCTAGTTGGCTAACTGGGAGTCCAGTCGATAGACTGGTGATTTGCAGTCACTACTACAGAAACATCATTCAGTGTCGCTTTTATGGGCGTCGGTTCATTAGGAAAACCGATGCCTATACTATTAGACGTTTGTTATTTATGCAAACTGACGTCTATATTCGAAGACCAGCCAGACACAGGTACCGCTTTGTATTCAGCATCGGTTGTTTATAACAAACTGACGCCTAAAGTCGCCCGCAAAATCCAATTTTTGAGCAAAAAGAAAAAGTGTCACATACAGCGTCGGTTATTTAGATAGAAACCGATGCCTATGGGTGTTGAAAATTTGTGCGAAAAGTGTCACTTTCAGCGTCAGTTATCCGTTGATAACCGACGCTGAAAGTGGTTCCCGCCAAATACTTTTGTGCAAATATTGTCCGATTGGACGTCGGTTGTTTCCAACAACCGACGCTGAAGATGTTTAGGCATCGGTTATTCAAACAACCGACGCTATTTGTGAACTTAATATCCCATGATCACCTGACTCTTCCCCTTTCTTCTGTTTCATCGCGAGCCGATTTCCCCCTTTCTTCTCTGCTATCGCCCGACCACGCCACCGATTTGTGCACCGCCACAACCACTCCGCCGCAACCACTACCGCAACCACTGCCGCAACCACCGCCGCAACCAGCGCCGCCGCCACGCCGCCGCAACCACCGCCTTCTCCAGCCTCCACGACAGCCGCCGCCGCACCGCTGTCGTCGTTGCTAGCTGCTCCTCCACCGCCGTCGCGCCTCCGTAACAACTTCTCCAGCCTCCACTGCTGTCGTTGCTAGCTGCTCCTCCACCGCCATCACTGCTAGCTACTCCTCCAGTCAGAGCCAGCGGAGCCTCTGCCTTCTTCCCTCTGACAAGGTTGGTCCTTCTCTACTTTTTTTTGCATCGATTAAATTGTTGTGATAAAAATGCATGTAATGTATTTGATTAGAGTTGGAATTATGTATAAATTCTAATATGTTTTTGTCCCAAATCTAATTATATTATAATGATTGTATGAACATGCATATATGTAACTATGTATTTTATTGGAATTGAAAATTATTTGTAAAGAATGACAACACATACATGTATTTTTTGTCCTAGAAACCCGTCCAAGATTGACTCATTAGGAGTAAATCTTGGATAGTCCCCAGTTTGGGACTGTTCTTGAACACCTAATCTCACTTAGGATGTAAGTGTATAATGTGTATTGGGTTTTTGAGAAAATTTTGGTAGCATTTCCCCGTTTGTTTTCTAAGTACATATGTACTTAGAGAACAGCGGGGAAATGCTGCCGAAATTTTCTTGAAAACCCAATACACATTATACACTTACTAGTGAGATTAGGTGTTCAAGGATGGGATAGGTGGTACACATTTATTATATACAAGAATGACATCAAATGTGTTTGTTGGCCTAGAAACCCGTCCAAGATTGACTCATTAGGAGTAAATCTTGGATAGTCCCCAGTTTGGGACTGTTCTTGAACACCTAATCTCACTTAGGATGTAAGTGTATAATGTGTATTGGGTTTTCGAGAAAATTTCGGTAGCATTTCCCCGTTTGTTCTCTAAGTACATATGTACTTAGAGAACAGCGGGGAAATGCTGCTGAAATTTTCTTGAAAACCCAATACACATTATACACTTACTAGTGAGATTAGGTGTTCAAGGATGGGATAGGTGGTACACATTTATTATATATAAGAAGACATAAAATGTGTTTGTTGGCCTAGAAACACATCCAAGATTGACTCATTAGGAGTAAATCTTGGATAGTCCCCGGTTTGGGACTGTTCTTGAACACCTAATCTCACTTAGGATAGGTGGTACACATTTATTATATATAAGAATGACATCACATTATACACTTAGGATGTAAGTGTATACCCTAATCTTTTCCTAATATATACTTGTTTCCTAATATATACTTATTTTCTCTTTGATCATAGAATGGATAGATCATGGATGTCCATTCGTAATCGTTGCACCCCAGAGTTTATATCTGGTCTTGATCAGTTTATTAGATTTTTCGAGGAACATAGGAAAAAACCTACAGATAGGTTCTACTTGTGGCAACACATCCCATTATCACACAGATAACGAGGTGTTACGCGAAAACGTGCGGAAATCACCATAACCACAGCTTATCAAAAACATGGGTTAATTAAAACCGATTGCGGAAAACTGATAAACTGAGAAACATATTACATTCCAGTCCATATCCTGCAAGAAAACATGTTACATATATATCCATACAAGCCTGGATACATGTCCACAGCTTAGAGCAACAGCTGTCCTGTCATAACCATGAGTTCACCACCTGTTCATACATATAAAGGCACATATCTGGTTAACAGCAGGATATACAAACGACATCGGTCGTGCATTGTGAAACAACGTCAAAACACCGCCAAGGACCTGAGAGTAGAGGGATGACTCTAGACTCTACACCAAAACATCAAAACAGCAACATCCCCAAAGCTTGCCTTCTACAGATCTTCTCGTTGCTCAGCCGCAACTCCGCGACCACCACCACGACAAGCTCGACCACCTAAAAAGGGTGAAAACTAGCGGAGTGAGACAATTGAACATTGTCCCAGCAGGAGGCATAACTCCGTGCCAAAACTTCAAAACCTCAGATAAGATAAAGCTCATCTCAGCAGATTATTGATAAAGAATATAACAAGAACAGTTATAAGTAACAATCCATCCTGAGTCTTACCAGCGGTATCAAAAGGGCATATAACCACTATATTTCCCAATGGAACATGATTGACAAGATAAACTCATAGGAATAATGCACAGTAACTGCAAGATAACTAAAGTTAACTACACAATAAGGCCTCAACCAATGTTTCGTATTTGTCTTATCAATACATACTAAATGGTTGTATTATGTTTTATTATGCCTTGAGGAAATGAACTGTACCGTTCAAATCCAACCTTCGGCTGCAAAGCCCATAGCCGGTGCCATACAAGGTCAATGGAAGAGCTAGAATCCAAGACCTTCTCCGCCTCATGGTCAGTACATGAGAACACAAAGCAGGACCGCAGTCTCGTGCTTGAAGTGGTCATAAGACACAGGGTCAGCTCCACAGGCTACCCTCTGCCTAGTCCGCCTCGGTACAGGTCACGGCACTAAAAACTGAGCCACGTGTCTAAACATAGTGCTCGGAGCCATGAACGCATTCATACTCAACATATCACATATCTGGAGCCATGGGCCATGTTCACCATGCTCGTCACACATCCAAGTCTGCAACCGTAGCTGTACTCATTTCACCTCTCTATTTTAGGCTAGGAGAAACCTCGCATATTCAAAAATATGAGCTCCGGGTTAACCCGCAGGAGAACCCGTTTCATCATCACCCTATCCTGACTGGTGATGAATCTATGGCCAGGGCAAGCTACATTATAGATTACACTGTGATTAGTTAGTATCTTTTAGATGGATTGCAAGATTCAACCAAGTTGTATAACGTGCAAGGTATAACAGAAGTAAACAGCATAAACTCAACATTAGGTATTTACGTCATACTGATTCATCACAAGGATCTCACATCACATGTTATCACTTGGCCTCTTGCCAACCATCTAGACCCATCTCAAGGATCATCACACATCATGGGATCTCAATCCCTCATCACATAAATCCATAGCCTCTCAGGGATTTCAACATCATTATGAAATCATCATTCATAATACACCTGTCATCACAGTGTTCATTTACCCAATTCTCATAGCCTTTCATTGAGCTAAGCATTACCTGCATGGTTAGCATCATTCAATAACCAGATGAATAATCAAGAGACTATAATTACTACCATAGTGTGACAATTAGGGTTAAGCACATTGTCAGTACAATCATGATGATAATAATTTCATCAATGTCTCATCTTTAAG
This sequence comes from Alisma plantago-aquatica, assembly GCA_963693085.1. NCBI lineage: Eukaryota > Viridiplantae > Streptophyta > Magnoliopsida > Alismatales > Alismataceae > Alisma > Alisma plantago-aquatica. The sequence goes on from OY856409.1 coordinate 1,362,244,797, forward strand.
TATATAAGTAAGCACATTATCAAGTAACCCTAATGCATGCTCAAGATCATATTTGGCATTTAAGAAATAGAGTGGTTACATTAATATGCATGTACTTTAGCCACAAGAACATAATTCTCATTATTAAGCAATGAATCGTCATAAGAGCATCATAACAAGCCGTGCCCTCACAAGAGATGTCAACAACCCTCACTAGAAGTCACCCCCGGGTAGAACCCACTTCTATCCAGCCCCTATCGGGCGTGCAACCCTAGCAGGTGTGCAGAGCAAGACTAGTCCAGGTGAGCAGAGTAAAGCATGGGCGAGCAGGGGTGTGTGTGTCGGGCGACACGCGTGCAGGGCGAGCCATTCAGGCGTGCAAGGCAATTGGGCGAGCATAGCTCAACTGAGCGGGCAGGTTGATATCGGGCGAGCCAAACAGAACCGGGTGAGCAAGGCTTGTCGGGCGACACGCTGGGGAGCCAAAACATGAGCGAGTAGGGCGCGTCAGGGAGAACCTGGGTGAGCATGCCTATCGGGCGAGCTAAGCTTCTGAGCGAGCCAAGGTTATGTCGGGCGAGCCAAAGAAGTATCGGGCGACACGCGTGCAGGTGAGCAAGGGAAAACTGAGCGAGCAGACTTGATTTGGGCGAGCGAGCAGAACAGAGCTATATCGGGCGAGCAGGGTTACTGGGTGAGCAAGACGATTGAGCGAGCAGAGTCAGAGTGTTCACCCGCTCAAGGCACAAAAGAGAAACTTTGCTCACTCCAACCGTGCAAGAGAGAACTAGGGCAAGGGCTGTCGGGCAGCACCTCCCCACACATCTCAACCAAGGTTCAAGCCATCTAAACAAGCTCACCATCTTGCCCAAGGTGAGAGGAGAGTCTTGCTCAAGCCACCAAGTCATGTGCTCACCTCAATTGGGTAGGAAAGAGGGGTGTTGCTCATGGCATTAGAGCTCAAGCTCACTCATCTAGACCAAGGGGAGAAAGGAGTGTTGCTCTCCTAAACCCTAGATGTCAAGGATCGGCCAACATGCAAGGTAAACAAGGACCAAGCTACTAACTTACAAGGGCAAGACTAAAGCAAACATATATTGAAAGGAGAGTAGAGTAGTTAGGGTTAGAGTCATGCAACCTGCCTTAAGCTCCAAGGAAGAAGAACTCCAAGCTCCAAGAGATGTCGACCACCAAGGCTCCTCCAAGAAGGGTGTATCGGCCTCCACCTTCTTCTTCAAGGGTGTGTCGACCTCCAAGCTGCTCACACAAGGGTGTGTCATCCACCTTAGCTCCTTCTTCAAGGGTGTGTCAGCCACCAAGCAAGGGGAAGAGAGGGTGTATCGTGCACAAGGAGAAGAGGAACTAAAGGGACCTCAAGCTAAGGAAGGGACCACCTATATAGATGAGAAAGGAGGAAAAACCAAGGTAAACACTTGCTATGTGTCGTCCACCCAAGGGACACATGTCCACCAACTCAAGCCACCTCTCTTACAAGCCATAAGACACTTGTCCAAGATGTGCATCATGTGTTCTCCAAACATGACCAAGGTTGGACCAATCTTCATGGGCGACACACCAAGCTGCCCTAGGCCGACACAAGCTCTTCTTGGCCGACACAAGGCCCAAGCAAGCCCAAACAAGGAACTCCAAGGCCCAAACAAGCTCAACAAAGGCCCAAAGAACTCAAACAACAAGCCCAAGCCTTCCTCTCAACCCTAGAGGAAGCAAAGAGAGAGAAGAACACCTCTCAAGGTGACAAACTTGCTCCCAAAACCCTAGACTTGGGTTAATTGCAAGTAGCACCCTCAACCCTCAACAAAGCACAACCAAACCCTAATCACCACTCAAAGGTGATTAGCAAGCCTCAAACCATCAAGGTTAAGCAAAACAAATAGGGTAAGCCCTAAACGCAGGTCAGGGTCCTTATAATCTAACCCCCTTTAAGGGATTTCGTCCCCGAAATCCGAAGAGAAAAGCGAGGGATACTTCCTCCTCATCTCTTCCTCAAGCTCCCATGTGGCTTCCTCAACGCCACGACGCTGCCAAAGGACCTTCACAAGAACCAGGTCCTTCCTCTTCAGCTTCTTGATCCTTTTGTCAAGAATCGCCACAGGACCTTCCTCGTAGGTCACATCTGTATCAAGCTCAACCTCTACTGGCTGTATCACTGTACCTAAATCTGGATGACTTTTCTTCAGCATACTGATATGAAACACTGGATGCAACCTGTGCAACTCAGGAGGCAACTCTATCTCGTAGGCTACCTTTCTAACACATGCTATAACTGGGTAAGGCCCCATATATCTGGGTGCCAACTTACCCTTCCGTCCAAACCTCAGCACACCTTTCCACGGCGAGACTTTAAGATACACTTTGTCTCCTACCTGGAACTCCAACGGTCGTCGGCGATTGTCTGCATAAGACTTCTGCCTGTCTTGTGCCACTTTCAACTGTTGTTGTATCACCTTGATCTTATCTGTCGTTTGTTTCACTAACTCAGGACCCAAAAGTTGATACTCACCTGATTCATACCAACACAAAGGAGATCTGCACTTCCTTCCATACAGAGCCTCATAAGGAGCCATGTCGATGCTTTGTTGATAACCGTTGTTGTAGGAAAACTCTATCAAACTCAGATGTACATCCCAGCTACCTAGGAACTGCAAAACACAAGCTCGAAGGAGATCCTCCACAATTTGAATAGTCCTTTCAGACTGTCCATCTGTCTGTGGGTGAAAGGTTGTACTGAACCTCAACTGCGTTCCCAACACTCTGTGCAACTGCTCCCAAAAATGACTGGTAAACTGAGGACCTCTGTCAGAAACTATTATTGTTGGCACACCATGCAAGCGAACTATCTCATCAACATACACTTTAGTAAGCTTCTCCGTTGTATACGTCGTCTTCACAGGCAGGAAATGGGTAGACTTTGTCAATCTGTCCACTACCACCCAAATGGAATCATGATTCCTAGTTGTCTTGGGCAGACCAACTACGAAATCCATGGTTATATGATCCCATTTCCACTGCGGTATTGGTAAAGGTTGCAACGTACCTGCCGGCTTCTGATGTTCAGCCTTCACTTGCTGACATACCGCACATCTAGCCACAAACTCAGCCACGTCCCTCTTCAAACTGGGCCACCAATACAAGTCCTTCAGACTATGATACATCTTGGTGACACCTGGATGCATTGCATACATCGACGTATGTGCTTCCTCAAGCACCAACTTCCTCAGATCATTAACATCTGGAACCACCATCCTATCACGATAGCATACTAGCCCATCCTCAGACTCATGAAACCCATCACACTTGTCGATGCCGAACTCTGATCTGATCAACTGTACCGCCTAATCTGTCTGCTGTGCATCCTTGATCTACTGCCTCAACGTAGGCTTGACTTGCATCTGTGTGAAAAGACCAGATAACAAGGAGACTTCCATCTGCACGTTCATCTGCCGTAGAGAAACAAACATATCTCACCTATGGCAAACCAGGGAACTCAACTGTGCCTTCTTTGAAGAAAGCAAAGACTTCCTGCTAAGCGCATCTGCCACCACATTTGCCTTACCAGGATGATACTCGATAGTGCAGTCGTAGTCGTTGATCAAGTCCATCCATCGCCGCTGTCGCATGTTCAACTTGTGTTGTGTAAAGATATACTTCAAGTTCTTATGATCCGTAAAGATCTGACACACTTCCCCATACAGATAGTGTCTCCAAATCTTTAACGCATGAACAACTGCTTCCAGCTTCAAATCATGAGTCGGATAGTTCTCCTCATGCTTCTTGAGCTGTCGTGAGGCAAAAGAAACCACATGATCTTCCTGCATCAACACGCAACCTAAACCTTTCTTGGAAGCATCACAGAAAACAACATAGCCTTTCCCAGGCTCTGGCAAAATCAACACTGGAGCACTAGTCAGCTTCTCCTTCAGAATCTGGAAAGCTTGTTGACATCGATCATCCCACACAAAAGGTACATCCTTCCTGGTCAACTTCGTCATCGGTAACGTGATCACACTGAAGTCCTTGATAAACCTCCGATAGTATCCTGCTAGACCAAGGAAACTACAAACTTCTGTCGGCGTCTTCGGCTGTTCCCAATCTGCAACAGATTCCACCTTCTTCGGATCTACCTTGACTCCTTCAGCGGATATCACATGGCCCAAGAAGGTCACTTCATCCAGCCAGAACTCACACTTACTGAACTTGGCATACAACTGATGTTGACGAAGAAGAGTCAACGCTCGACGAAGATGCTGATCATGCTCTAGTCTGTCCCGACTATAGATCAAGATGTCATCTATAAAGACTACAACAAACTGATCTAAGAATGGACGGAACACTCTGTTCATCAGGTCCATGAAGGCTGTAGGTGCATTGGTTAACCCAAACGGCATAACCACAAACTCATAATGACCATACCTTGTCTTGAAAGCTGACTTCGGTATGTCATCCGCCTTTATCCTCAGCTGATGATATCTGGACCGTAGATCGATCTTCGAGAACACTGTAGCGTCACGCAACTGATCGAACAGATCATCTATCCTCGGCAACGAGTACTTGTTCTTGATCGTGACTTTGTTCAACTGTCGGTAGTCTATACACAACCGCATCGAACCGTCCTTCTTCTTGACAAACAGCACTGGAGCACCCCACGGTGATGTACTCGGCCGGATAAAACCTTTATCTAGCAACTCTTGTAACTGCTTCTTCAACTCTGCCATCTCAGCCGGAGCCATCCTGTACGGTGTCTGTGCAACTGGCTGCGTTCCTGGAACCAGATTGATCTCAAAATCAATCTCTCGGGGTGGGGGAACACCAGGAAACTCCTCAGGGAACACGTCTGCAAACTCACAAACAACTGACACCTCCTCAAGGCTAGGACCTTTCGCCTTGGCATCTATTACGGTATCCACTACATGAGCTAGGAACGCCTCACATCCTTGTCGTAACAACTTATCTTCCACCAAAGCTGATACCAAACATGTCGGAAGAATCTTCTTATCTCCCTGGAAGATCCACTTCTCTCCAGCAACATCAAACACTTCCTTCTTGGAACCACAGTCCAAGACAACCTTATACCTCTCTAAGGTATCCATCCCAAGGATAACATGGAACCCATGCATAGCAAGTGGTATGAGATCCACTTGAATGCGGTGTCCCGAGAAAGACAAGACACAAGATGGACACTCTTCTCGAAGCAAAGAGGAACCATCAAGAGGGGTTTCTAACAACAAGCTATCCTTCTTACATCTAACAGGTAAACGACAGTTCTCAAGCATACTATAGGCGATAAAAGAGTGTGTAGCACCCGGGTCAACCAGAACAGATATAAAGCAAGAAGAAGACATATAAGAATGAAATAACTCCATCTGACCTGTCACTACTCGCGGGTTGACTACTGCCTCCGGCTGATTCATAGCGTAGAATCGAGTCGTTGCATGCTGTCCATGACCTCTGCTTCCCTGAGTAGATGATCCAGCCTGAGACGCTTGACCGCATCCCCGTCCTCTGCCACCACTGGGCTGTGGTCTCTCTGACCCCTGAAGGTTCTATCTCGGCTGCTGTGTCACTTCAACATCGTTGTAGGGACAACTTGACCTTATATGCCCTGTCTGACCACAGGCATAACATGTCCTAACATCATCTCGAGGCCTGGATGGCCCTGTCACCGCCACAGAAGCCGAACTTGGTGCCTTAGAAGGCGAAGAAACATAACCTCTTCCTCTACTCATAGACCACTGAGACGGTCTACTAGAACCTCTCATCGCTGCCGGTGCCGAAAACCTGGGCTTCTTGAAACCACCAAACCTCTGACTCTGGAACTAGGCAGGTCTCTTCTTAGCCATAGACTCTCTCTTCTCCCTTACAGATCGTTCGATCCTCCGAACAGATTCCACAAACGTCGCAAACCGTTCTCGGTTCTCCAACACAGAAACTGGTGTCGTCAGCTCAGCACTCAGACCCTTCTCGAAATGTCTGATATGTTCCTCGTCTGTCGTTTCCATGTGAGGACAAAACCTCAGCAGATCCATAAACTTGGCTTCATACTCGGTGATGTTCATCATTCCTTGTCGCAAACTCTCGAACTGACGGATCTTCTCATCCAGATACGTCTTGGGAAAGTATCTGGTGACGAACTCGCGTCGAAACACTTCCCAACAGATCACCTCACCAGGCCGCTTCTCTTCCTCGATGGTCCACCAGTGACCAGCACTACCTTTCAGAAGGTAGACAGCATGCTTTACCTTGTCTGCTTCAGGGATGTCAAGGATCCGGAAAGCCTTCTCGAGACTTGTCAGCCACAGATCTGCATCCGCTGGATCATCCGTTCCAGCATATTCTGAAGCTCCGACTCGGCGAAGCCGCTCAAAGGTCTTCCCAATACCCGATGCTTCTCCATGGGGAGCATGTGCTCTCGGAGGAGGCACTGGCAATCGCTCAATCATGAGATTCATCGTAGCCATCATCTGCCCCATAAGCTGTTGGTAGGCAGGATGTTCAAGAATGGTTGGGTCAGGTTGGGGGGCCTCAGGCACCCGATCTTCATGTGTCTGTCCTACTGCTCCATCAACAGATGCAGCATCATTGTGCTCAGCAGCGAGTTCTTCATGGTTTCCAGACATCTTGGCTTTTCTTCCGCTGAGGGCAGAACATTTCTATGAGAAAATCTGGAAAACACATAAGAACAAACACAACCTAGTCCTAGATCCCTATAGACTCAGCAAACCTAAAGCTCTGATACCAAAATTGTGGCAACACATCCCATTATCACACAGATAACGATGTGTTACGCAAAAATGTGCGGAAATCACCATAACCACAGCTTATCAAAAACACGGGTTAATTAAAACCGATTGCGGAAAACTGATAAACTGAGAAACATATTACATTCCAGTCCATATCCTGCAAGAAAACATGTTACATATATATCCATACAAGCCTGGATACATGTCCACAGCTTAGAGCAACAGTTGTCTTGTCATAACCATGAGTTCACCACTTGTTCATACATATAAAGGCCCATATCTGGTCAACAGTAGGATATACAAATGACATCGGGCGTGCATCGTGAAACAACGTCAAAACACCGCCAAGGACCTGAGAGTACAGGGATGACTCTAGACTCTACACCAAAACATCAAAACAGCAACATCTCCAAAGCTTGCCTTCTACAGATCTTCTCGCTGCTTGGCCGCAAGTCCGCGACCACCACCACGACAAGCTCGATCACCTAAAAAGGGTGAAAACTAGCGGAGTGAGACAATTGAACATTGTCCCAGCGGGAGGCATAACTCCGCGCCAAAACTTCAAAACCTCAGATAAGATAAAGCTTATCTCAGCAGATTATTGATAAAGAATATAACAAGAACAGTTATAAGTAACAAGCCATCCTGAGTCTTACCAGCGGTATCAAAAGGGCATATAACCACTATATTTCCCAATGGAACATGATTGACAAGATAAACTCATAGGAATAATGCACAGTAACTGCAAGATAACTAAAGTTAACTACACAACAAGGCCTCAACCAATGTTTCATATTTGTCTTATCAATACATACTAAACGGTTGTATTACGTTTTATTATGCCCTGAGGAAATGAACCGTACCGTTCAAATCCAACCTTCGGCTGCGAAGCCCATAGCCGGTGCCATACAAGGTCAATGGAAGAGCCGGAATCCAAGACCTTCTCTGCCTCATGGTCAGTACATGAGAACACAAAGCAGGACCGCAGTCTCGTGCTTGAAGTGGTCATAAGACACATGGTCAGCTCCACAGGCTACCCTCTGCCTAGTCCGCCTCGGTACAGGTCACGGCACTAGAAACTGAGCCACGTATCTAAACACAGTGCTCGGAGCCATGAACGCATTCATGTTTAACATATCACATATCTGGAGCCATGGGCCATGTTCACCATGCTCGTCACACATCCGAGTCTGCAACCGCAGCTGTACTCATTTCACCTCTCTATTTTAGGCTAGGAGAAACCTCACATATTCAAAAATATGAGCTCCGGGTTAACCCGCAGGAGAACCCGTTTCATCATCACCATGTCCTGACTGGTGATGAATCTATGGCCAGGGAAAGCTACATTATAGATTACACTGTGATTAGTTAGTATCTTTTAGATGGATTGCAAGATTCAACCAAGTTGTATAACGTGCAAGGTATAACAGAAGTAAACAGCATAAACTCAACATTAGGTATTTACGTCATATTGATTCATCACAAGGATCTCACATCACATGTTATCACTTGGCCTCTTGCCAACCATCTAGACCCATCTCAAGGATCATCACACATCATGGGATCTCAATCCCTCATCACATAAAGCCATAGCCTCTCAGGGCTTTCAACATCATTATGAAATCATCATTCATAATACACCTGTCATCACAGTGTTCATTTACCCAATTCTCATAGCCTTTCATTGGGCTAAGCATTACCTGCATGGTTAGCATCATTCAATAACCAGATGAATAATCAAGAGACTACAATTACTACCATAGTGTGACAATTAGGGTTAAGCACATTGTCAGTACAATCATGATGATAATAATTTCATCCATGCCTCATCTTTAAGTATATAAGTAAGCACATTATCAAGTAACCCTAATGCATGCTCAAGATCATATTTGGCATTTAAGAAATAGAGTGTTTACATTAATATGCATGTAATTTAGCCACAAGAACATAATTCTCGTTATTAAGCAATGAATCGTCATAAGAGCATCGTAACAAGTCGTGCCCTCACAAGAGATGTCAACAACCCTCACTAGAAGTCACCCCCGGGTAGAACCCACTTCTATCCAGCCCCTATCGGGCGTGCAACCCTAGCAGGCATGCAGAGCAAGACTAGTCCGGGTGAGCAGAGTAAAGCACGGGCGAGCAGGGGTGTGTGTGTCGGGCGACACGTGTGCAGGGCGAGCCATTCAGGCATGCAAGGCAATTGGGCGAGCATAGCTCAACTGAGCGGGCAGGTTGATATCGGGCGAGCCAAACAGAACCGGGTGAGCAAGGCCTGTCGGGCGACACGCTGAGCGAGCCAAAACATGAGTGAGCAGGGTGTGTCAGGGAGAACTCGGGTGAGCAGGCCTATCGGGCGAGCTAAGCTTCTGAGCGAGCCAAGGTTATGTCGGGCGAGCCAAAGAAGTATCGGGAGACACGCATGCAGGTGAGCAAGGGAAAACCGAGCGAGCAGACTTGATTTGGGCGAGCGAGCAGAACATAGCTATATCGAGCGAGCAGGGTTACTGGGTGAGCAAGACGACTGAGCGAGCAGAGTCAGAGTGCTCACCCGCTCAAGGCACAAAAGAGAAACTTTGCTCACTCCAACCGTGCAAGAGAGAACTAGGGCAAGGGCTGTCGGGCAGCACCTCCCCACACATCTCAACCAAGGTTCAAGCCATCTAAACAAGCTCCCCATCTTGCCCAAGGTGAGAGGAGAGTCTTGCTCAAGCCACCAAGTCATGTGCTCACCTCAATCGGGTAGGAAAGAGGGGTGTTGCTCATGGCATTAGAGCTCAAGCTCACTCATCTAGACCAAGGGGAGAAAGGAGTGTTGCTCTCCTAAACCCTAGATGTCAAGGATCGGCCAACATGCAAGGTAAACAAGGACCAAGCTACTAACTTACAAGGGTAAGACTAAAGCAAACATATATTGAAAGGAGAGTAGAGTAGTTAGGGTTAGAGTCATGCAACCCGCCTTAAGCTCCAAGGAAGAAGAACTCCAAGCTCCAAGAGATGTCGACCACCAAGGCTCCTCCAAGAAGGGTGTATCGGCCTCCACCTTCTTCTTCAAGGGTGTGTCGACCTCCAAGCTGCTCACACAAGGGTGTGTCGGCCACCTTAGCTCCTTGTTCAAGGGTGTGTCGGCCACCAAGCAAGGGGAAGAGAGGGTGTATCGTGCACAAGGAGAAGAGAAACTAAAGGGACCTCAAGCTAAGGAAGGGACCACCTATATAGATGAGAAAGGAGGAGAAACCAAGGTAAACACTTGCTATGTGTCGTCCACCCAAGGGACACATGTCCACCAACTCAAGCCACCTCTCTTGCAAGCCATAAGACACTTGTCCAAGATGTGCATCATGTGTTCTCCAAACATGACCAAGGTTGGACCAAGCTTCATGGGCGACACACCAAGCTGCCCTAGGCCGACACAAGCTCTTCTTGGCCGACACAAGGCCCAAGCAAGCCCAAACAAGGAACTCCAAGGCCCAAACAAGCTCAACAAAGGCCCAAAGAACTCAAACAACAAGCCCAAGCCTTCCTCTCAACCCTAGAGGAAGCAAAGAGAGAGAAGAACACCTCTCAAGGTGACAAACTTGCTCCCACAACCCTAGACTTGGGTTAATTGCAAGTAGCACCCTCAACCCTCAACAAAGCACAACCAAACCCTAATCACCCTCAAAGGTGATTAGCAAGCCTCAAACCATCATGGTTAAGCAAAACAAATAGGGTAAGCCCTAAACGCAGGTCAGGGTCCTTACACTACTATCCATGTAGGCATTGCGGTAACAACTTGAAAGTCAACACTGGTGAGGAAATCAAAAGTCATGTCATGTACAACGGGATTGTACAAGGCTATACAGAATGGCACTGGCATGGAGAGATTTCAAAATCGAAACCAGTAGATGTCGATAGCAGTGCTTGGGTGGAAGAAGAAATTGCCTCCGATGACGTAAATGTGAACGAACCAGTTCCAGCAGACATCGTTGATGCGATGATGGATAGTTGTAGGGTAGAGCACACCGATCCACCTCCTATCTTTAGAAACATTGTGCATGATGCTGAGATACCGTTATACACAAGCTGTGCTAAGTTTACGAAGCTTAGCGCTGTGTTGAGATTGTATAAGTTGAAAGCTAACAATAGATGGAGCAACAAAAGCTTCACTTCATTGTTGACTTTGTTGAAAGAAATGCTTCCTGAAGGAAACGAGCTGCCAATCTCAACATACCAGGTAAAGAAAATGTTGTGCCCAATGGGAATGGAGGCCAAGAAGATACACGCATGCCCGAATGATTGTGTATTATTTCAAAAGGACTATGTAGATTTGAAAGATTGTCCAAAATGTGGTGCGTCACGGTATAAATTGACGACTTCGGGGGAGTCCAAAACTGGTTCTCCTGCCGAGGTGTTGTGGTATCTATCTATAATATCACGGTTTCAACGCTTGTTTGCAAATTCGAAAGATGCGAAGAATTTGAGGTGGCATGCAGATGTTAAGAAAAATAATGATGGGATTCTACGACATGCGTCTAATTCCCCACAGAGGAAGAAGATTGATCTATTGTACCCCAAATTTGGTGAAGAAGATAGGAATCTAAGACTTGGGCTTTGTACAGATGGGATGAATCCGTACGGGACATTGAGCAGCCAACATAGCACTTGGCCAGTCATGCTTGTTATATACAATCTTCCTCCCTGGATGTGTATGAAAAATAAGTACGTTATGTTGTCGTTGTTGATATCGGGCCCTAAACAACCCGGAAATGATATCGATGTTTATCTTGAACCTTTGATTGATGACTTAAAGAAACTTTGGGCTGAAGGTGTGATGACCTATGATGCTTCAGCAAGAGAGACATTTTGTTTGCACGCTATGTTGTTTTGCACTATTAATGACTTTCCAGCATATGGGAATTTGTCTGGATATAGTGTCAAAGGAGCTAAAGTGTGTCCTATATGTGAAGAAAACACTGATTCAATAAGACTAAAACATGGCGGCAAGACTGTATATCTTGGTCATCGAAGGTTTCTTTCAAATTCCATCCGTATCGTAGGAAGCGCAAAGCATTCAATGGATGGAATGATGAACGGAGTGCACCTAAACCTATACCAGGGGATGTTGTTTATGAAAGAGTAAAATACATTGTCAATGAATTTGGTAAGAAATCACAATGTAGTATGGCCACACGGAGTGACAATTCTTCATTCAAGTAGAAGTCAATATTTTGGGATCTTCCTTATTGGAGTTCTTTGACAGTCAGGCATTGTATCAATGTAATGCACGTTGAGAAAAATGTCTATGATAGCATCATTGGTACTCTGTTAAATATACCAGGTAAGACTAAAGATGGGATAAAATCCAGACAGGACTGATAACACCCAAATTAGCGCATATTTTCTATGCATTTTATCTATAGTTTTGTGCCACTTTAGTCTTAATATGCACTCTTTTGTTCATGTTTTATGTTTTCTATCTCTCCATTAGATAATGTAGTGAAAATAGCCGATAATGTAGCTAATTAGCCTGTTTTAGACTTGTAGGCACCGAAACTAGCCAATTTTGGGACTTTCAAGTACCAGACCAGGAAAAGACAAGAATCGCAGCAGCTGGCCGATATGGCTGCCTGATACGGGTGCCCGATATAGCTACCTGATATGGTCTGGATGAGATGGCCGCCCGACAAAGACGCCCGATATGGCCTGGCCGATACGGTTGCGCTGACCGATACGGGTGCGCCGACCGATACGGCTGCCCGATACGGTTGCCTGATACGGTTGCCGAGTGACAGTCATATTGGCCGACCTGGTTCCTCAAGATTGAAGCCACGGATGAAGGACACGTGGACCAATAAAAGCTACAACTCACATCAACTCGCTGCCTATAAATAGCAGCTCCCAGCCTACAAGAATGCTACTTCGGAGCAGGAGAGAGACGAGGGCTGGAGGGAGGACCCTGCAAGAGCTAGTTCCTAGACCAAGGAGCTAGTGTGTCGGGTTCCTCAAAGGCCGCCTCCCGATACGCCCGCCGCCCGATACGCTCGCCGCCCGATACGGCCGCCGCCGATATGCCCGCCGCCCGATACGGCCTAGAGAGAGAGAGAACCGAGGAGTACAGAGGGACAAAGAGAAGACCCAAGGGGCGAGATCCGGCCTACACGGAGGCCAAGGAGCAAGAGCCACCTCTCCTCTACGGGCTATATCTCTCCCCTCTTCTCTTTCATTCTACTGCATTCCTTTGTTTCTTGTACAAACGATGTTTATCCATCTTTGTTCGGTGCCATCTATGCTTGTCTATGGCTAGTTAGCTCCTTCTTGGCTATGTGGCCCGATCTGGGCATGTTTATATACTTTTGCCTTAAGCAAGTAGATTCATATCAGATCTAGTATGTTGCATGTTCTATTTTCTCTTTCCAAGTTATGATTGCTAGTTTGGTTGATCTCTTACTCGCTTGAACTGCTATTTCTGCCTGTATTGAGAGATCCGTTGTAGAAATAGCTAAGAGATGATAGTTTGGATCTGAACCTAAGAGGAGGACGATCCATGGTATTTTGTTCCTAACACCCCATAATATCCTAAGACCCGAGAGGGAACTTAGCATATACTGAGGTGTTGATATGTCATCCCTTGAGAGAGGGTCAATGACATATCGTTGATGGTTTTAGTCACGCATCGCGAGAGCGAGTGGGATGACCCCACAGGACATATGCCGTTGTGCGTACTGGATGCTTGTTTGGGTGTTCGAGGGTTGTCTATGCCCGAGAACGAGTGCATAGACTGCCCCTTTTGTGGTTACATAGCCAAGAACTCTCTTTCTCTAGTTAGTAGAACCTCGTGCTCTGTCTTGTCTTGCTTTTGTTTTCTTTTCTTTTCCTTATTTTAATCGTGACAACCTGCTAGACTAGTTCTAGCAATTTTCTCTTATCGACTATTGTTTTGGCTTATCTGACTCAAGAACAGAAATATGTGGCGTCCTAAACGTCACCACGTCCCTGTGTTCGACCCCGTATATCTACTTCGACCCCGTAATTAAGTTGTGGGGGCCTAGAAGGTTTCGGGTTATAAATTTAAAGCTTGATTCCTTCCTTCGTCCCGCGTTCATTTCCGGACGCGTGAAAAAAGGCCGATCAAGGACCTACGTGAAATGGGAATAAGGTCAAAATTAACAGAATTACGTGAAATGGGTAATAAAAGAACATACTTACCTCCCGCTTGTTACACGTTATCTAGAAAGGAGAAGAAAACTTTTTGTGAATGTTTGGTAAATGTTAAGGTGCCACATGGTTACTCATCCAACATCCGTAGATTGGTATCAATGAAAGATATGAAGTTGATAGGTCTTAAATCTCATGATTGTCACACTCTAATGCAACAAATATTGCCCGTGGCAATTCGATCTATATTGCCGAAGCATGTAAGGTTTGCAATTACCAGACTTTGTTTCTTTTTCAACAGTCTATGCAGCAAAGTTATTGACCCTGATACTCTCGATAATTTGCAAAGAGAAGTGGTTGTTACCCTATGTCAGCTTGAGATGTATTTCCCTCCTTCATTCTTTGATATCATGGTACATCTTGTTGTCCACTTGACTAGGGAAGTGAAAATGTTGGGACCAGTTTTCTTGCATTGGATGTATCCCTTTGAACGATACATGAGCATTTTTAAAGGTGATGTTCGAAACCGTTATCGGCCTGAAGGGAGTATTATTGAAGGTTATGTGGTGAGAGAGGTTATGGATTTTTGCAATGACTTTATCAGTGGTAATGAAACTCCTGATAATGACAAGAATATTGAGGAGGGCAAAGGAATTTTGGGATCACGGGTGAAAGTAATCAGCCGTGAGCAGTTGGAACAAGCTCACTTGTATATTTTACACAATATGGACGAAGTGAGTGTTTATATCGAGGAACATACCAATTTCATAAAGAGACAAAATCCTCGAGCAAGTTCAATGTGGCTTGCTAGAGACCATAATAAGACTTTTACTAAGTGGTTTGAAGATAAAGTCTTACATCAACTATCTCAAACACCAAATGATATTACAGAAACTATCAAATGCCTCGCCTTTAAACCAAAACCGAATGTTATGTCTTATGAAGGGTTTGACATTAATGGATTCACATATTACACAAAGCTCCAAGATGATAAGAGTGTCATCCAAAATAGTGGGGTCACTCTTCAAGCGTTGACTATGTACTTTGCAAGTGCAAAGGATAAGAGTCCACGTGAAGCTAAAATGTCATATTACGGTGTCATTGAAGACATTTGGGAGTTTGACTACATAGATTTCAAAATTCTTCTCTTTAAATGTAATTGGGTTGATAACACCAAAGGAGTTATAGTGGATGAATTGGGTTTCACTTTGGTGAACTTTGAAAAGATTGGCGAGAAGGGTGAACCATTCATATTGGCATCACAGGCGAAACAAATATTCTATATCGATGATCCTACAAATGATAAATGGTCGGTTGTTCTTCATGGTAAAAGACAGTTCATTGAAGATCCTATAGATGAAGAAGAGTACTATGATAAGTATGATGACTCCAGTCCATTCTCAGTTGGGTTGCCAACTCCACAAAATATTGAAGCTAATGATGACTTATATGTGCGCGGAGATCACAATGAAGGATTGTTAATTGATAAAAGATCACAATTTTAGAGACATGTATGTTTATACAAATGTTAAATGTTTGCCTTTTTCTAGTTAATATAAATGCTAAATGTTTGCCTTTTTCTAGTTAATACAAATGCTAAATGTTTGCCTTTTTAATGACATTTTCAGATGGCTGACCATGATGAGCATGATGTCCATGATGAGCATGAAGTCCATGATGAGCATGTTGTCCATGACGAGCATGGCGAGGATACCAATGTAAGTTCTAAAAACATATCATGTATTTCTATAAAATTCATTATCTTCTAGTTATGTCATATATCCTATATTTCTATATTGGGCTAATTCAGTGTGTTTTTTTTGTCAAATTTTAGGTTGATGATGCACATGTACCCACTGAAGCACTGAAGCAGCTTGATGCGCAGCACCAAACACTTAACAAGAAAAGGGGCATCACTCTGTTGAAGAAGTTAATAGCGCTAAGTGGCAGTGGATCCAAATTGGTTGTGGAGTTTGATAATGGAGGAAATGCAATTGGAGTGAACCGCAATAATTTTGTAAACTATCTTGGGTGTACCACTCGGAGCCATTGTGGTGTTAAGTATGATAATTGGCATAAAGTTCCTCAGGGGAAAAAAAGACTTGATATGGAAGGATTTATGCGTGAGTTATTATTATTTGCAATTCTATTTTGTAGATTACAAATTCTATTATTTGCAATTCTATTTTGGATACTAGTTAATAACATTTCTATTTTACAGAATTTGTTTGCATTGGATGAGAAGTTGCATCGTAAAAGTGTGATGCAATGTGCTGGAAAGATGCTTAGGAATTATAGGACAAATCTGAACAGAGAATACATAAAAGAAGGTGATAAGAAGAAGAAGTCAGCCCTTGAACAATGGAACTTCTTGGACAAAGAAGATTGGGACAATTTTGTTGCCTCAAGAAAATCTGAAGAATTCAAGGTATTAGGCGTCACTCCCAATTTAATTAATATACATTGTATTCACCTATTCAAGATTAACATTTAGTGCTACTAACCAAATCATTAATGTGCATACTAACTAGGCCCTCAGTGACACACAAAAAGCAAGGCGTGCACTGAATGTGCATGACCACACTATGGGTCCAAAAGGCTATGCAAGCGTTCGCCAAAGACTACAGGCGGAGTCTGCGGCT
This sequence comes from Alisma plantago-aquatica, assembly GCA_963693085.1. Lineage (NCBI taxonomy): Eukaryota > Viridiplantae > Streptophyta > Magnoliopsida > Alismatales > Alismataceae > Alisma > Alisma plantago-aquatica. Next base: position 1,362,261,313 of record OY856409.1, read on the forward strand.
ACTCAGGAGTCTGCTCCTACTCAGGAGTCTGCTCCTACTCAGGAGTCTGCCACACCCATGCCTCGCCATGATATTTGGATAGCTGGGAGGCAAAACAAGAAGGGTGAAATAAAGAAGCCCGTAACTACTGAGGCGGCTGTGAAAATGGTAAAATACAACTCTTAGAGCAATCGTTTGAATATTGATTATTTGTGGTGTTAACTTACCAATTTCTGTTGATGGTGATTAGCGGGAGCTACACGAGCAGAGGAAACAAGGTACGTTCATCCCTCAGGGCACAAGGGATGAATTGACAGTTGCTCTGGGTAACCCAGAGCATCCTGGACGTGTTAGGGGTGCAGGCGCTGGTGTGGGCATCAAAGCATTCTTTAGGTCATCCCAGCACAAACCCAGAGCGGGACTTTCTCAAGAAGAGGTAACCTATTCTTTTTTTAGAATGTTACTGCAAAAGGAAATTCAATAATAAGAAGTTAATGTTTCTTTTATCCATGTATAGGAGAATAAGAGAGTCGAGGATATAGTTGCTAAGAAGGTCAACGATGTAGTTGCTGAGAAGGTCAAGGAAGAATTACTGCGGTGGCAGGAATCTCAGGCTTCCAATCATCCTATGGTGACCCACTCTTCTCCTGATGGACAGACTGCGAGTAATCCTGGAGACCCATCGCCTAACACGTCTGTTGTAAGTATTGTTTATGACATTGTAGCTAGTCTTTTCAAGATGATATGTTTTCAAGATGATATGTATATATGTATAACATTCTTTACATAAATTTTTAGGCATTGAAGACATGCCGCTTAAGAATGCAAGACTATGTTGTTGCAGAGGCGCAGGCTTACCCGTCCCTTCCTGGGGAAAAGTTTCACGGGACTCCAATGCCATAGGGCTACGTTCGTGTGGGCCCATTACGTGTGTTACCCGATTGGAGGGAAGCTACATTGCCATATCCCCACCTGGATATTGATACACTTGCTGAGGCAGAAGGCGGGGTCATATTGTGGCCCAAAGCAGATGTCGTATATACTACTGAAATTGTAAGATAAATTTACATTGATTTAGACTGTTAATGTGTATATATGAGGTCAACTGATCTGAAATTATATATACAGGTTAAAAAGAAGACACCAGGAGCACCTAGGCCTCCATCTCCACTTCCCGCATTACCAAGTTGGGTTCCAACTGACCTAACATACCCGTTAGGTCCTGCTTGTAGGGGAATGGCATGTTGGCTACGGGCACATAATATACATTGCCCTATAATTATTTCTTTAGATGTAGATTATGCAGGTCAATCATACGATAGCTCTTTATTTATACAAAATATTATTGAGCTGTTTATGTATGCTTGGATGAATACATCAATGATAGAGACATGGATAAGGTGAGATCTTGTTTATACATCCATATACCTTGTGTAAGATCCGGTGATCTGGTTTCTTATATATTAATGCATACGTAATACATGTTTTGCAGCTACTTAGTTGAAGATCAATGCAAACAATTTGCATTTGATCATGTGGGATTTTTGATTCCATCATTGATTAGTATGGTAGCTAAAGACCCTGATAGTGTTCAACAATACTGTATAGATGCTTTTACAATTTTTGGTCAGCAAAAGAAGACGATAATAATAGCTCCATTCAATGTCAAGTAAGTTTACTTTATTTATAATTTGGACTTAAGAAAATTCCATTTTTATTGTGCATTTTGAGTTATTAATTGTTAACTTTTTACCTCTAGCGGTAGACATTGGGAGTTACTAGTTATTGTCCCCGGGACGTTCACTGTTTATTATCTAGATCCCGCGGGAAGTACATTAAACACTAAAATTGGACACGTAATGAGAATGCCATTATTCTGGTGAGAAATATTTCATTTTTGTATCTGTTAACATCTGTTATTACATTACTATTTACTTATGCAATTTACTGTGTTATATTAACATGTAGGGGTTTAGATGCATTCAAAAAGGCTGGAGGAATGGTCCCAAGGAAAAAGAACCTGTCAATAAATTGGCAGAATGTACAAGTAAGTTCCCGACTCCAATGTATATATTATTGATGTGAATTGTGCTTAGTTGTATTATTTTGTATGTTTCAATTTATAGTGCGCTACACAAGACAATGGCTGGGCATGCGCATACTATGTGATGCGATTTATGCAGATGATTATCCGACATTCCGCATTGGACATCGATACCATACATGAGGTATTATGTATAGTCTCATTAGTTAGTATGAAATATATCAATCTTATTTTTATATTATTACTTATATATATACATCATTATCTTTGCAGGTGTTTAAAATTGACCACACTATAGGTAAACGCTTAAAAAATATGCATGCTCCATATACGATGGAAGCATTAAATGAAATAAGAGAAGAATGGGCAAAAGCCATACAAGCAGTGGCAATTGTAAGATATAATTGGGATGTTGATAGCGATAATGAATGATACTTTGTAAATGAATATTTTTGAATGTTAATACATGTATTTGAATGTTTCTATATGTGTGAATGTGAGAATTGAATTGATGTCTGAATGTATCTACTTGTGTGAAATTTTTTTTGTTAATTTTGCAGGTTTGTGGCCTGTTTGTAGGTTGATATCAATGGATGTCATAAACCTGCAGTTTAGAAAACTGAACTTCAGGTTCTCATCCTGCTGACCAGCCACAGCAGGCCTGCAAACTGATATGAAGAAAAAAAAATAGATATAGGCGTCGGTTATTTACAGAAAACCGTCAGCAAAGACCTACAGCGTCGGTTTTTTGAAACAAACCGACGCCTCATGTGGCCACGGCCGTACTGGAAATGGGCGTCGGTTATAGCGTCGGTTGTTTAGTTGATCACCGACGCCAAACAGGTTCGCGCCATAGAACACGGCATCATCTAGGACACTTTCTGCGTTAGTTACCAATCAAACACCGACGCTATATTCCATATAGGCGTCGGTCTGTTAGTAGATAACCGACGCAGAATGGGTCCTAGATGACGCCGTTTTTTGTGGCGCGAACCCTTTTGGCGTCGGTTTTCTATAAACAACCGACGCCTGTACGTTAAATAGGCGTCGGTTAAGAAACTGACGCCGAAGTGTTCGACCTTTAGCGGTGCCCACATAGGCGTCGCTCGGAAACCGACGCCAAAGGGGGTTAAACAACCAACGCTAAAAGGCATTTCTGTAGTAGTGAGTAGCCACAAAATTCATGAAATATGCTCCATCGTGTCCTCAAGTTTGTGGAAACTCCAACCCATCCACTCCTATATAAAGGGGGGTGTCCAAGGCTATCAACACTCTTGTATAACAAGACTCCTCTTCTCAATGTAGTGGTAATGTGAGAGCTAGATTCATCTTACCCGTAAAAGGGAGAGTTAGAAAAAGGGTAGAAAAGTCGACGCTAGTACATTGACAACACGAAGGAACAACTCCTTCCCGTCAATTCTAGAAGAATGATGCAGCATTCTCAGTGGCCCACATGGACTACGTGGAGGCCATCGTCATCATGCTACGAGAATGTTGTCAAGCTTCATACATGGTGTTATACCAAGAGACCTCCGACAACGGCCGTTCGTGTGTTGCTTGAGGAAGAAGCACAACACTGTAAGGATTGTCACTAGACTTACTCTAGGACTAGGTATATGTCTTGCAACCCTCCTTCCCAATTCATGGTTGTTGACACAATTTGTTGTTTATAGGGAATACGACGAGAAAATTTTGTTTCGACTGTCATCTATGTCACCATATTTCCCTACATTGGTATTAGAGCCAGGTCAACTATGAATTGGGATTTAATTGATATGATTGGTTTTTGTTTTTAACATTAACTTTTGCATATAATATGAATATTTAAATGATCAATTTGCATATCCAATTAAAACCACATACGCTACGGAATGTCTCGTAGACCATATATATATATATATATATATATATATATATATATATATATATATATATATATATATATATATATATATGCAATTCCTATGTGTCACCCTAAAATCATTTTGATGGTGGATGTATGCATGGTTATGGTCAATACCCCTTGGATGTACCTTTGAAATCCAGTTTGCATACCAAGCCCCTCTCTCTTTCTCCATATGTAAGTTAATGCTTTCCCCGCTATGCTCCCCTTGAATGTAACTCGAGGTTTCACCTCTTACAATGTAATAAATAAATAGGATTATCTTTAATTTCTGTACCGGTGAAAGAGAATATGTTCTACACCAGGTGAATTGACCGACTGGGAAGTTGATTCAATCGACTAGAGGACCAAAGAGGCAGCATATCACAGAAGCCAATCGATCAACTAGAGGCCCAATTGACTGACTGGAGGAGTCCATATAACTGCTTGAGCTAAAAGTTGATCAATCGACCGAAAGAGACCAATCAATCCATAGGAGGATGAAACGATCAACTGAAAGAGTCCAAATGACTGACCAGCTTGTTTCCAGCACAATACTTTTTCTTTTACATGTTGTAACATGTGATATTTGACCTTAGGTGGATAGAACTTTCTTGTAGCTCCAAAGAATTGCATTAGTGTGGCCATAACATCGCTCGTATGTTTGTGATTACATGTTTCATTTGTGGATATAGTACGTATATGATACATATTATAAGTATGTGGTGATTGGATATGTATATTTGTATATATAAATAAAATCTCTAACTAAATATTAATTCTTAGATGTTTTCCATAAAAAAACACACATGAAAAGCTTGATCGACCAAGCGTGAGCAAGCTAAGAGAGGGCATGCCATGTGTGGTGCACCATCTATCTTGTAGAATTATGATAGTAGTTATGTGTGCCTGCCAAGCAAGGTGCATTACAATAATGTTGGCTTATGGGTCAGTCTTAACTAGGTGACCTTAATGAGATTAAGTACCTAGAAGCATACAGATGGAGTATGATAAGAAGTTGTGCATACCATCTATCCAAGAATTGCATAAGATGCAATTGGAAAAATTTGCATACTTTAATAATTGGTTATGGACGTCGGCGTTCGTTGGGTAATAACTTAATTATTTTGGGTCTTGGCTCACTATAAGGTTGTATCCTACAATATCCCAAATTGATAAGTGAGGGCTATCCATTTGAACAAAATTGTGGGAGTGGGGATTAATTAAAGGCCTAATTGATATTGTCAATATTTTCAAATCAAACCAAAAGCTATTTTTACAAATACAAATTTTCTATTATAGAAACAAATGGCAAACACCAAAAAAATTAGTTATGAACTATCCTTGAGAAGGACAAACTAAATAGGAACAACTTCCATGGATGGTTTAGGACCTTGAGAAACATTCTCAATCATGAGCACAAGCTCTATGTCCTTGAAATGGTGGTGCCAGAGGAAACCCGCTCCCAATGTGCCTGAGGATGAAATGGATGCTTACCTTATGCTAGGATGTATGAACTATAAGTTTCTATATGAACTATGATTTTCATAAAAAAACATGAAAACATGGACATTCTAAAGATGGTAACACATCTTAAGAATCATACAAAGCTGGATAAGTATAAAATCTTCAAGGCATTAATGTTTGAGTGCAAGTTGATAATGGGAGATCCAGTAGGGCCCCATATGCTCAAGATAATTGGTCATGTGGAAAACCTATAGACACTAGGATTTCCTTTTGGCCAAGAGTTGGCCATGGATATGATTCTATAATCGATGCTTAAATCATATAGCTCATTTATCGAGTGTTGTTACTTGAATGACTTGTCCAAATTGTTGTCTGAATTAGTTGGCATGTTGATAAATGTCGAAGCATGAATAAAGAAGGACAAACTCGTGATGGTGATCAGTGGAGGAGAGTCCAAGGGCAAAGTCAAGGCCAGGAAGAGTATTGAGGCTAGGCCAAAGTCCAAGTCTTATGAACTCAAAATAAGGAGAAGGGTAAGTGCAAAAGGAATATGTCCTTTTCACTTAAAGGAACTAAGGAAGAAGAAGTAGGGGATAGAGATTTCTACTTCAGGTATATACATTATTAAGATAAATATGTTTACTTCATCATTTTTTGGTATATGATACTGAATGAGGATGTCACAGATACTATGATGTGCATGATCAGAAAAGAAGTAAGCAAGATGAAGTGAAATTGTGCAGATCAATAGATGTTGCCGCTACAGTTGGAACCTATCATTTATCTAAGCCCAATGGGCATGTAATAGAATTAGTGAATTGATATTATGTAATTTCCATTAATTGAAACATCATATATGTATCTTGTTTGGATAAGAGTGGATTCAAATTTCATATAATGAATAATCGACGATCTATTTTAAAGATAAGATTGTTTATGGAAGTTCCCCAAATGTCTCATAGTTTACCCTAATTAGTTCTAGAGACAAGTATGCATAACATAAATATTGAAAAGCTCTATAACTCAAATGAAACATACCTAAGGCATTGTCATCTAGGTCACGTAAATAAGAAACTCATTTCTTGACTCCATAAAGATGGTTGTCTAGAATCTTTTGATCTTGAACCAATAATAGACATGTGAGTCTTATTTGTTGGGAAAGATGACAAAAACTCCTTTCACTAGAAATAGTGAGAAAGTGAGTGCTCTATTAGGGCTCGTACATATTGATATATAGACCTTTTAGAACAAATCCTAGAGGTGGTTATCAATACTTCATCACATTTATTGATGAGCTCAGTAGATATGGTTATGTGTATTTAATAAAATATAAGTATGAATCCCTTGGAAAGTTCAAGGAGTTCATGAATGAAGTACAAAACCAACTTGGTAAAAATATCAAAACACTTCAATACAATCGATGTGGAGAATACTTGAACCAAGAGTTTGAGGACCTTCTACGAGATCGTGATATTGTACTTGAACCAAGAGTTTGAGGACCTTTTGTGAGTCCATGATATTGTATCACAATGGACTCTACTTGAAACATAATGATGTATTAGAAAGAAGAAATCCCACTCTATTGGTCATGGTGTGATTGATGATGAGTCTAGTTGATCTTCCAACTTCCTTTTGGGAACATGCTTCACATAAAACCATGTACCGTCTAAATCAGTTCAAAAGACGCTTCATACTATATATGGAATGGGAAGTGTCCAAACATGCATTTGAGAATGTAAAGATTATGAGAGAAAATGATTTCTTGAAAAGTTTGGTCCCAAATCAGATACATGTTAATATTGATTTTATACTCCAACTGAAAGCAAAGTGTTTGTTTCCATGATGGCTATATTCCTAAAAGGAAATTTGTATCTTTAAGAATCAGTGGAAGAAAAGTAGAACTCTAAAACTTTGAGACCAACAAGAAAATGTTGAACCTATAGAGGTACAGTAGGAATAAGGGGAATCACAAATTGTTGTGGAATCTCAAGTTACTCATGTAACACAAGGACCTCACAGACCTAGTAGGACACACCTTCATCTTGGAAGATTTGGTTACCTTGTGACTCAAGAAGGCCATGAGTTGGTCATAAATGATGAGACATCAACCTACCTAGAAGCCATTGACAGACCAGAGTCTGAGAAGTGGCTTGAATCCATGAGATCTGAGATGGAATCTACGTACACCAACAAGGTATGGACCTTGGTGATCCACCTAATGGGGTAAACCCCATAGGGTGCAAGTGGGTCTTCAAGAAAAAGAGTGACATGGATGGTAATGTATAATTGATGCATGGGTTTTGAGTCACTTTTATAGGCTTATTTTATATCTGTTTTATGCATGTATTTGTCATTTTCTTGATTATATTTGCATAATTCACTATAGTTGGCCTTTAAACTCTTTTTTCATCAAATTATACTTCTTTTATCATATTTATATGATTTTATATAATCTCCGGACTTATACACATGTTTCGGCACTTTTTCAGGCACTTTTGCATTGTCCAGAGTCGATACTATCGACCCTGGTGTCGATAGTATCGACATTTTATCAGAAAGCAACCCCAAAACGTGATTTTGGAAGGAAAAACCTGTATCATGGTCGATACCATCGACCTTGGGTCGATACTATCGACAGCATCGGGATCTGGTGATTTTCAGCACTAAAACAGAGCGTTTTAATCCGACGGTTGAGCTTTTTTGGAGCCGTAAAGTGGTCCTATGACCTAAGAAGAGTACGGACGGCCCGAGGGGGATCTCATATTGTGTTGCACAACATCCAAGAAGGAGGGAGAGAGATAGGAGACGAGAGACGAAGGTCATCAACCGAGCGATCCGGGCACCTCCGACGGGCGATTTTGCTGTCGGAAGACTGCAAAACGCACATTTCTCGAGGAGGATCTCCAGGAGCACCTTCGTATCAGAGGTTACACGAGTTTTCTCCATGTTTCCCACGTTTTTCTTCTCTACTCCTATGTATTCTCCATTGTCAACCATGTGGGGATAATCCCCATTGTTCCTTAGGACCCGGGAGTAGCCCGGGGAACCGTGATATTGAATTTTTCCATGAATTGATATAGAATTCTCATTTCTTGGATATATAATTGTGGAGATTGCTTGATTTACTTATGCTTAATGACCATAGGTAAAGAATTAGACTAATAATTACTCTGGAAAGGGGATTAAAGGTCAGAAAACCCACTTTTATACACCATCTTATGCGTTCCTTAGACTAGGCGACGTACGGATAGTGGAGAGATACCCAGAGTCATCGTTAATGCGCCTAATCTAAGATATAAATTGCTACGAAAGTAGAATTGGCTTAGATTTGGGTAGTAGATTGTACCGTGAAAGCAGGCAATCTTGATTACAAGCTATTTATCCAAGATTCGATAAAATCTATGTTATTTATGCAAGATATTCGGTATAACGAGACCCCGTGGTGAAATCAGCAATCCTAAGGAATCCCATTCTCATTTGATTAAACCAACATTTAATCATCGCTCTCTTTGTTTTCACTTTATTTTATTTTCTTTTTCAAACCAATCAACTCTTTTAATCGGTTTAGCTGATCGCAACCAGTTAGTAGTAGTCTACTAAAATTCACGTTTCCCTGAGTTCGACTCGGGCCTCACAAGGCTTATATTACATTGATACGTATACTTGTGTTTGCACGCATGGTTTATGTGTGTCAAGTTTTTGGCGCCGTTGCCGGGGAAATGGTGAATTTTAGCACTACAAGTGCTGCAAGCGGCCACACTAGGCCATTTTTAATTCATGTAAAATTGTTTTCATCTTTTGAATTGAATTACAAATCTTATTCATTGTTTTAATTATTAGTACCGATTCATACACTACCATTTAAAATTTCAGGTACTAGCAAAGTAATAATGGGTGACGGAGCAGAAAATGAGGAGCAGACGATCTGGGAAAGGATTAAGGCGTCTTCTTCTTCTGCGCAGAAGGGGCCAATCAAGAAACAAGCTATCAACATACCCAGTTATAAGATTGATCCAGGGCTTATTCAGTTGGTCAAATCGCAGGCTTTCCATGGACTTAAAAATGAGGATCCGGTGACCCACATCAGCACGTTCGTGGAAAATTGTGATATGATAAAGATTGACAGGTTCCCACAAGAGACACTCTACCTGAAACTTTTTCCCAGTTCTTTAGCGGGCAATGCTTGGGAATGGCTGCACAATCTGGATGATGAGTACATTGAATCTTGGGATCACATGGTTGAGGTGTTCTTTGAGAGGTTCTTCTCGCCTGAAAAGACAAACGATCTAGTGAGGAAGATACACAACTTCAGTCAGTGAGCCGGTGAAACATACTCTGAAACTTGGGAGCGCTTCCAGATCATGTTGAGGAAGTGTCCACATCACGGCTTAGACAAGGAGAAGCAAGCTAAAATTTTCTACTTCGCCCTAAATGAACATGATAGGAGCAATTTGGACTCAGCAGGTTCTGGTTTCTTTTTTAACAACACAAGCACAAGGTGTTGGGAGATTCTAAGGAACATGTCCAAAAAGCAGTCTTGGGGTGAAAGAGATGCACCCGAGCAGGTTGGCATTACACATGAAGCAAGGGCCATCAAAGTGCTTAATGACAAGTTGGATCTTATAGCCATGAAGCTCCTAGAGAAAGAGGACAATGGGTCTGATGATGAAGCACATGCAAAGTATATGCATCAACAGGGATATAGAAATAACAATTATGATTGGAGGAAGGAACACAATTTTCAGAAGATGCAGCCTAGCCTAGAGGAAAAGAACAATGAATTGCTTAGCCAGGTGGTGAAACAAAATCAAGAGATGATGAGTATATTCGCCAAGAAGTTACAGTCTCAGGGAGAGATTTTGAATAAATTTGGGCAGACATTGCAAAGTCATGGAGCACAAATGAGGGCACTAGAGATGAATGTGACCCAAATTTCCGATGAAGTGGCGGCCATGAAACATACAAATCAATAAAGACAGGCTGGGAATGCAGATGATGTTCAAGCACATCATCAAGTGAAATATATATCTGTGATTTCTGAGGCAGAGCCCCCGATGGTGGAGGTCTAGGATAAAAGCAAAATGATTTTTGATACGGAGGCTACACCAAGAATATTGTATCCTCGCAGTCATTATGGACTACCATGCGGATGTTGTCCATTCAGAAAAATCCGCCAAGAGCACATCGCGGTTGTGCCCGTACCTAGGCAAGAGGAGTAGGTGAAGGCCATGCGTCATGGTGAAGCTACAGTCACTGAGAGAGGGGAGCAGCCACAAGTCATGCCATCCACGGATGATGTGTCAAATCCTATCCTAGAAGGTGGCGTTGAAGCAAGCTTAGGGGAGGAGACCCCTAAAGTTCCATATGTGCCACCACACAAGCGAGGGAAGGACCCAAACGTGCCTTTCCTGGATAGTCTGAGGCCGAAGAAAGAGAATAGACACTACAAGAAATTTTTGGAGATGTTTAGGAAGCTCCATATTAATATTATGTTAGTGGAAATGATTGAACAGATTCCAGCATATGGAAGGTTTATCAAGGACATAATCACCAAGAAAAGGCGGATAAAAGACACTGACATTTGTGTTGTTGATGAAAAAGTGAGTTCTATAATCCAAGGACGGCTACCAAGGAAGAGGAAAGATCCAGGATGTTTCTACATCCCATGTTCCATAGGTGGCCAGCATTTTCCACAAGCACAGTGTGACTCAGGGGCAAGCATTAATCTTATGCCACTTTCCACTTTTCAAAAGTTGGGATTGAAGAAGCCAACACAAACTTCTATGACAATTGAGTTGGCAGATGGATCCATTGTGAAGCCACAAGGTATATGCGAGGATGTGCTAGTCAAGGTCGACAAATTCATCTTCCCTGTTGACTTTGTGGTCATGGACATGCATGAGCTAGAAGGAGGTGAGATGCTATTGGGAAGGCCGTTCCAAGCTACGGCTGATGTAATCGCTACCATTGGGCGAGGTTACTTGACACTTGGGATTGGTGATGATAGAGTTAAATTCAAATTACCACATGACTCATTGGAGACATCTCTTGACAACCCAGGTTAAAGGTATCTTTATGTCAAGCCTAGGACATTAAACAAGGGTGCTTGTTGGGAGGCAACCCAACTTTCGATTCATTTTTATGTTTGGTTATGTTCTTTTATGTTTATGTACTTAGTTTTTGTTTATGTTTTGATAATTTTTGTAAAAACGGTACCCTAACTCGTGTTTTGAAGTGTGCAGAATGTTAAGGTCGATACTATCAACACCCATGTCAATAGTATCGAGTTTGGAGAAGTAAACACTGAAGAAAAGTCGATACCATCCACCCTAGGGTCGGTAGTATCGAGATTCCTAAAGATTTACAGAAAAATCGGTGCCAGTAAAGTCGATACCATCGACCCTAGGGTCGATAGTATCGACACTTTTGAGTTCCCAGGCTTTTAGATGCGTCGATTTAGCAAAATTGCTGAGTCTGGGTCGATACCATCGACCTTGGTCGATAGTATCGACACCTGCAGGACAGCTACATAAAATAGGCCGTAAAAGGTATCGAAATGAGATTTTTTCAAACCATTTTTGCAGAGGAAAGATGGATGAAGCAAGTCACGTCTTAGAACCACTAAGACACAAAAATGGGCCACAAAAAGGAGGGAGATAGCAAGCATCACTTGTTCCACTTGAGCATCTAACCATCCTTCTTCACCACACTTCAAAGTGAATGGTACCGTTGTTCCACCTCTTAAGTGAGAATGTTGACTATGAGTTCATAGTCTTATTCAAGCTTGGGGGGTGTTGGAACAACCCTTTATCTTAGTTTTTACTTACTTATTCATGTTGCTTTTATTTTTGAAATATTAGTTGTTTTTATTTCTAGGTTTACTACTTTTGTAGGATCCACATCTATCTAGTGTAATCTGTGGAGCAGTAAATGCATGGTTTCAATTGCAAGTTTTACTCTTGGGTTGTGTGCACATAAAAAATGAGCATTTTTTAGAACTTTTTGAGCTTATTCTTGTTAGTAATTGAGTTGCATAACTGAGGAAGTGCTTGGGTGAGTCAACTTCAGGACATGGGGACATGAATGACCATCTTTATTGTCTAAGGAAAAGTGATTGGCAAGGATGTTTGAGCCCGAACCGACCAAATGCTAACGTGACCTTAGACTAAAGTTTAAGAGAGAAATCCTTCAGTTACCCTGTACACAGGTCTTTAGAGAGGGACATATGATATTTTCAGAAGGTTCTGTCAATTAGTCTTGTGATCTGATCCACCGTAATTTCATTCACACTCCACCATAAGAAATGGGAGCACATTACTGTCTTTCACTTTTTGATTTCATCTCATGTAGATAGGTCTTGCATTATATCTATTTTCACATATTTTTTTGCATGAAAATGAAAAAAAAGATAGAGTAGTTATACATGCACATTATCCTTAGGTGTGTGTCATTTAATTGCATAACTATCATTATGTAGTTGCATTTGCATCTTTTGAGCATATTGTACACCATGTATCTTATGTTACTCTAAAAACATTAAAGGTGGTGAGCTTGATCCATACCCTCCAAATAGAATGCTTCAAATGTATAATTTATGTAACAAGAAGTGAGCCTGACAAATAATTCATTGTCATCTATGAAAATAAGGGCTTGAAAAAAAAATTGAAGAAAAATTGAAAAAAGAGAAGAAAAAAAAGAATTGAGAAGTAATAAAGAAGAAGAGGGAGAAAGGAACATGTTCTCACCTAAGAACTAAGAAGAATAAGCACATGGTGTAGTTTTTTTTTATATTCCATCTCACCTTGAGATGGAATGATAGTGCATGCATCATTCCACCAAAAATATAGCATTAGGACATTTTCACTTGCATTTTGCATCATAATAGGTCATTAATTTCTGTATTGCATGATTGACTTTTATGTGCTTCCATCTCTTCCACAACCACCTATCCCATCCACCCGTTGCTCTAATCGGTAGGCCACCCATGATATTCTCCTCAATCATTAATATTAGGAGATCTGCTTCCATTTAGATGGTAGTTAGGAAATGAGCAACGTAGATAGGAGATCACAAGATGCATCACGTATGGACCAAATGAGTTTATCATATTAACTGCTTTAATTGGTAGTGTTTCACTGATTGGGGGACGAACATCTTTTACATAGGTCTTTGGTCGTCTGGATGGCAGTTAGTGTTCAGTGGTCAATGAGAGTCAGTTTGTGGAAAGAAAGTGGGGATGATGTAGATTCATTTCATGTATTTATGTCCTATTGCTGACTTATCTCAACCAGATCCAAAGTTTTGTTGCTCGAGGATGAGCAAGGTTTAAGCTTAGGGGAGTTTGATGCATGGGTTTTGAATCACTTTTATAGGCTTATTTTATATCTATTTTATGTATGTATTTGTCATTTTCTTGATTATATTTGCATAATTCACTATAGTTGGACTTTAAACTCTTTTTGCATCAAATTATACTTCTTTTATCATATTTATATGATTTTATATAATCCCCGGACTTATACACATGTTTCGACACTTTTTCAGGCACTTTTGCATTGTCCAGAGTCGATACTGTCAACCCTGGTGTCGATAGTATCGACATTTTATCAGAAAGCAACCCCAAAACGTGATTTTGGAAGGAAAAACATGTATCATGGTCGATGCCATCGAGCTTGGGTTGATACTATCGACAGCGTCGGGATCTGGCGATTTTCAGCACTAAAACAGAGCGTTTTAATCCGACGGTTGAGCTTTTTCGGAGTCGTAAAGTGGTCCTATGACCTAAGAAGAGCACGGACGGCCTGAGGGGGATCTCATATTGTATTGCACAACATCCAAGAAGGAGGGAGAGAGAGAGGATACGAGAGACGAAGGTCGACAACTGAGCAATCTGGGCACCTCCGACGGGCGATTTTGCTGCCTGAAGACTACAAAATGCGCTTTTCTCGAGGAGGATCTCCAGGAGCACCTTCGTATCAGGGGTTACACAAGTTTTCTCCATGTTTCCCAGATTTTTCTTCTCTACTCCTATGTATTCTCCTTTATCAACCATGCGGGGCTAATCCCCATTGTTCCTTAGGACCCGGGAGTAGCCCGGGGAACCGTTATATTGAATTTTTGCATGAATTGATATAGAATTCTCATTTCTGGGATATATAATTTTGGAGATTGCTTGATTTACTTATGCTTCATGACCATAGGTAAAGAATTAGACTAATAATTACTCTGGAAAGGGGATTAAAGGTCAGAAAACCCACTTTTATACACCATCTTATGCGTTCCTTAGACTAGGCGACGTACAGATAGTGGAGAGATACCCAGAGTCATCGTTAATGCGCCTAATCTAAGATATAAATTGCTACGAAAGTAGAATTGGCTTAGGTTTGGGTAGTGTATTGTACCGTGAAAGTGGGCAATCTTGATTACATGCTATTTATCCAAGATTCGATAAAATCTACGTTATTTATGCAAGATATTCGGTATAACGAGACCCCGTGGTGAAATCGGCAATCCTAAGGAATCCCATTCTCATTTGATTAAACCAACATTTAATCATCGCTCTCTTTGTTTTCACTTTATTTTATTTTCTTTTTCAAACCAATCAACTCTTTTAATCAGTTTAGTTGATCGCAACGAGTTAGTAGTAGTCTACTAAAATTCACGTTTCCCTGAGTTCGACTCGGGCCTCACAAGGCCTATATTACATTGATACGTATACTTGTGTTTGCATGCACAGTTTACGTGTGTCAATAATCCTATAAGGGCAGATTGGTTGCAAAGGGTTTCAAACAAGTTCAAGGTGTTGAACATGTTGAAAACCTTTTTCACCAGTTTCCATGGCTAAACCCATCATGATCATGCTTGTCATTGCACCTTATTATGACTATGAGACTTGGCATATGGATGTTAAAATTGCATTCCTTAATGAGAATATCTTGAGGATGTGTGTATGACATATCCTGGAGGTTTTGTAAATTCAAATAATGCAAATAAACTTCATAAGCTACAAAAGTCAATCTATGGATTGAAACTAGAATCTCAAAGCTAGAACCTTCAATTTGACAAGGTAATCAAAGAGTTTGACTTTAGTCTAAATGAAGATGAAATAGGTGTTTACAAAAGGTTAGTGGGAGCATATCTATATCCCACATATTGATGGGGAATGACATCCTTATCCTACAAATGTTAAAAACCTAGATGGGAAAGTACCTTCTCTATGATGGATTTAGGCAAAGCATCTGTCTTAGGAATCAAGATATATAGAGATAGATATGGAAGGCTTCTTGGCCTGAACCAGAATACATACATTGACAAGGTGTTGAAGAGGTTCAACATACATGACTCAAAGAGAGGAAATGTGTCCATGTCTCATGGAATTAGTCTCTCTAGAGCCCAGAGTCCCACTTCTTGAGAAGAGTGGGGACGCATGAGTAAGATGCCATATGCATACATCATTGGATGTATCATGTATGTAATGTTATGTACTCAACCTGTTGTCTCGTATGTTTTGGACATGATGAGCAGATATCAGTCAGATCCCAGTGAAGGTCATTGGACTTACATAGAGAAGAACTAAGGATCAGTTCATTATTTATGGTGATAAGGAAGAGTTGGTGTAAAGGGTTACATTGGTGCAAGCTTCCAAATTGAAAACAAAAATAACGGTCGCAATATGAATTTGTGTTTGGCCTTAAAATAGAACTATAAGATGAGAAAAGTTTTGATCAAGAGACAGTTGGTAATTATACAATAGACATTGAGAACCTTGTTGTTTTAAGCACAATAAGGAATACTATATGGATCAAGAAGTTCATAGGATGAATTTGGGGAGGTTCCATCCATTTATGATGTAGTAGAAATGTTGTGACAAAAATTGGCTAAGGAACCCAGATAGCATACTACAGCATTCCATCTCATGCAGGGAGATCGTACAATGAGGAGATGTGAAGATTTGTAGAGAACAAATGAGAAGCAAATGTTGCTAACCCGTTGACTAAAGCACTTGCACAGTAGAATAGATGAAGAACATGTTAAGATCACCTAGAATAAGATTCACAGGTGATTGGCTCTAAGTGCAAGTGGGAGTCTATTGGTATGTATGCCCAGAGAGCCAATCATACGATGATTGTATTGGGGCATCATGTACTTGATTTATTAATAATAAGGTTATTTAGTTTAATATGTTTGTCTAAATCATGGGATGATGATGCAAACATGATAGATGTCTAAAGAATGATGTTATTGATGTCATATGTCTTTACGTTGAGGACCTGAACAATGAGATCATATGTATGATAACAGTATATTATTTTTGCTATGTCCCTAGTCGAATATTTCTATGGAAGCAAAATAGACAAAAATAATACATAAAACTATAATTTGTTTTGATTGATGATAGATTCACATCATGATATTTGGATATTAGGTCAAACAAATATGTACTTGTTATATAAAAGTGTATCATATAGACCCACATTAAGAGTGATACATGAAACCATTGAATGGTAGTCATAATCAGCTCTCAAAGTGATAGTGGTGATTGTGGTTCTTAGACCCGAAGTCACTACAATCATCACATGTTTCTTGATGAACTTTGACACCATCTAACATGACCTTAAATAAGGGTTGCCATAAAGGTGGCTCTTGAGTACCTTGTTCCACATGGGGAATGATTGTGCGTGATGTAGATGTGATTTGTCCCTCCTACTGAAGATGATATCCCTACCACTTGATAAGTGAGACTGTGAAATGCATGGCCATACTCATGTGAGTCGATATGTGATATGTGATCTCACATGCATCTCATACAGTTTGATCTAGTTCAAGGAACATGAATTGAATGTTAAGAGGATGATGATTCCATGCCTCTTGTTCAATCTAAATTTCAACGACAAAGGAACAATATCATCATGATAACATTGATCACAAATTTTGATTGAAGTTGTTCTCCAACTTTCCAATTACTTGGGTAGCACTTAATTGTTGCTAGGTACTGCTCATTTCTTGTGATGTCGTAATTTAGTTATTGGCATTTGCTGCTGACGCAATTTGAGACTTATAGGGTCACACACATAGGATGTAGACTGAATAGGAGTTTACTCATGAATAAGGTTTAGCTTGGTTACTAAAGTGTTTAGGTAATCAACTAAAACAACACTAGTTTCCAATTGGTTGATTGGAGTGTCCAGTCGACTGACTGGAAATGCTAGTCGATCAAATGGAGTGTCCACTCGATCAACTGGAAAGTCTAGTCGACCAACTAGATGATCAGTAGGGCTAGAGAAAGGAATTGATGTTGACATTATAGTGTGCATTAATCATTACATTAAAAGCTAGTATGTTTACGAATAGGAAAAATAACCAATCGATTGACTTGAGTGTCCAGTCGACTGACTGGGAGTGTAGTCTATGGAATGGTGATTTTCTATAGTCAAATATTCATGAAATCCATCCTATCGTGTCCTCGGGTTTATGGAGGCCCTAGCCCATCCACTCCTATATAAAAAAGGGGGTGGCCAAGTCTCTCAATACTCTTGTATGGCAAGACTCCTCTTCTCAACCTTATGGTAACATGAGATCTGGAGAGATATATTACCCATAAAAGGGAGAGACAGACAAAGGGGAGAAAAGTTGACACTAGCACATTGACAACGTGAAGGGACAACTCCTTCATGTCGATTCTAAAAGAATGATGCACGGTTCTTAGTGGTATGTGTGGACTATCTAGAGGCATGGAGACCATTGCCATCACGCTAGGAGAACACCATCAACTGCCACCCGTGGTGGTTCACCAGGAGATTGCCAACGATGATCATTCATGTGCTACTTGAGAAAGAAGCACAACGTTGCAAGAATTGTTGATGGAATTTCTTTAGGAATAGGTATATGCCTTGCAACCCTCCTTCCCACCTCATAATTGTTGATGAAATTTGTTGGTTATGGGGAATATGATAAGAAAATTTTGCTTCCGCTTCCATCTTTGTCCTCATATTTTCCTATAAGGAATGTGATGTTACATAACACTTGGTTGGATCTTTGGACTTTGAGGAATGTGGAACTTAACATCATTAGCCCATATTTCTCGATGTTTGAGGCGATGTATGACCTGAGAACAGGACCAAATTATTCACATGTCCTTATAGTTTTTTCTTGTAGCGATAGAGGAAACCAAGTCTTACTAGCACCAACAACTCTAAGACATGTAAGGTGGTTTCATTAGGACTTTCTCCTTTTAGCAGTATCTTAGTGGAAGCAAGCCAATCTAATCACGGCACAAGAATACTTTGGTAAACATCCTACCATATTCATAAGAGCTATATAGACTCTTTGCCTATTGTAAATCTTTAAGTTATTGTATATGAATTTAAATGGTCTAGATTCATTTAGTATGCATGCTATTGTTCGTTATGTTTGAACTTACATACTTTGCCTTTCTAACTTATCTTTGATCCATAATTTCTTACTCTCTTTGGGTGCTTTATCACTCATTAGACTTGTTTGTCTCATATGAATGTTATAAATGTTTGAGGTATAATAACAACAAGTGAAAATTAAATGAAGGAAATAAGACAGTGGTGAAGAAATTACAGTATACTTTTCTTTCCCTAAACTAATCAAACCAACTGTTGAAGTCTTGTTAAGCACAAAAACTGTATAACAACATTGAGATCAATAAAAAAATATTGAAATAATCCTCCCATAGAAATACTCACGTTACATGCACTTGAAAACTTTAATGACAACCCCACTTTGGAAAGGAGAGAGTACATGAAGAATGCTATATCTAAACTACATCTAATTCATGTTAATTAGTATTTTCATCATGTACTCAACATTTTTTATCGGATCAATTCGATGCAAAATCATAAAACATTAGATATATGAGATCTAAAAACCTCAACAAGTAGAAAAATTCACTCAAGATACATAACATATCTTAGCATCAAAATATAAATAATAACATCTATGACATTTAAGGAGGCATTCTTATAAAAACTAGTGATTATATTCATGTCATCACTCAAACTTGAACCTGAGAGCTTTTTGTAACAAATCAAAGGATCTAGCAAATAGGATGTCCCATCTTGGACCTAAGGAGGCATTCTAGATTGTAAGTTGTAGTTTTCATAAGAATGAACATCATCTAAGTGTAACTAACATAAAATGATGAACATATTATAAACCAAATCAATAAACTTATTTAGTTCAATTAGCATCTAATGACATACATTAAACCAATACACATTTTGTTGTTTAATCAAATTCATATATCTCATCATATTATAAATTGTTCATTTTCATGTTTAGTACACTTTTTTAGTATTACTTATATATTTTCATGTACACATGCATGTCTTTGCTAGTATTTGGCATTAAT
Organism: Alisma plantago-aquatica; assembly: GCA_963693085.1. Classification (NCBI taxonomy): domain Eukaryota; kingdom Viridiplantae; phylum Streptophyta; class Magnoliopsida; order Alismatales; family Alismataceae; genus Alisma; species Alisma plantago-aquatica. The sequence continues at coordinate 1,362,281,062 of OY856409.1, forward strand.
AAGGGTATGGTTGCTTTAGCCTAAGAATTGCATTCTCAGACATTATTTCTATAGGATTAATAACTAAGATAAACGTAGTAACATAGTTTACTTAACTTACAAACATGAAAGAGCTATTATAATATTTTAAAGGTAGTTTGGTCTAGTAAATAATTTTAGTGTGACTTATAGATGGACCTTTAGTAAATATGGTGATTTTATATTTACTGGATGACTTTATTAGTAAAATACATGCATGAACATGTCTAATAAGTTTAACATAACAAATGTTGTTAGTTCTATTTAGATCATATTAGCATAGCATGATAGATACTTGTTACTTTGAGGTGTGTCAATATATGTTATTGATAGGGATAAGATATACACATTAAGAATTATTACAAAGGGGTCATGATATTGAACTAGTGGACACTTTTTGTTACATACTATTGAAAATCAAGATAATATATTGATATTCCATTTCCATAATATTACAAGATATGTCACACATACATACACACATAATACTAGTCAAAAATATACTGCATGCATGCAAAATCTAATAAATTTATTATATCACCAAACCTGGTATAACTTTAGTAGAAATTGTTTGTTTGGATATATATCATTAACCAAAATTTCATTCTCAAAGTTCAATTAAGAATGAGTTTGACTCTTACTTATAATATGTAGTTACCATTACGTGAGAAAATGTTTGTTTATCATTTAATAATATGTGGTTATGTAAGTAAGAGTCCAGTTACATATTATACAATAGTTTAGTAGATACTTTAATAGATTTCTAGTTTTACATAATGTCACATACCAATTTGAGCTATATAAAGCACCACCTAAATTATTGAGAAATGATATTGTGATGAAGTGGATGTTTACTAAGTAATTAACCAAATTACTTTTGTACCCTTATTTGTACTCAATATTGCTTGATATGAACCCACTTCATCATTCAATGAATACTAAATTATTTATGATTCCAAATTTGAAAATATGACAATAAATTTGAGTATAATGTACATTGTGACATCAAACATTGATTTAACTATGATTATTGATCAAGTTGAACTAAAGGATATTATTTGACCCTAAAAAAATTCATGTGTTCTATTCCTTTTTAGGAGACTATGGTCCAAATTCAAGATAGAATGGACCTTCCTAGTATGAGTTATGATTTTTCAAATATTAAACCCAAATATCCCTCTTTTTTCCCTAAATCGGCCAATTTCACCCCTAAATCATCCATTCTTGGTCTTGAACTGGATTGTACCCCACACCTCACCTCAAGATGGCACGCTTGAGTGTGGACCGACCTTGACTCAGTGTCTGCTAGTTTGTGATTTAGTAGTGCTCGATAGTCTCCTACTTGGGTATGAGACGGGTTGGTGGGGGTATTGTACCCAGTTGATTGCTTGAAAATATGCAACCCTTGGGCCCTGGTGGTGTGCTCACTCACTCTCTCTCTATCTATCTATCTATCTCTCTCCATTTCAACTCTCTTCGGCCTCCTGTCACAAATACGTCCCGATTGACGTGCTTCTTATCCATGATTTGTACCTTGTATGCGAAGAAACCTCCTCACTAACAAACCCAACACCCTAGCTCTCCAAAAACCTAACCCTATATGTTCCCATCCTATAAACACCCCCGCTTAGACTCCCCTTGTCTCCCTAACCTCATGTGGCCACTAACTCAAACCGTGTTCTCTCCCTTCTCCTCTTCCCTCATCTTCTCCAACAGGTAATGATAATGCGGTGCAACCCCTCTGTGTTTGGGGCTCCTGACTGAGGGAGATGATCTCCCTATAGTGGATCTACTCTAAGGGTCAAAACTTGACCAAGAGATAAATGGCCCCCTATTTTTTTCCTAATTAGGTATTGTCATCCCCTCTCTATCAGAAAGTTAAATAATTACTCAAACCATGTAAAAATTATATCTAATGATCCCATTGTCCAAAAATAATGAACTAGTACTCTAGATTTATTACACAAACGTGATAATTCCATCAAAAATAGTTTCGAAGTCTAATTACAATTCATATTTCACTTATGTCTCTTATATAATGTTGTCATTTATCTAGCTTGGACTTCACCATGATGGTTATGACTATGAAACCCTAGACTAGAGTTTGATTAATACCTTGATGACTCTCTATCATGATGAGGACAAACTAAACTAATTTTGGGACTATATTCTAATCTTGATGGCTAACGAAGAATCTAGATCAACTCTTAACCACTTTTAATAGTTATATTGATGAAATTAATATGAAACTCAATTGTGGTTTTTGAACCCTAACTTCATGGTATTTAACCCTAACTTCATGGTATTTAACTCAAAATTTATTATTTATCCTTTCAAATATAAAAAACTATATTGGATAATCTTGTGGACACCAATATTGAATCTTGACCTTGAATCTCATGATATGATAAAGTTGATTTCTGATGATGATTAAGGGTTGATTCTAATATGGTATAGGTGTTGGACCATCGGTTGATATTGATGAATGACAGTGGTAAAGAAATCTTGAAAAGTCAAAAAATGATAAAGTTGAAAACATATAGTGTTACCTAATGAATAGCTAATATAGGAATCCAAACCCCTAATTATGTTTGTTGAAGAACTTTAATGTTGATATCCCATATCTTGATGCATGTGTACATATTTAAGTGTGAGGACCATGACCTTGATCTTAATTTGATATTCTAAAATCTATACTTTGATTTCAAAGGTACACTTTTATCCTCCTATGGACCTAATTATGAAATTGATTGGTTGTATGATATGTGTATGTCATATGTATTGGCATATAGTAAATTCTTTGAATTAAGTGACATTTTATGATATGATCGTTTATTATATATATATAACTATGTTTCAAAAGAACCTTGAACATAAGGTTATAAATCCATTATACCTCAATATTGAGTCTCAACACATAATAAGATCCTTACCTTTGGTGTGTAAGTAGGATCTAATGCATGAGGCAAATATGAACTTCACCATTGGGAGTAGATATGGCCTAATGCACAGTAACACACAAAAAGATCCACACATGAAAGTGTAGAGAGGATCTCATGTGAACCTCAAAATACCCTCAAATGTGGATGCAGAGTGTGTCATATACCTCACATATCCTCAAACCTAGATGGAAGAGGAGTTCATCGACATAAATAGTATAATCGAAAATGTGATAAATACTTTGTGGTTTCATAAATAATAAGGTTTTTTTAATGTTGTTCCTCTTTTTTATTATAATACTTCTCAGAGTTTATATTATTATGCAACTTCACATGTTTCACCACTAGCATACTAGTGTAGCTGCATTGATGGTGTCGTATTTTCCCCAAATTAGGTTAAAGAAGGATAACTCTTGAAAGACTACCAAGATCATGCTTATGCGTTCGATTATTCTACTCAAATGATGAAATGAACAAGTTCCACTAAACTATTTCATGAGGTATCTTCTTAATGTAAAAAGTATGTATAGTTTGTAAGATTAGTTCTCTCATGTATCTTTTCCAAGTTTGCCTTCAGGCCATGTTGCAAACCGTGAAAGGTTCATTCAATTAATAAAAAGGAAAATTTATTTTAGTTATTATGTTATGTTGTATAATTGATCCTAACTATTTAGGATTAGTGTTACCCTATCTGTTACAATTGAAATTAGAGGTATACACATGGCTTCTATGTTATAACTTTTTAGAATTTCAAATTTTGAGTGAACCTAGGAAACTCTATAGTCCACAATGGTTAATATGGGGTGTCTAGTATGAGAACAAGGTGTTCTGGCTAGTAATCACCTTCTATTCATCTAAAAATGGTGGTTGAGGTTCCCCACTCTACCTGGACATATTGGATCCAAAAATGGACCTAAAGGTTCTCCTTTGAGACCCTAGAGAGTCAATACAACATCCCATCTCTCCTTTAAGGTATACCTAAACCACCCATGAGATTCAAGTGGGGGGACTCCTCAGTTTTTCTCTCTTTTTTATAGGGTGCCTTTACTTAATCTATATGCTCCAATTTTGCATAGCATGGGAAACCACAAAAATGTGAAACAACTCGTAAAATATGGATTAATATATTGAAATACTATCATTTGATATATCGTTGACTCAAATTATATGATGTGAAGTCTCAGACTATGAAATAACCTTGCATATGCCTCCAAAAACCCATAACAATGATAAGGACCATTTAGAGTTAAGAACAAGAAGGTTGAGAAGGAGAAAGCTAAGAAGGACAAATCAGTTGATAAGGAAAAAGTGTCAGATAAGGACAAGTTGAGAAGTATAAGGAAGTTGATAAGAACAAAAGAGTTGATAAAGGCAAAGTAAAGAAAAGATCCAGAGATGAGAATGAGGTTGAGGAACTAGATAAATCTCCTAAATGGAATGTAGGAGTTGAACAAGGTACTCATGGAGGATATGGTAAACTTGGTAACACAAACAACATTAATAGTTCCTGGGGAATCCATATAAAAAACCCTAATCTAAAACCTAGCACTATTTTTATCTCCTTACGTTGAACCCAGAGTCTTCTTTGGTTGGGATAAAGAATATGATTCGGATAATATAGACACATAGTTAGTTTCCATGGAGAATACCTTCAGAGTTTTAAGGTACCTTGAAAATAGAAAAGTAACCTTTGCTACATACCAACTAAAGAGTGTAGCCAAACTGTTGTGGGATAACTATACCCACTCATAGAAGATCATTCTCGTAAATATGGAGGATTTCAAACCCATTTTTTGCCTACTTTATGCCTACCTTAGATATGAAGGATAAGAATAAAGAATCCCTCACCCTTATCTAAGGTGGCTCCTATATAACTAAGTGCAACTGATACTTCTACCTTTTAGAGAGCCATGCCAAGAACCTGAATAATCAAGAAAAACTAACTATATCATTGAGGGACTCCATGTAGCTCTGCAAACTCTTTTTTCATCTTCCAAACTTCCAATTTACAAGATGCTTTGATCATGCCCTAAAGATGGAGAGAACCATGGGAAAGGGACAGGGAAGAACCCCAACCTAGCTTAATTGGGCTTAACAATGTTGTGTTGGTCAATTATGTTCATGATAATAATTTTAGCAACAAGAATAGAGACAATAAATTCCCTAGGAACCCTCCCCCTAGAAAAATCATAATGGACCTGATCAGAATAACAACCAAGGACCAAAAGTAGACAGGTGCTTCATTTTGGAAGGAGGCACCCCGAACCATGTTAGAATTAGAACCTAACCTAGTTTTACTACAAGGAGGAAGGACACTTAAAGAATCAATGCCCATACCCACCTCCTCCATGTGACATTAATGCCAAGCCTTCTAATAAACAAGAAGAGCGTCCAGGAAATCAAAATTAGAGTTGTGCAACTCTTTTACCTTTTATGATCTTAAAATTGGTATATTTTTGAATGATGGATTTGTGATCTCCTTATTGTGTTGGGATCAAATCATCTATCTATGACTTGTATTCTATTAGGTACTCAAATTTAAAATCTAATCTATTTTTCATAGTCAAATCTAGTCATCTCAATTGTGAACTCAAATTGTCAGCTATGTGACTAGCTTATATCTGACTTACCTATCTTTCCAAATTGTAAGCACATTTTTTTATAATGATACTTTAATAAAACCAAGACTCCAACTTAGAATTTATGTAGTCATCTACAATAATATGCATATGACTTCTATTTGTCTCGAGTCACTTTCAGTTGATGTTTGATATGGATCTTCTTTGTATTTTATCACAAATCCAAGCTTAGAGGGATATAGAACAATCAGCAGCAACTTTGTATAATGGGTTAGGTAGCTCTTATAAGCAAAAAATACCATATTCTTATCTTGAATCAATACACATCGAAGACTTTTTCTTAGAGTAATACATAAAACTATGTATCTTTTTTATGTTTGTTATAGAACAAGCATTGAAGATGAAATAGTTTTCTCCTTTGGAATTTGAAAATTATGTATACAATGTTCATTATAAACAAAAGGTGTTTATTTGTCATTCTACTTAGTCAACAACATGTATTTAAAATCAAATCTTTAAAACATATTAGTATCCAACTGTACCAGGAATATTTCTATGTCTATCATTGTCTTTTGTTGCTTCTATTGAAAGACTAGCTTGCTTTCTTAGAAATCATACATAGCCTCCTCAAGATATAACATGTCCTTAATGCATCTTGTGCTAGACAATACTCATAGTTGTTGAATATGGCATGGAGGTGATGATGTATTAACAATTGTAGATTCGACCTCAGATGATGTTTGTGCTAATTGGAATTAACAAAGTAGATCAACACAACTAGAAATTTGTTTTAAAATAGTCTTAAGACTCTATTAATCAATTCTATAAAAGTTGTGGATGCATGGGTTAGTACAAATGACACAATGAGAACTAATAATGCTTGTATCTTGTTCGAAACACAATTTTGGGCACATTCTTTGCTTTGATTCTCAATGAGTATTTAAATGATCTCATTTCTATCTTTAAAAATGATATAGCACCTTTAAACTATTAAAGCATGCTATGTATACTTGACAATGGATACTTGTTCTTAGTTGTATTTCTACTCGGTCCATTATAACAAATGCACAATTGCATTAATCCATCCTTCCTAACAAAAAATAGTGGGGATTTCTCTAGTGAGTCTGTTGTATATGAAACATTTGTCAATACCTCTTAAAGATGCTTCTTCAAATATCTCAACTATGTTGAAGCTATTTGGCATGTTCTTATACTATCGACTACACATCAGGTGCCTCATCAATTTCAAAATAAATTTCTTGGGGTGGAGGAACATATGGCAACACATTTGGAAACACATCTTGATATTCATGTAGTACAACAATGTCATTTAACTTAGAAATTTTAGCCTTTTGTATCCAATATGTGTGTTGGGTATGAAAAACAACCATGTTTCATCATCCTATCCACTACTAATACTAACACTAAACAAGAAGGGATAATATGCCTATTCCTTGGAAAACATAACAAACACTTCTTATGTCAACAACCTAAGAGATAATAAAATTTAAATACTTCACTTCCTTGGACTAACAATCCATGGTTACCTTATACCTTTCTAAGAAGTACATCCCTAGGATGATCTCAATCACATGCATCCCAATTGGAAACATATACACTTGTAGTTTGTATCTAGAGAAAAATAAAAAACATTACATACATAATTCAATCAAAACTAGTAAGAGCACTAAAGAAGTCTCAAGTGAAAGTTCATACAACATCTTCCCAATAGGAAAATTATAATAAGATATCACTTCTAGACAAAGAAAATATTGCACCACACTTGGATCTAATGATATCAAAAATGAAGGAAAACTAGATAAATCTGAATCAGTGAGCTCCATCTGACCTCCCACAGGTGGATACAAAATGTAGGCCTGCTAAATGATATGTACTCAATAGAAGAAGCAGATTAAACAAGACTAGATAGCTACCACTGAATAATAGATCAAGTTATATTCTAAAAAGGAATATGGAGAACATGTATAAAAGTTGACTTCTCTTACCGTCTTATAATTCAAGAAATCGGTAGAAAGATAAGGCAAAGGTTCAACCAATGTGAGACATATGTGACCCTAAGCATATACACTACACACATGTATTACGTCTTTTATTATGCCCTGAGGATTTGAGTCGTACCACCCAAATCCAACTGCCCCCTACAAAGGGCAACTGACATTGCCATACGAGGTCCATGGAAGAGTCGGAATCCATGACCTATCCAACACCTCTTGGTCAGCACATTAGAGCACCACAGAGACATACCAGTCAACTACAAAAGAGTGACATATGGTCACAAAAGGATTAGCTCATCCATGTCATCCATATAAAACACCTAACCCACCTTGGTACAGTAACGATGCTAGAAGAATAGGCTCACTCATGGTCGTTCTTAAAAGGAGTGGCTCATGCATGGTCGTTCATATCACAAGGAGATCAGCTAACGCATGGCTGTCTCACACAACTTGTAATTTTGGATGCAAGAAGATACTCGACTTGCACCCCTCATATTAAAAAATATGCACTCTGAGTTAAACTCATTTTAGCAATCTAGTAAATAAAGCTGACACTGGAATTGGATCTATGGCACAGGGCAAACTACATGATTATGTTTCACTTGATTAGTTATCTAATTGGGTGACTTTTATCATCAATCAAGTTATGACGTATAAAGCTAAAACAAACTCCACATGAATAAGGGTGTGTTGCAACTTCAGAAGATATAAAATGTATAAGGTGTGAACTTATCACACTATCACCACATGATACTCATTGCTCTTCCATTCACAAGGTGATCACCAAAGTCACATATCACCATGGGATATCAATACATTAATCACATCACTTGAGGATGTAACCTCTCAATAGGCATTAAGCCATCACCAGGTCATTGGACCTATCACATTAAGCCATGCATATTATGTCTCATCAATGTGTATAAGCACCACCCTATATCACATAATCACCACCATGACATACACAAGCCATGGCATACATATCACCTGCAAGGTTAGGGACTTATAAACAAGAGAGAGAAAACATTCTACATGATGAACATCTCATGAGAGAGAAAGTAAGCACATAATTTAGCATTAGGGTTAAGGTTTCAAGCTTTAGTCGATTAGGGTTTTGTAGGTACATATGAGTACTAAACCCTAGATATAGCATCTCCCACATTCTTGGAACACTTAGGGTTAAGAAGCATGATTAAGGTTAAGCAATAATCTATCCACATAGAACTACACGTGGCTCAAACATTATTTATACCAATGCATTGATTAAGGGTTCAAACATGTGACTCAACCAACCATTAACCATGTGTCACGACCACCACCTTGCATGGGTCGCGGCCACCACCATGCACATGTCGTGACCACCATCACCCATGGTGTTACGACCACAACCAACCTATTCCATGTCGTGACCATGACACACCAAGGATGTACCATGCCTCAAGCCTCAAGCAACCAGGTCACAACAACTAGGGTTAGTGTTCAACCACCCAAGGGAGAGCATGTTGTGACCCAAGGGAGAGCATGTTGTGACCCAAGGCAAAGACTCACCATGACCCACGACATGAACATGTCTTGACCTCAAAACCCAACCATGTCATGACCAACCAAGGGAGAAGGAGATGACTTGACCAAAACCATGGTGTATCATGACCCTCAAGGAAGTAAGAGTCGCGACCATCAAAGAAAAGGATGTCATGAACTCCACAAGGTCAGTCGTCGTGACCCAAAACCCTCAAGCCGAAGGGATGTCACGACCCAAGACAAAACAAAGCATGGTGACCACCAAGGGTCAAGACGCCACCAAGACCAAGAACTAAGATCAAACCAAGGTCAAAATAGAGATAACCCATTGCTAAAATAGGTGACATAACAAGGGAACCATAGTCACCAAAGAGGAAAACCTCATGCAAAATGGTCCTTAAACCCTAAAACAAGCTTCATGAAACCACCATAAAGAGGAGCCTCAACAAGAGAGGGAAACCAAGATCGGTACCATAAAAAACAAACCAAAACTACATAGAACACTCGATTATCATGCATGCAACTCAAGCCAAGGTCAAGAAAGGAAGTTAAAAACCCCATGCACCACAACCACTAAAAATCATGTACAAAGGAATTAGGGTTTCGGATTACATCCAAACAAAGCATGATCTCAACATCATCCAAGATCTATGGTATATCACCATTTATTAGCATGTTAAGGAAGCATTAGAGAGAGGAAACAACAACATTCATGTAATAATGGTGCATTAATAGAGAAGGTGAAGAGTTATATAACCTGCCTTAAAGAAGATCAACTCCAAGGAAGGCAAGCTCCAAGCACACGATCACCAAGGAAGATAAAGCTCCACTTTCAACCTCAAGAAAGAGGAAACACCAAGGTCGAAGGATGGCTCAAGAAAGAGGGAAAGAAGTTCAATGTTGAACCAAAAGAAAGAAGGGGAAAAGAGATAAGAAACTTTCCCTCACTGTGGTGTCACCTTGTCAAAACATGGCCTATTACCCTTGTGATGAGGAGCATACTCTCAAGAAAGGCCACTGTGTCAAGACATGGTCTAGGGCCAAGAAAAAGGAAGAAGATGGGGTAGAAGATCCAAAGAAAACATTAACAAGGAAGATAAACACTCACCAAGGTTGAAGATGACCAAGGATCACCACAACCACCACATGCAAGGGTTGAACCTCCTCTAAAGCACCAAGAATAGATCCTTCTTACTCCACCAAGCTCCAAGATCGTCCAAGCAAGGACGGAGAAAGAGGATGGAAGAAAAATATCACTTGCATGGAGAGAAGATGGTTTATGTAGCAAAGGAGGAGAGATGTAGGGCAAGGGATGAGGTGTCAACAAAAGAAGGCCCCAAAGGGAAACTTGTCCACTCAAGAAAATAACATGCAACCACATAAAGTCCACATGTAAGAGATGGTGATACACTCTAGGTTGGAACTCAACCACCTAGGCCACCCAACCCTCATGACATAACCAAAACACACCAAGGGAACCACCCATGGTCGCGACACACCACCAAGGACCACTAGGTCATGACATAAGGTCACCACAAACCCTAGGTTGAGACACTCTACACAAGAGCACCCATCTCGACCCAAGACACCCAAGACCATTTCGGTCATGAAAACCATACTAAGGGGAGGTGTATTGACCATGACACCCTTCAACTAGTCCCTAGGTCGCGTCCTAGGTCAAAACAAACCAACAAGGGTCACAAGGTCAAGGCACACCAACCCTAGAAAACCCTAATCACCACTAAGGGTGATACTACTCAACTAAGGATCCACCAAGGCGCCCCAAAGCACTAAAACCTCTCTCATGAAGCCAAGATAGAGAAGGAGAACTCTAGCTGTGGTAAATTATAGGAATACCCTTTTAAATGGATAATTTGCAATTTGCATCAAAACTAGCACAGAAAGTACAAACAACATCCAAACAAGCTCAAATTGGAAGCTTAAGATATCCACATGATCTAAGATCATATCAAAGGATTAGATAAAGGTCCTAAGAACATCATCAAGCCAAAGCAAATAGGGTTAAGCCAAAGCACATGTCAGGGGTCTTACACAACTAGTCCATCATATGCATAATGGTAGAGATGGTTTCCAAAACATTTCTTTCATGGTTACATCATCTAGTCTAGTAAAGATTGGGGGGAGGAGATATATGTTGGTAGGTTCTACCTTGGGTACCCTAAATGATTGTGCTATGCTTTTTGAATCTGCTTAAATTTGCTTTATAGTCAAAGATAAAGATCTAATGTATGTTATTGTTCATGTAATCTTGGCATAAATGCATCATTGTATGAATGTCAATTAGATATGAAGGACATGTAAGAACACACTACAATATGATCTCTAGATTCACCAATTAATGCCCTCCTTCTATACTAATACCCTAATACCAAGGTTACATGATAAATAATTTGATAAATTAAAAAATAACCACAAACATCAAATTCTAATATTTTGGAACTAAGCAATAACAACTATCAATTTTTCCTTGTTTAACTATATAAAAGGTATATAAAATGGCATTGTTGGGAAGATTATAACAAATATTAGCATGTAATTTAAGATTTCATAATGTGATCCACAAGATTATTAACCAATATTATACAACAAACTACTCTTCTCAATTCATATATACATAATGTATAGTTGGTTTTTATAAAACCCAATTCATAAATAAAAGTGTGTAAAAACACCATGCCAAGGACCCAAGAATAAAAAAATGACTATACTACAACAAAACCACATGTATACCAAATTCCACATATAGTTGGAGTTCTTCCTCGACTACTATAGTTGGATGTACTATGGAGGTGACTCGTCATCAATATAAACCTCAAGAGGTTGGGGATACTCTATAAACATATGAGCAATGGGAGTGAGACACACATGTAGCGAGATATAAAAATACTTATGTTACATTTTAATTGAGTAGTGGGTGATGGTAACATGAAAAAAAGACATAAAAGAATTTTGAAAACATGAAACGTAATATTAACAAACTAAGTTATATATTCATATTATTTCTATGTGCTTGTTTAATCTTCTTTCATTGTTTTACCCTAATTAGCTTGGATTGTACCTACCTAGCTACAAATATAGATGATCTACTTATCCCGCTATCCCAACTACAAGTAATAGATTATCTATTTATCCCACTATAAAACACATTAATGTTATTAATCCACCAAGATCTCACCATGCCTCAATATATGTGAGTATATCATAATAGGGGCTCATTGGAATGTGACCAACATGTGGGTCCAAACATGGGTACTCAAAATCTAACAACCTCATATATCATTATGTATAAAATACATATATTTATGATAAACTCAAAATTATTTGATGTCCTTAGACTTATGGATTTTGGTTTAAAATCATATTCCATATTACATCTTCTCAACATACTATAAAAGTAGATATATAAATCTTACACATTTTCTTTGAGATCCATACTCAAACACATATAAAATCTCAAAGTTGAGGGTACACCATTGTATGGATTATTGGTATCCAACATATAGTCAACAATATACACCTTTACAAAGTCTTCTTATGATCCTTGTATTGCTGTAAGCAAGCTTGTTTTGCTTTACCAAATACAAATCAATAAGGAAGTTCACACTACGAAAAATATGGTCTTTAACTACAAAACAATTTGTAGCAAAAACCCCAAAATTTGTAGCTAAAAGCTTTGGCTACATTTATCCTTACATTTATAATATATAGCTAATACCCCTGTAGCTAATTGTTTAGGCTACATTTTTCAAAGTTGTAGTTAGTTATTCCTCTGGATACAAATTCATATGTAACCCTAATTGTAGGTAAAAAATGTTCTTACTGATAAACATGTAGTTTCCATTGTAGCTAAATATATGACTACAATTCAATTTGTACTTATGATATGTAGGGAGATATTACATTGGTTACAATTTGTATATGTAGTTCATGTATAGCAAAAATTAGCACTTGCTACACATGTAATTATAGCTAGTGTGTAGTGAAAGACACCATATACTACACACAAATGTAGTAAGAGACATTATGTATCCAGTCATTCACTTTCCAATATAGAGGGGTTTTCAATAAGAAAATAGATGAATGATAACCAAGATCGATTTTTGCTTACAATGTCAGCAATGATACTTTTATTTATATTTGAACAATGAGTACACATGGGGAGGACATTAACATGGCCCCTGTTTTACAATATGCATGGAAAAAAGACACATGTATACAATATCTTCTTCTGACTACATATATTTACTATAGACTCTATATGCCACATGATCATGCGCATCTTCGTCTATCTTGATTTTTCTTTTGTATATATTCCACCACTTGTATTATCCTTTTCTGACCGCCTCCCTTTGTTCTAGAAGTTTCTCTATAAGCCTTTGATGTTCGCCAAGAATCAACAACAACTTCAAAGCATACAAGGCATCACAACGTCTTTTGAGCAAAGCACACTGAAATGGAGGAAAATTTGACAAGAAACGCATTTCTCGAGTTAACATATTCCCACGACCAGAAGCTGAATCTGGGTCCTTTCATAATAATCTACATTATACTCATTATCCTGTGGAGCCGCCACTTGTGTTCTATGGATTTCCTCCACCAGAAGCATACCATTGAAATGGTCATTTGACAATACCTGAAGAGGTTCATAGCAAACAAACTATAAAAAACCAGAAATTTTCAGTTATGTATCAACATATAGTAAACTTGACTCCATACCAGAATAAACACCAGCCAAGCAGGTTCCTTTTAAACTTTATATGTCCACGATAAAGTTATGTAGCCTCAATGCATCCATGTGCATGCCCTTGACACTCCTTCAGTTGACATCGTATGTTATGCATAGGAGTTACTCCTATAAAGAAACATCCATGTGCATGCCCTTTTCGGGACCTTAAACATACCTAAAAAAATAAGAACGTAGAAAATAATACAAACAATCAACATAGGAAGCCTACTATAAATAGAAAGCATGTGCTTTGACTTCATTGCCACCTTGGTGCCTTTTTTGTGCATTCCTAATTAGTACAATGGGCATTAGTGTTCTTTTCTAGTGTCAAGAAGGGCACTAAAATTGATGTTGGGGAAGTAGAGTCAACAACCCGATGTGTTAGTCACAGATGTGTTTTTGCCTAAATGATAGTGAATATCAATTGTATACCAAGTAAGTAACTGACCAAGAATTAATTTCAAACTAATCTTTCAGCAAATGAACATACAATAGTTACATATCTCAGGAAAAATTACTACTCCCTAGAGTTGATCTTACCTTGGTGGTATTGGAACCCCTAACAACAATTGTGGAGGATTATTTACAGGATCTCATGGAGTTAGAACTCTGGATGATTTGAACATCCATGGTATTGTGCCTGGGTGCATTGAATCTGACTTTAGAAAGCTAGGCCCCTGAGTGAATTGGCTGAGCAGAGACAAGTTGGGCCTAATTGTGGTCTATGTAATGCAAAAGTAGGTTAGTTTAATGTCGATTTGGCCACAACAAATTGTTCTACATGACCAAAGGATGAAAGGAAATAACATTAAGTTCCTGCCACATCAACCTAATCAGAAAAAAGATGGTTAGAATTTTGCAATAGTAGAGATATTAACATGTATACTGTAGTGAAGAAATCTATAACCAGTTACTTGAGGAAAGTCAGGCCTACATGTTGTTTACAGTACATTTTAAAGAAAAAAGAATCATACATGTCATGAGACACTTGAATGGAATCTTGGAGATTGACCTTGAATTGATAAATCAGAGATGTTGTTCAGACCTATTCGTGTTATGTTGCATAAGAAGATTAGGGATATGTGGGATGCTTCCATTGAAGCGGAGGTCGCCATGCTGGGTATTGAAGTTCTTGCTGGGATATGGTAGGATTCCAACAGTAGCATCAAAACATTCCTCTAAATGGAAAGCCATATCATGAATAGACATAAAGTAGCAAGGCTTTTAGAATCATACCCCAAACAGAAGAGATCAGTAGATTGGGGGACACAACACATACTGAAAAGCACACATAAGGGAAGGATCTAGATCCAACCACCCAAAGTCTTCATTTCTTGAAAGACTAGAATCACATGTATTGCATGACTTTATCCTGGAAATAGTATTATGTGGTCACTAAAGCAACCCCAACTTTGAATAAGTATGAACAAATTATGTATGAGTATATTACCAAAACTGAGATTAGAAAGAGAACTAACTATAATAATTAAGTAGGAAAAGTTACTAGAGAGAATCCGTAAGTACAAGAAAACAATCAAGAAAGCTTTTCTTAACAAGTAAGATTCACCGAGAAGAGATAACATGTATGTTCCATATTAGATATCCAACATTACTCCAATACAGGCTTATGAGCTATAAAACTGTAACAAATTTCTTATACAATTAGGAGGAAAGGCACACCTCTTGTCTCCTACTTATAAGTAGACAAAAATTGAAAATTATTGTGTAGCAATAAGAATCCAACAATAACAAGGAACCAAAGTACCATTCAAATAGAAGTAAGAATATCCAATTAGACAACTTTTCCAGAATTCACATGCCCTTGCTGCGAACAACAAATTGCATAGTAATATGAAAAACCAAGTTTCTGGTCACTTTTTTTTGGATAAGGTAAAATATTACTAGAACCCAAAAAAAGAGTATAGGAGTGAAAACCCTATATACTGTACAAGGTCATCAAAGACCCCACATCAACCTAACCTCGGGATGGACCCTATCAAGGGTATCCGGGTTAGATTTACAATACCACCACGGATTATTTATAAACTCATCAAAAAGCTAAAATTTGTCTCTCTCCCTTTTGCCATGGGCTCTACAATTCCTCTCCTGCCAAAGGAGGAAAATGAGACTCGTCCAGATAAGCCCCGCAAATCTCCTAAAATGATAGTCCTCTTTAGTCAAATCCAACAACCAACCCATACTACGCATCAGGTTGGTGGGCGGATTACCACCCCAATTGAGTTTAAGGGAACTGCGGGCCTAGAGACACTTGGCATATGAGCAATCAAAAAAGAGATGCTGATGAGACTCCATCTCCTCGAGGCAAAGTAGGCAGACGCAGCTAGAGACAACCGCCCATCTTCTAACTATGTCTCTCATAGGAAGCCACCCAAGGATCGCTCTATAAGAACAAAAGCTCCATTTGGGGCAATGGTTCTTATTCCAGAGAAGCTGATCCCAAGGTACCTGCGGCTGATTGCGAACAATCCTCCACGGTCTGTCTCTGTCACGCACACTCCATCTACCATTGGACCAGTTATACTCCTATTTGCAAGAGTCCCACACCAAGCACATCTTATGCCAGATTCTTGAACAGGAAGCTAACTCAGCACCCCCATCCACCAAGCTAGGCCCATACCGTTTTCTCATCCAGGAAGACCAGGTAGACCCTAGTTTAATCAAAAACTCATGCACCCTTTTCGCCATAGCTTCCCACATAATATCAGAAGGGTCAAACAACCCCAGCCCTCCACCATGTCTAGGCTGAGCCACCTCCAACCATCCCACGCCATGTTGCCCACCATTCCACAAAAAATCAGTCATAATCGATCTGCATTTACTCAAGATAAACTCAAGTATGTCAGCCAGCCTACACCAGTAAGATCCGCAAACATCTCTAACAAAGTTCTGACCCCTCTAAAAACTTTAGGATGGGCAACCAAAAAAAACATGATATCGTCAGCAAAAATCATATGGTTCAGCACTTTGGTTCCCCTTACCTTATAGATTTTAATTTTCCCCTCCTCTTCCACTTTGTCAGCAAGGCAGGTAAGGTTTTCCATAATGATAGTAAATAGAAGAGGCGATAGCGGGTCCCCTTGTCTCAATCCGTTAGAGGCTCTAAACAGACCTATAGGGATGCCATTGACCAGAACATAAAAAGAAGTGATTTGGATGCATTGTTTAAGGACGTTCAAGAACCTGGTAGAGAACCCCAAAGCCTCCATGGAGCACCACAACCCTTCCCAAGACACATGGTCATAAGCTTTCGATATGTCCACCTTGATACGGGCTTTCTTCGACCTCCCTTTCACCTGGAAGTCTCTCAAGAATTCCTTAGCCAGTAATGCATTATCAGCAATAGAGCGGTCTCTAACAAAAGTTGCTTGATTAGGAGAGATAATCATCGGTAGGATACTTTTAAGTCTTCTAGCCAACAATTTGGATAGTATCTTATACATCACTGAGCAGTAGGCAATAGGTCAGAAGTCACTCATAGACGCAGCCCCAATCTTCTTTGGTATAAGTCTAATGAAGGTGTGGTTGACTTGTCTCACCATACACCCTCCAACTAAGAACCATCTGACCGCATTGCAAATATCCTTGCCCACTATGTGCCAACAACTCTGGAAAAACTTGGCATTAAAGCCATACAGACCTGGGCTTTTGGAGGCACCAATAGAAAAGGTGGCATCTTTGATCTCTGCATCCGTAGCCAACTTCAGCAAATCAATATTCATGTTATCAGTCACTCTTTTATTCAGCAAGGACTCTTTATTGCCAAGGCTTACCTCACTATTATATAAGTCAGAAAAGTACATCACAACCATGTCCTCAACTTTAGCGACTTCATCCACTATCTCTCCTTTCTTGTTAATTAGATTATGAATATGATCCTTCATACTATTTCTTTTAACCATTGCATGGTAAATCTTTGAATTATAATCACCATTTCTCAGCCACTTAAGTCTTCTTCTCTGCCAACCTGAGATCTCATATGCTTTCTCCAACTATGCTAGTCTTTTACCAACCTCTGCTTCAGCTTCCATATTGTACCGATCAGTAGGATTCAATCTTAGGTTAGTAGCCTTTGTGTTGTACACCTCCCTAGCATCTTTGATGAGGTTGGGTAATTTTGTAAGGCTTCTAGACCACACTTTCAAGGCCATCTTCACCTTTTTCAGCTTATCAGTTATCACGAACAAGGGATTACCGACGATCCTCACATTCCAAACCTCCTTGACAACACCTTCAAAAGAGGGCCAAGAGAGCCAATGATTGAGGAACCGAAATGGACGATTATGATGATTTTGCACAGAAAGATGGGCTTCCATCCAAGAGTGATCGTTGTTCGGATGGACTCCCAACTTAATAGCAGCATCAGGGAAAACATCAATCTAGGCTTCATTCACTAGACCCCTGTCCAAGTTACTCAATATTCTTCTGATCGGATTTCTTTTATTTTGCCAAGTGATGAGACCACCTTTCATGTTAAGTTCAAATAGCCCGGCCGCATCAATAGCTTCATTCAACCTTCTAAGAATGGAGTCAGGTATGGGCAACCCACCCCACTTCTCTCTGGCTTTCCTGACCTAATTAAAGTCACCAATAACCAATTGAGGGAGCACTTGTTGTGTTGACTCAACCACTGAATCCCACAGCCTTCTCATGTCCATCTCCGAATTGGACCCATATACTGCCGACAACACACAATGAAACCCACCACTATTAATGCAACTCAGATTGACCAGTTGGTCGCTCTCCCCTATCTTCTGGATATCCCAAATTAAAGGATTCCACCCAACCGCGATCTTTCCCCCATCAATGTTGTTGAGATTCAAACAATACTCCTAGCCAACAGGGAACAACCCACTAACTTTGTCTGCCACCTCTCTGCGAATTCTGGTCTCTAAACATATCACCAGTGAAGCCTTCACCTGCTGGATGATATTTCTTAGGGTGCTTTTCTTCTCAGGAAGGGAGGCACCATGCACATTCCACACCAGCAAGGTCATTGGGTCATCGCGTCAGCCCCCCCCCCTTCACAGGGAAGCTTCCTCAACCACCTCTGCCCCTCGTGGCCTTCTCGCCTCCACTTCCCCTCCTGTTACTCACCCTTCTGGCACTTTGTGCCTCCACCACCTCCAACTCCTGGTCCTGTAAGAGATGAAAGGGATTCACCGACACCCCCAAGACCTCACCTTCCTCCGGAGCTAGTTCTAGGTTCACCACCACCTTTGCGCCAGCTACCACCTCATTATGAGTTGCAACCCCTTCTCCTCCAAAGGTACCACCTACTACAGCACCACCATACGGTGTCCCAATGAGGACATCTTGCTCCGAGCCACCACCACTGACAGCATCAGCAGCCTCCTCACGCACCCTCTCCGTTTTAACAGCGGTTCTGCCATCTGGACCTAACCTGCCCTCATCACGGACATCAAGCACTGCAACGGACACCACATTGTCACCCGACAGTCTAGCTTTTCTCTTCCCCTTGTTGTTCTGAAACCTCCTAGGTGGAGGTCGACTGTTAGATCTCCCCCTAACCACCGGAGGCTCTTTGAAAGATTCCCTTGCAATCGGGCAACCCTGGGGCAAATGCCAGAATACCTTGCAGGTAAGGCAGTGGTCGAGGAGGGCATCATAAATAACCTAGATTTCCAGATCCTTACCCCCCAACATCTCGAGCATGATAACAGGAGAAGGAACCTTATCCGCCACAATCTCAATACACAAGTGTGGAGCTCCAGCGAACTTGTCGTCCCTCCAAAAATCCACCACCCGAGGAGTACACAGCCCGTACCCAATGATGGTCAAGGCCCTTCTCGTCCAATGGCACCCCAAATTAGGGAGGGTGAACCACACTGGCACCGTGGTGAGTGCCACCCTTCTAACATCGGCTTCCGACGTCCACTTCCTCATAAGGACTAACTTGTTGTCGAAGAACCAAGGACCCCTATCGAGGGCGACCTTCATATCTTAGGCCGAATCGAAACGAGCAAGAATCAGACCTTCTCTCAGCTATGAGACTTGGAGCTCACCCCGAGGTTTCCACATTCTGATCATCCACCCATAGACTTGATGGAGCAGATGTTTCCTCCCTAGAACTTGAATCGTGATCGAGTACCTGTAGATCTCCTCCAGATCCTCCGCCACCGGAACAAGCACCTTCATCCAAGATCTCATATCCTCTGCCCGAAAGAACGACACCTTGGGGTCCTCCGGTACCAGAACTGGTCTGCAGTTCCACCCAACCTCCATAGGGCAAGCCACTGTATCTTCCCAGGCATGCCCATTCGTGACATCTGTCTGAGGATCAGACCACGGAAGGGTCTCTGACACCTCCATAGAGGATGAAGAAGCCACCACCCCGCCAGTCTAAACCTCCAAGGTATCAGACGGTACCCCACCCGCCATCGCCAGGACCTCCGCCTCTAGAGATGTAAGAGAGCCAAACCACCTAGAGAGAGAGAGAGTCGTCGCTCCCCGTTAGGTGTACATTAGTTGGCTTACTTTCTCCGGTCACATATTAAATACTAAAGTTGTGAATGTGATTAGAAAATTCAATTCAGAAATCCTCAAGTTGAGTGCTAGTAATCTGAAATCAAACGACTACAAACATTATTTTTCTAATGTGTGCCAAGATGGGATGACTGGCTCATCCGTGAAGCTTAGAAATGGTGGGAAGTATAATTCCATATTCTATTCAATCCTTATTTATGATAAAACATAAGCATCACAGTTAATGATACTCATTTATATATGAAGAACAAGCTCAATACGAAAGAAAATCATGTAGACCCAATTTCAACATAGGTATTAGTGAACTAACCTTAAGCACTGCAAGGGAATTTATCTGAAATAAGATGTTGGCGAGTTACGTGTGACCAAAATCTTTCAAAGTGAAAAAGCTCAAACACCAATGTAATTATCATGCTCACGAGCAATGGGTAATTCAGCTTAGTCCAACAAAGCCTTTTGACATGCTCTCCTCGGTTCAGTAAGTAGTTCTTACTATAAATATGACCAAGCAACAAAGTAAACAGGTGTCCATCAAAATGTTAACCTGATGTTGGTATCTACTGCACATAACAACTACAACAGATTCAAGTATGCATAGAAATATGAATCAATAAACTAAGTACCCTGCAACAGTTATTGTATTTCATATATTGTTCAATTACTTACTACTTCAGTGCCTATGAAAGCACCATTTGGCTTGATGATCTTCCCAAACATGTTGTCCATGTCACAATACTTCTATCAGGTAGAGACCTGCTAATCGGTTGGATTGGATGCCAGACCGAGGACGCTGCATGCTACAACTAGGAGCTATTCTTTCTTTATCAGGGATAAACTGGCAATACAATGCGATTTACAACCAGCTATAGCAATGACATAATAATATTGGACTTAGTTCGTATAAGATTAGAGCATAAATAAAATTTTGGAATATACGAGGGATCAAATTTTCATAGCAATGAGAAAAACTATTTACAGAGGTAACAAACATACAAAACTATTTTCACAACAATGAGAAAAACTATTTACAACGGTACTTGAGAAGTGTACCACAAGTATAATATAAACATACAAAAAATCTTCAACTAGAGTGATATACTTTATAGGATACCAAATGAGCATATAGCAACACAAGATGTGTATTATCTCAAGTTGTCTGTATGCATCAAACTAAGATAAAGAAACTCTATAACCCACAATCAATCAATATATAATTGTGTAATCATTGGCTTAAATAAATATTTGTACTAAAATCAACAGCAAACTAACCACTCCAGAACCATTAGGAGGTTGTCATAACTAAATACATATAAGAACTGTAAACTCCAACACTCTGTAAGGTAGTAAATAAAACAAAATTATTGCACTTTAATGCATTCAATTGAACATCAATTCATTGAGTCTGTATATGATTTTCATGCATTTCAAAGTCTGTAATTTTCAGACTGACAAGAGCCCATTAAATCTCATTCCAGTCAAATACAGATTTTCTTCGTAGTATGTCAAGCTGCATACATAATAAGATGTTGGAAGAGAATACCTCCTAGCGTGGCGTTGATATTTGTACACACATCTATGACCAAAAAGCAGAAGCTTGGTGTAATGATGAGTTCGTAACATCTTATAGAAAATACAACTAAAGAAACAGAGCAGAATCGTGGATTCTAACCTGAAGCACGTTCAGGTTATGGCCGATGATAGATAAATAAATGAATATCACCATAGTAAATAATATGTCAATAACAAAAAAGTGGATTCCAACCTGAATCACTATGGCCAATTGCTCGTGTGACCTCTTATTTTTAGAAGCATGGCCAAGCCATACTTCAAACGCCTTTAGCTATTCTATTAAGAAAGAGCTTGGTAGGAAAAATAGAAAATGAAGGCCATGGTGATATCTGATAAGCAAAAAGTATCTTAAGAATCAAGCTAGATATGATAAGATGCATGACATATACATAGACATGTCAATGCAAGAATGAAACCTTAAATTAGGCAGTTGGATCACTAATCAATAAAGGAAGCAGAGGAAGATATTAGCCACCATATCTCAAACCTTCCTGCAAGATATAAACACAAAACTGCATGATCAAATATTAGCTCAAAGAATTCCAAAGTAGAGAGTGGTTGCAAAACCTGAAGGTAGAAAGGTGGTGAGCATTGCCAACTAAAATGATAAGTAGAATTAAACTAGAGGAAAATTTAGGAACACATATGATAAAGCACCATATGACTCAGTGTATTAATACATTATGATAAATTATATACTTGTCTATGATTAAAATGTTACAGGAAAAATAAACTTATATAATGTATGTGATCAGATTAAGGGAAAAGAAGAAATAGCTGAAGCTAGATAAGGAGAAGGTAGAAAGAATCAATGGCTAATAGTGTGGCACATCTGGTATTAAAGATAGGACCATAGAAGTGGCACATATGTTATTAAAGATATGACATAAAAGTATCACATGTGCTATTTAAGAATCCATGTACCTAGTGGAACACTAAGGGATCGCATTGCATCTTTTTGCAAAAACTGTATGAGCATCAGTGTCAACTAGATAAGAGGAAGAGGTGAAACAAAGTCAGAACAAGAAGGTCCTCATGTCAAAGAGTATGATTATTCATATGAACCAAACTTGAAGAAACGTGAAAAATTGAATGAGGAAGATGAGGATGAGTTGGATTTGCTATGGGAATATCAAAATGTAGTAGAGAAGCTACAGATGTAGCTTGCAAAAGCTAAATACTTTGACCTTCCAATGAACCAAGAAGGGTTAGAGTGTCTAAAACATCCCAAGACCTCATACCTTGGAAGTTTGATCTAAGGCTCAAGGATCTGGTTGATGAGCTCAATAGGTTTCACAAGAGCTACAAGGAGAGTATGAGGATCAGCTATATGGCATGTTCCTTTTTTTCTGGTTTATTGTAGATGATCAGTCATATGACAGAGCATGTTGTAGGTCATGGATCTTTTGGAGTTGTTTTCCAGGCGAGCTAAGTATGGGTTGTACTTTATCCTATTGAGTGTGCTTGTATGCACTAGCTTTTGTTATGTAGTAAATGAAACTCAGAACTATGAGTTGTGCTTTGTGTAATACATTTGAGAGGCTTCTGACTCATGATTTTCATGTCTTTCTTTGATTCGTTCTGCTTTAGGCAAAGTACCTTGAAATTGGGAATTTTTGGCTATCTAGAAAGTCCTTTAGGATAGGAGGTACAAGAACCGCAAGTTGTAGACTATGCGTCTACTTGATCACCCAAATATTGTAGCTCTCGAGCACTGTTGCTTCTCTACCATCGAAAGGGAGGAGCTATATCTCAACCTGAACTTGGAGTATGTTCATGAGACAGTGCATCGTGTGATCAAACACTACAACAAGATTAACCAACACATTTTACTAATTTATGTCAAGCTTTATGCTTACCAGGTGGCTCTTTCTATCTTAACTTGATATTCCCTGCACTTGTGATGAAGATCAATGACTTAGACTTGTATTTGTTCAGTCGTAACATTATCTTTTGGAAGCCCATGAATGGATGGTTCTTCCTCCTATGGTCATAGAAAAGCCAATAGTTGGTGTCAGTTTCTTGCAAACTCGTAGATGTCATTGCAATAGGGGTGATACATATTACCAATTCAAACATCCTAGAATCCCTAGACACTGAAAGTTTACTCACAGATAGCATTATGAGTAATATACGAGAATTATACATTGGTTTACTCTAGAAATAAAGGAGAATTAGACATCTCAATAGTCATTCCTGGGATTATTACCCCATTGTAGCAATCAATGGTCATACTATCTGGTATTTGAGAAGAAAACCCAATAAGCTATGGATGAATACAACCCTAATGGGTTGCATGCTGAGTTTGATAGGGTATAGTAGAGCATGCACACATGCTTGTTTCGATAAAGTGGAACCTGGTTATGTTCTTTCTTGGTAAAATAGATGGAGAAGTCAAATGGATACAACTCTGTGCATAGGTAGGTGTAGTTCTCTAGCTAATTAGAATAAGAACATGACAGTATGATAATAAACATCTACAACCTGATGCCACCTGCCAAGATAGAAAATAATACCACCTCCCCACCTATCAAAATCTGAAGGTTAGACATATAAAGAAGGAAGAGTTGTGAAACATGTGTACATGAATCTGAAACCACTATACAAACTTTGTTTGAGTGTTTAAGTATCAAGAATCATTAGTCCAATACATAAGTACTAGAAGTATCCAGGGTCATAAATAAGGTGCACTAGCTATTTAATGTTAGGGACACTCAGTAGTGACAATGGTAGTATACAAATGGTACACAAAAAAAGCAGAATTCATACCTCAGGATCTTTAAATGCCTTATCATAGAGTTCCTTACAGCTGGGACGCTTGGGGTCGATCTTGAGGACCCCATTCCTTGTGTAGGACTTCTTGTTTGAATTAGATAGAGTATGGAATTTTCCACATTATCTGGATTTGAAAACCATGTCAGTATATTTCCTATAATATGGATGATATAATTTGATTCGAGCTTGGCTATCCTTACCATATTGTGACTCTTTCAAGGATTTTTCCATATGCCAATTAGTGAAAGAATGTTTTTCCCTGCTCAGTCAAACCTAGTTGGCATATCTGAACAACTGTCATATCCACTAGTGTCAGGTGATGAGAGCTAAATGATATGATAGCCAATAAAAATTTGTTAGTAGAAACTTTAGCAAGGCATTAAGGTGAGATCAATAGAATGATCTTCATCAGAAGATTTACAAGAATTAGTGATTCAATTACTATGATCCTAGGTGCAAAAGAGAAGTAGTGACAAAGAGAAGCCTACTTCAGTTGCTTCTAATAAGATGAAAGGAAAGTCTGAGAAAGATTCTGCAATTAATGGAGGGTTTGTGGCTAATATTTTGGGTGTGCTTCTGCTAAGCCAAATACATTAGGTTAGAGCATAATCTGGCAATGTTGCAGCAATACCTTCAATGGAGGCACAACAAATGTAGGTTTGTAAAGGCTGGGATTCTATAACCAATGATGATAAAGAGCAGACTTTTAGTATCAAAAGGGTTTCGACTGGTGTCAGTGGCCCTGACCAAAAAAATCGGTGGTAATGGTAGGAATAGAAAGGTTGTTTTTCCTTTTCAAATGATGAATATGTAGAGAATAAAATTATGAGTTTAATTTCCCCAAGACCCCCAGCAAGGATTCATGTTTTCCAGGAAAAACTCAGAGCAAGTCGTATATGGATATAAGTACACCAGCAAAAAACTCAACAAATCATTAAAAAAAACTTGAAGTTAGTGTGTCAACCAATCTAAATATACCTACTAAAGGTATTGAAGAGTCTACAAAATGGAGAAAAATCCACCATCATCGAAGGTAGTTAAAAAGATACAAGATTGGATGTGACAGCCAAATCAAGTACAACATGTAAAAAAATGAAAAAGGTGCTAAACATGAGAATTGATGAACGAGGGTGAGAAGCAACAGAGGTTGTGTGGGAGGTGAATTTGACAAGAAATTGGTTACCATCAATGAGAATAAATCCATAGATGGATTTGGAATTAGACCTCCAATGCCAATAGTAGCAACACCAATCCAGATTGTTCCATCTAATGTTGTGATCATTTACCAAAACAAGAAAGCTCAAAAGGATGTAAAGCAAGGCAATATACTCTCATTCTTTAAAAAAGTCTGATAAAGCAAATTGGATGTTCGCCTTCAATGCCTCATTATTCTAGATCACATTCATCCACTGACATTTAAGAAGAACCATCTTGTGGTAAAGCTATGCTAATAGTTTTTCCGCATGTGTTTGGTGGCTGATGTACACACTCCCATTTATCTTCCTACTTTAGATTCCCAACAACTAGGTAAATATTTCATTGGAATTACACTTCTCAAGATTTACAAATCTGAGTGTTGATCTCTTTGCCACTAGTTATGGCTAAGGAATCCTAAAATATTGTTTTATACTCTTATAAGTTGGGTCTTCTCTTGTATAAAATCCATTTTCATTATTAAGAAAAATGCATCCACTTACAAAAATGTCCTACAACTCTTGGCATCATGACACTTTGGCAAATCAAATTGATACCAAAAATCTCTAGTCACTGTAGTTAGGCCAATCAAGTTGTAGCCACATAGATCTAATCTAGATTTGTAGGTTCAATAATAATAACAAACAATAAAACTATAGCCTCGTATAGTAGAATGCAAACCCAACCCATAAAAAGATAGGAGAGGAATGGACGAATTTCTTCAGAGGCATTGCACATCTAAGATTTTTATGTTAGATTAGATTAAGGTGATAAGAATAAACCTAAATATATAAATGCATACCATCTCATTGAATAAAGAAAATCATTGCAAGGATCCATCTAGTAACTTGAAACGAAGATCTTACATAAATGGTTAGATGTATAGTGAACTGACATATTACAACAATGTGGGTAGTGAATGGCAGTAAAAATAATTAAAGAAGAGATTGGTGCAAAAATAAATAGGAAATTGAAACTTATAAAAAATAACCATGGATTTATAGAAAAATGTATATATACAGTGAGATATATAAGTAAAAGATAATACCATAAGAAAATCCAAGAAAACCTATATACAAAGAATTACAACAACTAGTTCACCTTGGTAGTCAAAATATTGACTGCAAGCTTATACAAAACTAACTGGAGAAGAAGCATTTTCATTATTACTCCTCTAACTAGTAAGTACGGTTGGTTGGCTGGACCACCAAATAATTTTAGGAACAATTAAAAATTAGTTAATATTGCTTAGAATTGTCGGTGTTTAGGTGAGTCTCACAAATCAAACGTAAGCATAGATACTAGTAAGTTTCATTGAGATTAGATAGGTATAGTTTCCAGTTTGACACTAAAACTTGAGGGTAAAGAGCCAATATTGTCTATAAACACACGTCAAAGCATCAAACATATAACATTCATACATATACAACAAAATAACAATACATACATGTATGATAACCCAGGGCAGTAGGTGTATGGTTGGTCACCTATGGATTGTTTTTCTATTTTACATCCAAGGATGGGGCTATTTAGGATTTTCATAACTAAAAGCCTTTGGCCAACACTACTTCATATTGTGCTAATATTGTTGTACATACATGTAAAAAAAATCAAATTATTGATTTAGTTTAGATCAAACAGTGGATGGTAATAGTGGTAGTTTATGTAAATGGTTTGATAAATGGGTCTATGATGCACATTTGAGGCACCTATCATTGTGGAGCAATGGACATAAGCATATAAATCTCAATAAAAATGTCATCAAATGACAAGTTGACGACTGTAGCCTCATCGAGGCTAGGTCGAGAGCTCCTCGTCTTTGCCCAACTGAGGGAAGTGGTCACTTTTTCTTTATATTCTTTTACTCCTATGCAGCAGAACTCTACACCTCCAGAAATTTCCTTCTTTTTCAGATGCCTTATAAAAAACATACAATAATTAAGTGATACAACGTCCATTTGCAGGTTTGGCCATGATAGAAATCACATTTTTTGTGTGTTTTCTACTAATAGTAAACCAAATTCAATTGGCTGAGAAATGCAAGAATGTGTGAAGACGCCACCTGGTACACTATGATTGACAACTATTAGAGGGTCGATCGGTTGCTAGTATTTCATCACCTACACTGAAAATACTATCACTGATCAGAACAACGGGAAAATTGAATGAGGTTATAACTGCATGAGTGTGTCTCTTGACATTCTTAGAGATAATGTAGTTCCATGGTTTGATGAACAGGTAAGGGTTTCATTTGTATGGCTTTGTTATGCATACCGTCATCCACTTCTACATATATGCAGCCAAATTGAAAACACCCGATTGTAGTTCCAGTAGATGTTCGATATTGGGAAGGAACACGAGGAGGGCATGCTAGTGTCGCCATGAACTGTCATTCAACCAGGGTTCTTGCACAATGAGATGTTGGATTCAGATTGTACACAATTAGAGCTACCGAACCTCATAAGTGGAGGAGCAGAGTTTGAAAATAATGGGAGCCAACAAATAGAAAAAATAAGACTACTTACCTAATCACCCAGATCTAATAGCTAGGTGGATCCTTTCCAGAGAAGCCTTGACAAGAAAGATATTGGGAAGGCAGGAAGTAGCACCAATCCCCAACAATATCTAAAGATCTCTGGCCCATCAGCTCTAGGAATCCTTTGATCGCTTCCAAGATTAGTCGGAGTGAGCAAATTTGGAATAAGGAGATCTGAGGATTCTGTGATGGGGGTTCCCGGACCTTTCCCTCCCTCCTATCCTAGGTACCTCGTCCTCCTTCTTGGCTACCTTCACAATGCCATCGCTTGATGCCTTGCTGCCATGGGGCTAGGTGACCTCCTTGACACTAACGAGTTCCCAAGCAATCCCAAATCTTTGTTTTCTTCTATGCATGTACTTAATCCAGATGGAATCCAGAGATTTCGTTTCTTGGAGCACCATGACAGCAGATCACGCCTTAATGGATGGTCGGAACTTGACGATGCAAGATCCCTATTAGGAAAAGATGACTGAGGTTGGGCGGGGTTATGATTATTGCTTCAGTTTTGACAGAAATAGAGAGGGAAACATGGAAATTGGAGCCAGAAGTTAAAAGGGATAAATCAAATTTTTTGCGCCAAACAAAATATTTTGTTCCTTGACTTAAGTAATATGTTGTACTGCTTGTATAATTGTAGTGGATTTGTAGTTAATAGAGTAGTGGGCAAATAACTATATTTGTGCTCATTACACATGTAAGATTTGTAAGGAGATGTATGATTTAACTATAAATAATTTATATGTAGCTATAATAATTGTAGTCAAATCATCTTTTTCTTGTAGTGTCAATGGGCTCAAGGCATACCGGAACTAATATGAACTAGGGTTTCACTTCACACTACTACAAAAAATGCTTTTTTACAACGGGTAAAACACAACAGTTCTACTGGTTGTGTTGCAATTAGCATATATATTACAACATGTCTATTTGCATGTGGTTTATTGTATAATATACACAATACAAGTTATATACAATGGCTCAAACTTGTTGTAGTACACGTGATACTACAATGGGTGTTAAACTATTGTAATAGACTATAATATTACAACATACTTAAACCCATTGTAAAAGGCCAGAATTACACAACATGCTCTAGCACATTGTATTAGTCGTGAATGCTAACTTGTTGTAATAGACCATAATTACACAATATACTCTAATAGTTGTAATATACCATAATCACACAACATGCTTTCACCTATTGTAATAGTTACCTGTTGTAATAGGCCACATTACACAATAGGCATATACGTGACTCACTGTATATGTACAACAAAGAATGCATGTGATCCACACAAAAAATTGGTTCAATGGTTTGAGTTGTGCTTTACTTTCATGTTGTCTCAAGTTCGAAACTTGCATCTAGGTGTATTATCCTTTTTTCTCAACGTGTCACATAAAACACCCCTATTACAATGGGTGTGTTCAGTGAACTACAACATGCATTAACTATTGTATAAAGAACCCCCCCATAAGACCATGTGATCTAATACACCGATTGACACATGTTGTAAAATGGAATAATGAACTATTGTATAAAGCATTTTCTATATTAGTTTCATATTAATCAATTTACTCCTAATTAATAATAAGAATGTCAATTATAAAGTATCATATAAGAAAGTAAAATACAAATGTATAAACATGGTAAAACCCTAGTTAGAACTCATTGGAACTAATAGTTAGCCATAATGCATGTAAATGACTATTGCTCACATGAACAAGTAATATCATGTTAAAAGCTAGTGAGCAATTTTATCCACTAATAATATCATATTATACTGACATTTAAATGCTCTAGGAAGTTTGGTAATCAAATTGTGCCATTTGAGCTCCATTTTGTCCAAATCATGTAAAATTTCTCTAAATTGGCAATTAAAGATTACTTCAATAGAACTCCTATTTAGGACACAAAATAGGTAAATAATATTAGTAATAGGACATACTAACAGGATACCATGCTAGAAGTATAAATTTCTAAATTATTTTATCTCATGTCTCACTTTGACAAAATTCCACATTCTATCCCAAACAACATCCAAAAATGTTGATTTGATAAGTAGAATTTTCATATTTATCTAAAACATGGCTTATATCAATCACATGTACATTAGGAAAGCATGTTAAGAACATGAAGAACAACCTTAAGTTCCAAATATTTCTAAGAACATAATTTCTTCACAAAAATCCTCACACTTGGCCTCAACCTAGGTCAAAGGAACATAAAAAAAGGACTTAAAGAGAAGGATTAGTTTTCTCAATGTGATTCTGCAAAGTTGTGTGTAGACAATAAGATATGAGAGAAAAGGAATTATGGAATGAAGATTAATTTCTTACCACAAAAGAGCTTTTAATTAGGTGAGGAAACAATTTTCTGACCTGATTCGAGCTAGATCTCCCAATAACTACTAAAAACCCTTCCTATTCTTCTCGAATTACAAATATAGAGTAGTAGAGCACTAAAATATATAGTCTAGGGTCATATTCAAGTATTACATAGGGGTTTAGTCCCTTAATTAAATTAATCTAAACCCTTTTTATGTTTTTGTTTTGTCAATTCACTTAGTCGGATGACTAGGCTATAAGTTTTTTTGACTTATAATTATTTTGGGCAACATCATATACATGCAAATCTATTTGGCATGCTAACATAATTGAATCATCCTTAGAAGTAGAATAGTGTATTATATAGTTTGGGGTCATATTCAAGTATTACATAGGGGTTTAGTACCTTAAATAAATTAATACTAAACCCTTTTTTATGTTTCGTTTGGTCAATTCACTTAGTTGGATGACTAAGCTATAAGTTTGTCTTACTTATAGTCATTTTAGGCAACATCAAATACAAGAAAATATATTTGCACTACTACAGAAAATGTTTTTTACAACAGTTCATTTTTCCAATTTACAACAGGTGTTAACCATTGTATTAGATCGCATGGTCTTATGGGGGTGCTTTACACAATATGTGATCGCATGTTGTAATAGATGTATTTTATACAACAGTTAAAACATGTTGTCTTTTAAGGAATGGCCTATTGTAATATGGGTATTTTACACAACATGTGGTGAACCCATTGTAATATATATTATACAATAGTTGAACGACGTTGTCTTTCTCTAAACACACCCATTGTAATAGGGTTTTTTTTACAACATGTGGTTCTCCCATTGTAATATATATTATACAACACTTGAAGCATGTTGTCTTTCACTAAACTCACATGTTGTAATAGGTAGGTTTATTACAACATGCAGTGCACATGTTGTAATATACATGTATATACAACAGTTGAAGCATGTTGTCTTTCCATACATTCAACCATTTTAATAGAATTGTTTATGCAACATGGTGTGTGTCTATTGTAATATACACATTTTATAAAACAGATTATGTTATATCCTCAATTTTGATAAAATTGAATTATATAAATAAAAAGTCATGTTTGGATAAATAATTTCCCAATGGTATTATTGGTGAAGTATTAATGTTAAACACCATTGTGGTATGGGTGGTTGTGACAAAAGTCAAATAAAAAGAATTCATACATGAGTAAATAATAATAGTTTTTTATATGAATTTTCATATAAAAGGAAGAAAGAGTTATGAATATTCTTAATTAGGGTGAGAGTGTCCTTTGGTGACCTTTTATATGGTTAAAAGCAAGAGTTTCATCAAGGAATATTCCATTTCCAAGGATTTTGTTGAATAAAAAGAGGCATCTTTGAAATTACCATGTAAAGATGGTAATGTGTATTTCTTGTACACATGAGAGAAAGGGGTAAAGGAAATGTGAAAGGAGGAGTTCAATGTGAATCAGGATCCTTTCCATATTAGTAGTTTTCAACCCAAAACTATCTCCCTCACCCGTGAATATATGGGGAAGGGGACTATACTTTCCATTAGTCTTTTCCCACCCCACAGCCTAAAATGGGAGGCAACCCAAGCCTTCTGCCTATGCTTGTCCTTCCCTGAAACCCTAAAGCTCTACCTCCTATATAAAAAGGGCATGGGAGGAATCCTTGCCTCCAAGAAGAGCATAACAGGGTTCGAGATCTCCCCTCATGCCATAGTTTATTGAGGGTAATTGGATGTTTTACAGAAATAGAAGAGGTGAACAGAGGTAGGGGTGATAGGGGTCGCATAAAGCAAGGTCTGGCTGAAGTTCAGGCAAGATCAATAGAGATGCTGAGCCACGATAGAACCTTCCCCTCGACCTGTGTAGCAGTGGCGCTGCGCCACCATGGACCCAAGGAGTCCATGCAGCGGCGACCACCTTCATAACTAGGAATCCCAGGCAGAGTGCTGCCAGGGAACCACACTGCAAGTCATATGTCGACCACCCCAGATGGGCCAAAAGAACTAGGTGAGGGGAGCAACACTGCTTGGAGCCTTACGCGTGGCCAATTGCCCTGGAGGTGGAAGAGAGAGCGAGTCGACCTCCCACATGGTCACCATGAATGACTTCGTGGAGATTTGAAACCTCTGCCAACCTGGACGGAATGAGTGGAGGAGGATCGGGCAGAGTGGGACATGTTGTTGTGGGCTAGGAGGTGCTAGCGTGCGGACGACAAGGGAGGCACAAAGAATTGGCACGGTCTACAGTCAAGTGAGCCCTAGGCAGAGCCTGGGCGGCAACGCCACGACCTGTAGACGAGCAGCTGATGCTCCCAAGATGGGAAGAAGCATGTCACGAGAATAAAAGAGAAGAGGGAGGCATCAATACCTGACCCTAGTCATCTAGTACACAAGGATGATGAAGCCAGGAAGGGGGAGAAGCCACTGATGTGCAGCTTGTGCTTCCGCAGATGGCGTCTGGCTGGAGAACGGGATTCGGACGAGGAAGAAAATAAAGGGCATAATGACCCTAGTATCCTTGTGATCATGTTAATGAACTATGGGCACAAGCGTCTTTTCCTAAGACCATCTAGTTGCCAGCGTGGAGCAAAAACAAGTAAGTTACGCTGACTTGGCAATTTCTGATTGGCCAAGATTTGATAATCTTCAGTAAATCATAACTATTTATTGGTGACTTGGATTGTAAGGTATAATATATGAAAATTGATTATATAGGAGAACGAGAGAAATCCAAATAAAATAGTTACAGAGTCTAAATATGCTTACTATTCTAAAAGTATGTGCAATACATGTTTAGATGTATTTAATGTAAAGGGAAATCTAGATTTTGGTTAATATGATGCTTAATTGAATAGATTCATTCATGATAGGCTAATATCTAATCTAGACCTGCATAATGAAGAAATCTTTGATAATGAGGAATAATGATGTTTCTAGTTTAATAATCTCATACAATGCTAATTAGGGTTGTGAAACCAATATAGACATCTTGCTATAATCATAATAATGAGTAATATGATTTAGGTGTCATGGGTAATCCAATGTGCTTAAAGTTGATAATTAGGGTTTCACCTAATATGCATAACTGAAATTGTAATCTTAGAAACCACGATATGATGGAATTAGGGTGTGTAGCCCTAATCCCTAGTCCAAACATGAGATAACCCTAAACCCTAGTTTAGGAGCAAATCTAGATCTAAGTAATGAAATGTGAATACAAGGTGACACATATGCAGTATGTATATTTCAGATTGAATGCTTGTTGCTTGGATGTTTGGATATATTCTTAAAGTACATATGACGTTCTGCACAGTTCTGCAATGGCATAAGGTATGTGGTTACGCTTATGAATACATGTATCGAATTCTGAGGTTGTCTATGTTTCTTGATGAGATTGAATGACAAATAAATTGCTTGTTTGTTTATTTAGTTCTTGCAAACTATAAAGCTCTTATGAGTATCATGTAAACTAAATAACAATATTCTGAACCCTGGGTTAGACTAATCTTAAGGGTAATGCACATGAGCCCTGGAGGGACAGTGATTACACCTGAGGTAGTAGACCAGATAAGGGTTAGAATATGAAAATAAGTTTATAATCTTACACGCAAGATAAAGATGTTCACTTATATATGTACTTGTGTTTATTGTTTGAACCCACGTACCAGTATAGTAATATACTGACCGTGTATTTGTTTGTCAGCATTTTAGGTATCAGATATACCTGATTCGTGCACATGAGGGTACAGATAGAGATGTTGAAGACACTACTGTTTAATCATGAAGGTTTAGTCTTAATGGTTTATCTTCACATATGTAAAAGTTAAGTTTGTTTAAAAGTTATGTAACTCCTTAGAGGATATTTTTATATAAATGTGTAAATATTTTCTCATTAATGGAAATTGTTTACTATTCTGTATTATTTCATGAACATGATCCTGGAGTATATGATTAACGATCTGTGACTTTAAGGTCTTTTAGACACTCAAAAGTGTGGGTCGTTACATTATGCATGTGGTAATTCACTAGAAACACCTGTTGTAATAGGTGTATTTTTTCCTGACACACCTATTGTAATAGGTGTGGATAACACAACATGTGTTGTTTGTTGTAGAATCATACATTTTACAACATATCTTTAACTGTGGTCTTTGATTAGAGTTGGACAGGTCATATATCGAACCAATTGTATTGATCAAATTAACCATATTTAATAAATTATAATAAATATGCAAATGTACTTTTTCATTTCATAAACAAGCACATAATTGAACAAAATTTCTATCAAATCTTGAAAGAAACTCGTACTAAATTTAATTAATATTAAATCATCCATACAAAGATTCAATAATACAAAGTACTGAGTATCCACTCTAGAATCAAACTGAAAACTAACTAAAAAAGTTTCACATAATGGTCTATGCTAAAGAACAAATGTCTCCCCCACACGTCATATAATCTTATGTGTGCTCAAGAACACGTCGCCCACTCATTTCAGACCTCGTCAATTTCTTCTTGGTTGAAGCAATGACCAATATACTTCAAATAATACTGCAATCATATGACAAATATATCAACATATTGTGAATTTTTCAATTTATTTAGAAATTTGAACAAACTAAAATAATATAATGTTAAGTAGCTTACACATTTAAGAATATTTCTAATTCTCGCATCAACGATGTCTTTCATATACTTCAGCACATAATACCCACAATCTGTATTGTTCAGCTGCTTTGGACACTGTACAAAACAAATATTAATTTGTTATCCAAATAATTGTGAGAACTTGTTAGCAAATAAGAGGATGGAAAAGTATAAATAACCAGAAAACTTAATAAAAGGTATGTGTATACAAAATCAAAAATGCTATAACCAATATGTTATAACTCACAAACATTGTGCAGTGACTGGTAATATAACATGGATGTCACTTTTGCAAGGCAATGAATACAGAGCAAAGGTTCCAGCTACAATTTTACAAGTACCTAAAGAATACTATTACACTTAGGAGCCCTCAGTCAGATATATGTTGTGTATGATCCCTTTTCTTCTATACATGCATAACATTTGAACCAAACAACCATCTAAAGAACTAAAGAGTACCTAAATGTGAACTCATTGGTGAATATTTAAGGGGCATGGGATACAACTTCCTTATCCTAAACCTATGTAGTCAAGTTATTGATGCCATACAAAATATGATGATGCATGTGTTGGATTAGTAAGTAGATTACTGGGCATTCATCTTGTCCGTTGATGGGATATCTACTATCATCTCGACACAAAATACATAAAAGGAGAAAACTCGAGTACAAATAAAGACTTATGGAGGAAAACATAGATTGCAAGTTAATTTCCCCAATGTGTATTTTAATGTCAAATGCACTTATGGACATTCTTTACATTATTTTCAGGTGCTTGGACCATACTTTGGATGGACCAGAGAGAAGGAAGGAGTCCTAGGGTTCCTCTACTCATGGAGGGGTCCAAAGAAGGCCCCAAGAGCTCCCTCAACCTACCCTAATGACCAAGATTTGACATCAAGTAAAGAAGTCATTTGATAATGAAGTTTGAAGCTATTTTAGCCCTTGAAGACCCCAGTACGGCTGTGGTGTTAAGGAACGGCCGTTCTGGTAATTGCACAAAGTTACATGTTGAATCGCCAAATCTTGAAGTTTCAGCAATGAAGCCACCACGGCCGTGCTACCCAGTACGTCCGTGCCACGAAGCCCCCAAAATGGCTATGCTACCCAGCACCTCACAACTCCACCACCACGGTTGTGCTGCCCAACACCGCCGTACTACCAGCCTTCACTTAACCCATCCAACTTGTGATTTCACACTTCACCAGAATGGTCGTTCTCCACCACCACAGCCATTCTCACCTCCACCCACCATGGTCGTACTGCCACCTAAAACTTAACTATTTTTACATTGATTTATTAGTATATATAAATTTATTGGTATATAATACTCAGGTAGTAGGAGGGATAAACACCATGCCCATGCTGGATCACCTCCCTACTATCGTGGTTTATTACAACATGTACCAAATGATAAATGGATTTTGTGGAAGATAATAAGAAGATAATCCTAAAATTTCAAGTAAACTTGACTTTCTCAATGGTAAATGGATTTTGTGGAAGTGTAAAGCTTACATTTAAATTAGGACTATAGAGGTTATAAGTATCAAATACAATGGCCATAGTTGGTATGATGAGGATGTTTAGGAGTTGATAACCTAGCTCCCTATGTTATGTCACATAAGCATGAGCCACTGGATATAAAATCAGAGGTCTAAAAGCCATATATAAAACTCTAATACACTAAAAACTAATCGATATGATAAGGCTAGTACTACACATACCTTCCCCTCTGCATACCCCTTGGAGTGAAATAAAATTATTGTAAATGGGACATTGTTTCTAGTTTTTGGACATTCAGCTTGCTTCAATTGAAACTACAAATTTGTTTATGGATCTTATTTCATGCATGTGAACTATGTCTTTTGGGTTTATTGAAAGTAAATTCTTGCATGGGAACATAATATGTCCATGTATATACATTTGATCTAAAAGTTGAGATGTGAATTATCCATAACTTTGTTTATGTTAAGATTTTATACCATATTTACATGTACAGGGAATAATTATTTCTCTTATTTTGAAACACCCAACATGTCTCCATACATCACCTTGTACAATCATGTTTGTTGAAAAAATGC
Organism: Alisma plantago-aquatica; assembly: GCA_963693085.1. Taxonomy (NCBI): domain Eukaryota; kingdom Viridiplantae; phylum Streptophyta; class Magnoliopsida; order Alismatales; family Alismataceae; genus Alisma; species Alisma plantago-aquatica. The sequence continues at coordinate 1,362,318,569 of OY856409.1, forward strand.
ATATAATTTCATTACAATAATGTCTAAAAAATTAACTTGCAATTGGTTTACATAAAAATAAATCACTTTCAATGGAATTAGCAGGCAGATGACACTCTAGTCATTGCATTAGGATGACAATACTATATCAGAAGAACTTCACATGGCCATTTCAACCCCAGGCTTGGTGGATTCCCCTTCGTGATATCCACATAGCAACATGGATGACTGATACAATCTCGAATATGTCAAAACTATGTACAAAATTTTGACAGTTATTACCACAATCCCACACACCTTCTAGATAGTTCATCGTACTTATGCAGTCGGGCTAGTGTACTGGCCATAGCAACTAGGAATCTATCAAATGAATTTGATAAAATTACAATCACCCTTCAGATAGTTAACACATTGGCCAAACAACAATTCTTGATGATGGACTGCACTCAGTTAAAGAAACCCTAAAAAATCCCTTCCTATTGAATAATTGGTCAAGTATCCCTTTGGGAGAAGAGGTAAATGGATGCATCATAATATCCTCTTATACCCAATACTGTAATGGTTGTACTGTAGAAACTGCCCCCAAGCTCAGTAGGGCCTTTGCCGACACAACAAGGGGATCAGAACCCCAACAAACACACCTATGCCCTGTGGGACATCACCACCACAAACCAGAGCCACATTCACCTCACTTTATCTCAAATCAAATACAACAAGATCACCAGAGCCAATTTGCAGAGGATGAGGTGTAGTTAGAATAGAAATTTAGGCTTACCAAATTTGATTGAAGGGAGCTCAAGCTAAGCCTAGAGAAGTAGTTTCGGCGCCCTGAGAAAGTCGAAGGATCGATGTAGCCTTGTTGTCTTTGCACGCGGCCATCTCACTAGGTCAGCGGAGCCACGTCGTAGGAGGAGCAGGTGGGGACACCTTTGGTAGGAGGCGACGAAGGAAAGGAGGAGGTGGTGTTTCCTGGCGATGACGACTCTTCCTAAACGATGCTTGGCACAACCGATGTAGGGTGCTTATGTGGTTGGCGGCTAGGGTTCTTAGGTGATGATGGAGGAAGGGATAATAGAAATTGGGAGGGAGACGAAAAGGAAGCAGAAATGAAGAGGAAAGGAGGAGAAGGAGATGAAGGGGGAACGGGGGAGAAATTGTTGTGAGAAGAGGGGGAGAAGAACGGTCGTACGCTCTGCGTTTCGTGAACATGGAAGACGCACAACATGAACCAAGGGGTGCGGCTATTAATTAGAAATGGCAGTGGCAGTTAAATGTAATTAAGTCAAAGTTATAAGGAAAAATTAAGGAATTAAATGACCAGACAAATGCAGTCAGAATGAGATCAAAATTTAGACAGTAGTAGACTAGACAAGGGGTATTAAAATATTAACTTTTTTTTGCTACAATGGACCATCATTATCTAGTGTCAAACTTTGATAAGTATTTTATCACTACAAAAGAGTGTAATGTATGACTTATCTATTGTTTAATGGGATATCAAAATTCGATATCTAATGTGTATTACTCCAAATTAATGTTAAATGGTAAAGTATCGTCTGTAACCAATCAATTTTTTATATGAAAGGTGATGTGTTGAAATATGATATTTTCTTAGCTCTAAATATTTTTAATTAATCAATTTCAACCAAAAAGGATATGATTCTAAGGAAATAAAAAAGGGTCCTATGAATGAGATAATTAGATTGTGAACCTAGATTCTGGTATGTTACAGTGATGGTTCAATCAGTTGAACCGACCGGTTCAGGTTTCAAAACTCTAAAAATCTGGACCAAATCTGGACCCAAGTCAATCCCAAATTCGAAACTAGATTTTGTTCGACTAGTGTCTCAATTGAGAATGTCCCAATTGAAAAAATTAGATTCGAAACAAAATCTGGACCTATATTTGATAATGAATTTATAAAAAATAATTCTCTGGTTTTTGGATTATATTTTATGTTATATTATATTGGGATTGGGTCGGTTCTGGGTCAAAACATACCCATAGTGAAAAAGTGTCATTCCCATAAATCCTAAAAGGAACTTGGACCTATATTTGATAATAATATTATACAAAAAAATTATTATCAGATTACATGTTCCTGATAAAATTCTCTAATAAGAAATTGGGTTCGGCTCGGTTCCAGCTATATAACAACAAGTCAGAGTTTGTTGTATAATCTTGGCATGTAACAACTGATTATAGTGTGTTGTGTGACTATGGTCTATTACAACATGTAGCTATTACAATAGGCCATCACATGTTGTGTGATAATGGTATACTACAATGGGTTAGTTAATGTGGTGTAATGGTGGTCTATTACAACGATTTGTTATGTGTGGATATTACAACATGTCACAACATGTTCAATAAATATAATATATAACAACAAGTTGGAGTTTGTTGTGTGATCTTGGTATATAACAATGAGTTTCAATATGTTGTGTTATTGTGGTATATTACAACATGTACCAAATACAACAAGTGAAGGCATGTTGTGTAATTAAAACATATTACAACGGATCAGTCTATGTTCTGTAATGATGGTCTATTACAACATATGACTATTACAATGGGTCACAATATGTTGTGTAATTAACATCTTTTACAACAGGTTTGATTATATGTTGTGATACTACAACCTATTACAACACTTTAGCACTTGTTGTAGTATCCCCCTATAATACAATAGGTTTGACATGTTGTAAATGACTTGTGTTGTATAAAATATACAATATACAACATGAAAACAGACTTGTTGTGTTAAGTATGCTAACTACAACACAATCATCAGAACTGTTGTCTATCTCCCTTTGTAAAAAGCATTTTCTGTAGTAGTGTTGGCATGTTAACAGACTTGAATCGTCCTTAGAAGGCCCCTAATAGTCAAAGTATTTAGCTAGTAGTCAGCTGACTTCTTCCACTCAGTTATGACTCAAAAGTCAGTGTCACTAGCAATGCAACATCCCATAGACTAGTCCAACCAATGAGGTAGGCACTTTGACTTATGGCTAATACTCAACCAAAAAGCATAATTGTCTTCATAGCAACTAAACAAGACATCCCTAGTAGACTTGGGGTTTTATAGAACATTCTAATGTCTCAAAAAAATCTAAATGTTTTTCTAACATACGGGGAACATGTGATGTAATTACACTAAAATGAACTCACCATAATAAAAAATAGAAGAGATTTTGAATCAAGGTAGACTGAACCTCACTGGGATTTTCTCTAAAACCCTAACTTCATCAAAACTAGAACTTAACTCTACTAAGCCTTACCAAATAATTTTTAACATTTTTACACACACACACACATATATATATATATATATAGAGAGAGAGAGAGAGATGTAAGCAAGTATTTTAAACCATAGGCAAGTAATTTACTATGTATTAATTACAAGAAAACCTCATTGTTAAGTGGTAAAACATGAGTTAAGGCTTCTACCAAAAGATGATCTCACATTTATATAGAAAGTTATTACAAATACAAGACTATTTTTTGTATATAAAAATAAATTTAAGAGTAATTACTTCATGGTTTATTTTACTTACCATTATTTGATCAAAAATATGTGCTTATTACTTTTTCAACAATTTTCCTCCCCTTCATATATAATACAAACTGTTCATGAGGAACCACAATGTGAGACCACATCAAATGTCTCAAGACCACCTATAGGGCACAAATAACATCTTGGATACTCATCAAGCTTGAAATACCTTTTTCATGACTTTTGGAATTTGATACCAAAGATTTTATCAAGAATAACTAAAGGATGTGACACTATTTAAAAATCAACCTTGACGTGATACATCTCATCATTATGAAATCAATGAACATATGAGATCCTTGAAAAATAAAGGCTAGACCCAATAAGAAATTCTAGAGAATACTTTATGAAAGTCCACCTTCGTCCTTTCTCATGTCTATTTGTATGATGCCTTGCACTTACATGTCCATTTTTTAGCTCAAAATATCTTTGAAGTTTATTTTTTTATCCATTAACATGTGATTTGTATATTTTTGGCATTAAATACAATATATCACTTTCTTAGTGTTTTTTTGTGTGATTCTTGACCCAATACCATTATTAACCAATATGCAAATGGATGACACACTTGGAAGGTGATATCAACTCCTAACTTGATGTCCATCATTAGTCAAGATTGGAGAAGTAGGTAGCCTAGAGGGGAATACTCAACAACTTTCATTAGTAACAATGATTGGTGTAGTGGAAACTAGGGATTGAACTATTATTGGGTAACATGTTACAATTAAAGCTGGAAGAAAACAAGTTCAATGCTTTAGAAGATAGATGAATTCAAGTAACTATTTTCATACTAGAAGCAAGAAACATTTACCCAATGTTTGTAACTTGTAAATTTTCATTACACTCTTCTGTGCAAACTATCATATTTCCACCATCCACTTCTACTATTAGCTAGTAGTTGCCACTAAAATTTGGTTCCTAAATTCCTTCAAAAATTACCTTGGCATTGATAACTCAATAGGGAATCTCTTGCTGTTTATTCCTAGTATTCTCAATGGTTGACACCTAAAATTATATACAATCCTCACACTCATAATTTTGATTATTTACATGAGTTCTATGCGAAGACTCAATGAGATATCATATACCATATGGTAGCATTTATTTTATATGTGTCCACTTGATGCATTCTCCATTGAAGGCATGTCATGTACCACCCTGTACATATTATATAAATCTCATATGCTATTATCTTCGAATACCATTACCTCATCCACCACTACCACATGGTGCATCACGACATAGTTAGACTCAAGGTAAAAGGGGGGAACTTCTTGTCTGGGTGATACTAGGTTGCTCCCAAGGATTAATTAGGATATATGACTACCTATTCCCACAAATAAATTAATGTGCTACAGTGATGTGATTTTATGATAGATAGGGGAATACTTTAGGTTTATGCATTATCTTAAAGATCCATACTCATCCCCAAGGATGCAGGTTCAACTCTTATGAGGGAGGCAAAAGTTTAGGTTTCCTAAGTGCGTTTGATAACATTTTAAATATCCTTTAAGACATAGAACATGAGGGTTTCATGGAAAGTGGGATTCCATGAGGTTAGGGTTTGGGCCTCTCGATAGTTTTAGTCTAGTCATCTCTAGCTTTCATTTGAATTATATACATGTTAATTTGGTTTGGTTAGTAACCAGGTCAAGATATCGAGTCCTCATTATAAAGAAGAACTTTTAATAGGTGTACAATGATCAACATGTGATCATAGATTCTTTTTTATGAAATAGTAAATCCGTTGATTCCATTTCCATTACGCACTTTTAATCAATAGTTATTGATGCATCTCTTATTTCATTGAGGTGTACCTCGCACTAGATTGTTCTGATCTATATAACACACATACATATTCCATGATCGACATTTGTAAAAGTTTGTGTTCAAATTTATGTATATTCCCTGTTTTCATTATTACTATGCATCTAAATCATGTTTGAGTTTCACACTAACTATAACATGTAAAAAATACAAATTATACATATAGAGAAGCAATGAAGGTCTAATATTTCTATGTAAATTTATGTTCTCACTAAAGGTGGACTAATCAATGCTCTTTTCATCCACAACTTGAATATACGTAGAACAAGTTATATATAGAGTACCAAAAGTAGATGAATTTTGATGTATCTCTACAATGGTAAGAGTTAGTGAAAAAGATACAAAAATGAGATTTATGCTTAGTTTTGTGCCCATTCATTGTTGTTGGCAACCTTTTGTTGGCTTGAGATTAGGTATCATACAATACAACTTAGTATGAGAGTAAGATCCCATATCTCAGTTTTTGTTTTCATGTGGACATGTGATACCTAATAATGAGACGATTCCTTTAAATTAGTTGTGAAGAAAAAAGTCATCCACATGAAGAATTATGAATTCACACTTTCATCAATATACATGTCTAGAACTAGGGTGTACATGTCATTTGGGGCTCGCATTGAAAAAGGGAAAAGGTAATGAGTCTGTCCATATAGGCTATAGCTAAGACTTATAAGGATGTTGAGAGGCCAAGTGGTGGAGACCTTAATAACCTATGACATGAGGTCTTAGCAAAGATCATCTAATGAGAACAATTGAGACTACTCATACCAACAACAGGAATAGTTTCTTTAGCGAATACACTAATTAAATCTCCAAATAATGTGTCTGACTTGAATATATACTAAAAGTGGCAGCCTTATAAGATATATTTCTCATGATTCTTGTGAATGGAAGGGAAAAAAAGCAGGAGGTTTGCGGTCAACCATAATTTTTGGAAGCTTTTTAGTAGATTTAAATAGAAGATTTCTCAATATTATTCATCACATAGATCATAGTGCATTGAATATTGATCGAGTGTTATATCCATGCTAATATTTATATATAACTTCCTCAACCACCATATCCATACTTTCTAAGTCTGTCACCATGGAATAAAATCATAATATTTACTATGAAAACCTATGCATGAATGATAACAATGAGCTCCATGCTTTCAAATGGATTATACATTATCAAAATATGATAAGCCCCACTATGATTGGATGTTTTATGAACCTAGAGATGCACACAAAAAAGGATCACTTCCTCCAAATATTTGCTTGGGAGAAACCCTATATCATCCATGTCTTTAGTAAACATGAGAATGACCATGCATAAAAAGTGTAAATATAATGTACCTCACATTTAGAGATGATAAAAACTCCTATAAGTTCATATACTGATCCTAGTGAATGCGATTCCACATGAAGTCGTGCATTATGATCATAAAAATATATGACACCTTGCAAAAAATTACTACAATCCATAAACCACAAAAAAAAATGAAAAGGCTTAATTTAAAAAATTCACTACATCCAAATGGGGGGTCTTTTATTACTTTATTTTTTACTTAACTTTAGAAAGAGACTCTGGTCATATTCTAGCTATATTCCACATAATTTTATTGCAATATTACAATTTTTGTGTGATTCAGAGATCCATGTGCATGATACGTTGCCGATTCTTAATAATGACCGACAAATGGAAAAAGAAAATTATAAAATCGAAGAGTTACCCATAACATGCCAAACACGGGGAAGTTAATCAATCTCCTTTATTTATAAATCTATCCATGCAATTGATAAAAAAGAAACTTCCATGTGTCATGCTATGCCCCAACATTAGGGTTGTTGTAACATACTAGATATCAAACCCTACCCTAGAAGTTTGATCTTTTAGACATAGCCAAACAAGGTTGAGGTTAGACCAAAAGACGTTTATTATAATCCTAATGAGGTAATGCATGTATAGATCACCTTAATGTAACCTAATGTTCTAAAATTAATCTTAGGTTTATAATGGATACATAAAATATGCCACATAATTCATTTTGGTGGTAATATGAAGATAATTAACTTAATTGGATAAATAATTTATATAATGGGTTGTTAATGGGCCATATGACATATCTCATAAAAAAGTCTCAAAAGTGGAAACAAACTTCAAATTTGTAATCTACACATCAAAATTAGCATACATGTCAAATTTCATCTAATTTGTACAACCTTGAAATATTAGGATAAGTTTAGGAGAGAGAAAATGAATAAAAGGCATAATTAATGAATAATGTGATTATATAACTTATTCAACACATCAAATATAACTTGTGGATGAAGTTTGGTTCAATTTGGATGTCGTTTGTGCAAGTTACTCAATTTTAGGTACATTTTGTACTTTTTTGCAATTTACCCAATTGGGAGGTTTTCTTTGCAAATTGTCACATGCATTATAATCCTTATATATTCCCTTATCATTCTCGAGTTTTTTAACCATGGGTCACCTAGCTGCACCTTGGTTTGAAGGTGTTACTTTCCATGGGCATTTTTGGGATTACTCTCTTTATAAATGAGCTTATCTTTAGAAGCTATTAACAAATGGGGTTATTTCTTTGATTGGAGGTCGGTTGGGATGGCCTATAAGTGTCCATAAACTGACACTTGATATTCAAGAATCATATATGAGTTGTCCTCTTGCATGGCCATGAAATCCCTAGGCTAAGGACACATGGAAAGCTCCATGGACACCTCATGCTTGACTTCTTCCTTATCCATAAAGGTTTGCATGTCCATAGGCACCCTTAGCATTGGAAACATGGAAAGTAACTTTACACCTTCTTCCTTACCCATAAAGGCTTTCATGTCCATGGACACCCTTATACATGACACATGGAAAGTCTCATAGACACCTCATACTTGACCTCTTTCTTTATATAGCCATATCTACCCCTTCCCAACTCCCAATTCAAAAACTCTTGCTCTCCTTTATTTCCAATAGCTTAGAGCATCATTGATACTCTATTTTTTCCATGAAGGTGTTGTCACAAGATAAAAGGAGGTGCCTACCTTGGTGAAGAAGGCTCCTAGGGTTCCAAATTTCTCTATTTAGGATTTCTTAAGCTCCTCCTTGGTGATTTTGACCAAAACTAGTAAGTATCCTCCTTTGCTTCCCTATTTTCATATTTTTAGTCTTCCTTCCACCTTCGTCCAGATCAAAACCATGGCCTTCCATGGTGAAACCCCACCTAGAACCCATAAACACCTCATCTCCATGTTCTTTTATTAGGGTTTTTCACCTCTAAAGTGTAGAAGGTGCTTCTTGCTCGAGATAGGAGCTTTGTTGGATAAACCAGCCTCTCTAAGCTTGGGAACCTTACTCATTGGGCATGTACACCTTCCATAGAGGTTCTTTGGAGGCCTAGGCTTGGATCTAGGACTGACTTGGACTGTTTAGACTCTGAAGTTGAGGTATGGTTGCATCTCACATTATTTCTATATTGAGCAGTTTCTAATTCTTCTCTCTAAATGTATGATGTATCCCCTATTCTTCTATGTTGAGAAATTCACCTATGCTTATTCATTCTCTTTGTCTTATGGACATTATCCTATACACAATGTATTTTCTTTTGAAAATCATGGTTCATGTGAACTACCTTATTTGATATTGATCATGTGATCATGGATATTCTTTTGAACTCTTATCTTATGCTTTGTTCATGATGGAACTCTAAAAGATGGCATGTGATGTCTTTTGCCCACTTATGAGGTAGATGTATATGTTGGTCACTTATGTGGTGGCTAGTTTATATATTCTGACTATACATTCTACTTGTCTCTACATTTAACATGCTATGTGATTCAGTAGCACTAGAGTAGTGTAATTGCATTGGTTTTTATGGCAGATGTGTTATTTCCTACCGAACAGATGTGATATTTTCTGCTCTTTGGGTATGGAAAGGAACCTCATACCCAGGGCAAGATGTGTGATTCTTGTCCCATGTTTTATATATTTGGGAGATTGGCAATATTCCTTTCTCTATCAGGTTTCAAGATTATGAGACTCAGACGCCTTTGTGTTTATATTGTTCTAGGGATATGTTTATCTCACATGCATGCATGTTGATGATATGGGGTGTGTGCCCTAATTCTTTACATGTACTTGTGTAGCATAATCTTTATGTTTTATTAATGGCAAATATTCTTTTGTTATCATATGATTTCAATTCCTTTTCTCTTGATACCCATTTGGGTGGTCCTTATCCTTTCTATGGGAAGCCTTTTATATTTGATGTCCTTTATTCCATATATTTCTCAATTTCCTATTTAGTATGCACATACCGGCCTTTGCTGATGTCATCTATTTTCTCTTCTTATCGGGGTATGCTTCCAACCCTAGGTGAAGGACTTGGATGATAAGGCATGAAGTTTTGGACTAACTTAAGGAGTTAAAGCTTGGAGACAAATTTATTATGGTTTAGATTTCCCTCTACTTAGATCCTTATGTTGTATCATACATGTAAACCTTTATGGGATATTATGATGTACTTTTGTAATCTTTTGTGAAAATTGAATATAGTCTTTATTTTTATTCCGTTGCTATATTTTGGTCTTTGGCATACCATTATAATAAAATTGGAAAATTGATACCTATTCCAACATACCTTTGAGTGTGTTTGTAATGGATTTTAATTCTTCAAAATTTTAGTAAGGGGGTGATCTCGCCTTCTTATAGCATGGTATCAGAGCCCATGGTAGTCAAAATCTGACTATTTCAATTTTGTCTCCCTAGATAGAATCCTTGCCTTACCTTTAAGTGACATGTTTTCCCTAGAGTTGATCAATAGACGATGAAGGGTTGATTTAGGATCATATAGTTTCACATTAGAATAATGATGAATAGATCCTTAAAATGCTTACAAGTAAAAGATGCATAAGTAACCATAGTAACTTGAGGTTGTTTAGTTTGGCCTTTAGGCAACTACTAAGACATTAAGTTGAAAGCAAAGGTGTCTAGAAAGGATCAAGGTTTGGGAACTGGCAATATATTCCTCTACACCACTAGCTTGGTTTACAAGGACTCCTGAATCCATATGATACCGGCCTAGACTAAGCTGATATGAATTGTCCGAAATAGCATGCTTTTAGGCAATAGTAGCCTTAAAAATCTATATGATTTATCTTTAGGGACCCTAATATGTTGAACTAGCCTCCCAGGTGTAAAGACTTATTTGAGGATGGACAAGAGCAAGTTATCCCATAGTTCATAGTCAGTCTTTACAATTTATGTTTTTTTTGCATGATGCTTATGTAGTTGGATGTAAGGAAGTGTAGTTGAACCTTTTATACCTCAAGAATAGTTCTAACTTAATAAGATAAATACTTTAAGGGGTGGTGAATAAGTTGTTTTCTTATATGTGGATGCTTTGATTTTGAGGACAAAATCTCTTTAAGGGGTGGTGTGCTGTAAAATACTAGATCTCAAACCCTACCCTAGAAGTTTGATCTTTTAGACGTAGCCAAACAAGGTTGAGGTTAGACCAAAATATGTTTAGTATAACCCTAATGAGCTAATGCATGTATAGATCACCTTAATGTAACCTAATGTTCTAACATTAATCTTAGGTTTATAATGGATACATAAAATATGCCACATAACTCATTTTGGTGGTAATATGAAGATAATGAACTTAATTGGATAAATAATTTAGATAATGGGTCGTTAATGGGCCATATGACATATCTCATAAAAAGAAGTCTCAAAAGTGGAAACAAACTTCAAATTCATAATCTACACATCAAAATTAGCCTACATGTCAAATTTCATCTAATTTGGACAACCTTGAAATATTAGGATAAGTTTAGGAGAGAGAAAATAAGTAAAGGCATAAGTAATGAATAATGTGATTATATAACTTCAAAATATGGAAATAATGGCAAATTCATATTAACTTGTGGATGAAATTTGGTTCAATTTGGATGTCGTTTGTGCAAGTTATGCAAGTTTAGGTACATTCTGGACTTTTCTGCAATTTACCCAATTGGGAGGTTTTCTTTGCAAATTGTCACATGAATTATAATACTTATATATTCCCTTACCATTCTAGAGTTTTTAAACCATGGGGCACCTAGTTGCACCTTGGTATGAAGGTGTTACTTTCCAAGGGCATTTTAGGGATTACTCTCTTTATAAATGAGCTTATCTTTAATAGCTATCAACCAATGGGGCAATTTCTTTGATTGGAGGTCGTTTGGGATGGCATATAAGTGTCCATAAACTGACATTTGATATTCAAGTATGTCTTCTTGCATGGCCATGAAATCCCTAGGCTAAGGACACATGAAAAGCTCCATGGACACCTCATGCTTGATTTCTTCCTTATCCATAAAGGTTTGCATGTCCATAGGCACCCTTAGTATTGGACACATGGAAAGTAACTTGACACCTTATGCTTGACTTATTCCTTATCCATAAAGGCTTGCATGTCCATGTACACCCTTATACATGACACATGGAAAGTCTCATAGACACCTCATACTTGACCTCTTTCTTTATATAGCCATATCTACCCCTTCCCAACTCCCAATTCAAAAACTCTTGCTGTCTTTTATTTCCTCTAGCTTAGAGAATCATTCCTAGTCTATTTTTGCCACGAAGGTGTTTTCCCAAGGTAAAATGAGGTGCCTATCTTGGTGAAGAAGGCTCCTAGGGTTCCAAATTTCTCTATTTAGGATTTCTTAAGCTCCTCCTCGGTTATTTTGACCAAAAATAGTATGTATCCTCCTTTCCTTCCCTATTATCATGTTGTTAGTCTTCCTTCCACCTTCCTCCATGTCAAAACCATGGACTTCCATGGTGAAACCCCACCTAGAACCCATAAACACCTCATCTCCATATTCTTTTGTTAGGGTTTTTCACCTCTAAAGTGGAGAAGGTGCTTCTTGCTCGAGATAGGAGCTTTGTTGGAGAAACCAACCTCTCTAAGCTTGGGAACCTTACTTATTGGACATGTCCACCTTCCATAGAGGTTCTTTGGAGGCCTAGGCTTGGATCTAGGACTGACTTGGACTGTTTAGACTCTGAAGTTGAGGTATGATTGCATCCCACATTATTTCTATATTGAGCAGTTTCTAATTCTTCTCTCTAAATGTATGGTGTATCTCCTATTCTTCTATGTTGAGAAATTCACCTATGCTTATTCATTCTCTTTGTCCTATGTACATTAGCCTAATACACAATGTCTTTTCTTTTGAAAATCATGGTTCATGTGAACTACCTTATTTTCTATTGATCATGTGATCATGGATATTCTTTTAAACTCTTATCTTATGCTTTGTTCATGATGGAACTCAAAAAGATGACATGTGGTGTCTTTTTCCCACTTATGAGGTGGATGCATATGTTAGTCACTTCTGTGGTGACTAGTTTATATATTATGACTATACTTTCTACTTACCTCTACATTTAACATGCTATGTGATTCAGTAGCACTAGAGTAGTGTAATTGCATTGGTTTTTATGGCATATGTGTTATTTCCTACCGAACAGATCTGATATTTCCTGCTCTTTTAGGATGGAAAGGAACCTCATACCCAAGGCAAGATGTGTGATTCTTGGCCCATGTTTTATATATTTGGGAGTTTGGCAGTATTTCTTTCTCTATCAGGTTTCAAGTTTATGAGACTTGGCCGCCTTCGTGTTTATATTGTTCTAGGGATATGTTTATCTCACATGCATGCATGTTGATGATATGGGGTGTGCCCTAATTCTTTACATGTGCTTGTGTGGCACGATCTTTATGTTTTATTAATGGCAAGTATTCTTTTGTTATCATATGATTTCAATTCCTTTTCTCTTGATACCCATTTGGGTCGTCCTTATCCTTTCTGTGGGAAGCCTTTTATATTTGATGTCCTTTATTCCATATATTTCTCAATTTCCTATTTAGTATGTACATACCAGCCTTTGCTGATATCATCTATTTTCTCTTCTTGCTGGGCTATGCTTCCAACCCTAGGTGAAGGACTTGAATGATAAGGCATGAAGTTTTGGACTAGCTTAAGGAGTTAAAGCTTGGAGACAAAGTTGTTATGGTTTAGATTTTCCTCTACTTAGATCCTTATGTTGTATCATACATGTAAACCTTTACGGGATATTATGATGTACTTTTGTAATCTTTTATGAAAATTGAATATAGACATTATTTTTATTCTGCTGCTATACTTTGGTTGTTTTGAATACCATTTATTGAAGTTTGAAAATTTTGCACCTATTCTAGCATACCTTTGAGTGTGTTTTGAATGGATGTTTTATTCTTCAAATTTTAGTAAGGGGGTGATCCCGCCTCCTTATAGTTGTAAATGGGTAGGGTATTATCTGTTTACCCACCACCCATACCCTGTATGGTAGGGTAAGGGTAAGCATATTTTTTACCCACCACTCATTTACCCGTTACCCGCTTTATCCGCATCTAAAAAAGGTAGGGTAAGAGAGAAGCTTTACCCTACCCACTTTACCCGCTCTACCCATTAGTATAAGTCTGAATTTATATTACCAGATTCTAGTATATGTATTAATGCCTACTCTAGGAAGCATAGACACAGACACATATGTAGATACAAACACGTGACACATCAATTTCCAAAAATATAGGACACAGACACAACACTGGACACGACAAATATATATATATATATATATATATATATATAAATTTGAGGAACATATAATGACATAATATGCTATATATATCCATAGGGATAGTCATCATGAAATCCAACACGCAATCAACATATAACATCATATCCACAAGTCACAACACAGAATAAATCACAAATATATTAAGATGTTTGATTATAAAATTGTTATAGTAAAAATATATAGGATTGTAAAACTTAATAGCAGTAGAATTTTGGGGCAATAATTTTTTTATTATTATCGGTGGAAGTAATGGTGAACAATATTTGTTATCAAGATGAAGAAGGGATGGGGCGAGGAAATGTGTTTTTACTGGTGGTGGAAAATGAAGGTATGTTGGAGGTTGAGAGGGCAGAAAAGGAGGGGAATACATTGGCGCGCTACTTAAGATGAAGGGGCAAGAGAAGAGGGGAGATGGAGATGTAGAGAAGTAAGAAAAAGAAAAGGCATACAACGATCAATACTATGCTACTTTTACCTAAAGGGAGAACAAAAGAAGAGTAAGGGGAGGAGTGGTAAGAGGAGGTAGGAGGAGAAGTGGATGACAATGTGAAGTAAGAGGAAGGGGTGGGGAACAATGTTGCAGCCGCTGCCACATTCAAATTGGAGAAAGAGGAATGACATGAATGAGAAGAGGAAAAAGAGGGAAGAAGGAAAAGTAGATGAGGGAGAAGTCGACATAGAGGAACAAGATAAAGAGGAGGTGAAGGAACATTTATGCATATAATGTAGCTTTAGAGTTGAACAAAGAAGGGGGGGACAAGAAGCATGAAGAGGATGAAGAAGAGGGCACACAAAGGAGGAAGAATTGCATGAAACTAGAAGAAAAGGTGATGAATCCAACTACATAGTAGGGCAAGGAGTAGTAGAGGACAAGCGAGGATTTGCAAAAGGTTTGTTTTTTTTTTCATACGCTTAGGCTTAAGCAGGTTGGGATGATGTGTCTTAGATGCGTCCACAGAGTGTCCGAGCCATGCCCGACATTTTAATAAAAAAATTCAAAATGGACACGTCGGAGGCGTGTCCTCCACGTGTCCAGGCGTGTCTAATGTGTGTCCATGTTGGACACGTGTTGGACACGGACACGACAACCTTCGGGAAGTGTCGTGCTTCCTAGTACCTACTGAAACCCCCAATACAACACCTCTACTTTCTCAATTTGTACTATTATGATTCCCAAAACTTGAATAGGCAATGGGTAGCATGATACTACCTTTTATAGTTATATACTTGAGATAAAATTGTATTCATCAATAAGAAATAATATATTAAAAATGCTAGACCTCGTCTTTAAAAAATATATCAAGATAAATATCACTTTTTTGTTGTATATCACAAAAAACATAATTATTACTATAAAAAATTAGCATTAAGAGTGTCTTGTGTTTGATGTCGGGTATATCATATGTTTTTTTGTTAAAAATATCTTATACTATCTTCATGTTGTTTTACCCATTTTACCCTTACCCTACCCATTTACAATGTGGGGAAAAGGGTGCGGGTAAGGGTAGGGCAAATGTTTCTAGGAAAAAGATAATTACCCTACCCGCTACCCGCATTTTTGATGCAGGTAAGGGTAAGGGTAAGGGTAATGGTAAGTGTAATCCCTTTACCCTACCCTACCCTACCCAACATCTAGTCCTCAACCCAACCCGTTGTAGTCATGTAATTGAGCTAGGGTTGTATGTACATGAGATTGAACTAGACATGTTTATTCAAGACATCATGGTGCTTACGGAATGAAAATCTATACAACCATCAATCCAATGATTCTACTCACTTAATATAATTTGTCAAATCCATCCAAAATCCTAGAATGAAACTTTATTATTACATTTATTTTGATATAGTCCAATGTTAATAAGGTGTGGCATATGAGAGTCCTGTCATCTCATGTCAGGCCTCGAGAGTTTATTATGATATTCATGTAAGGTGATATCAAATATCTATGGTGTCACATAGTTCAAATTTAAATTAATATACATAACATTTAACTATTTTATTTACAAAACACCTTGATAAATATAAAAAGTACTTGTTTCATCTTTATTTTATATAAAGGAGCAGCGTGTGGACCTTTTTGCGTAGCTTTTGAAAAGCGGTTGTATTTATCACAGAATGTCCATTATTATTAACTAGCCATCACATCAAATTCTCGCCGTGAGAAAAGAAAGACCCGTAAAGTTTGCTGATCATTGCGAGTAAAGAAAAATGACATATAGAGATTAACAAGCCGTTTGTGATTGCATGTCACGTTCACCGCTGCCTGAACGCTCTATCAAAGCAACATTAGCATGATGCTAGACATTTCTCTCCCGCTTGAAGTACATTTATGCTCATGACACTTTTCTTAAGGCACCTTAGGTGTCCTTGTGACTCTCATGCTTTGTTGGCCCTAACCGATAAAGCAGTTACGGTTTCCTAGTTTTCATATTAACATAATGAATATGTAAAATTCTGTTTTATTGTATGTAGACAATTTTTTTCTCAAGATGTCACTATTTGCCTTTTCTTTTTAATGCCTATATGTTTGTAATACGTAATATTTGTAATATTCTTTTACATTTTAAAACTATTTTCACGGAGTCTGCACAAGATACTTCGCCTGATGATGGTCTAACCCGTCGGTTCAGAACTGGTTCAACATATAACCGGTTCAGCATTTGGTTTAAATTTTCTGATCATTAACCAAAGAAGCCCGGTTCACCTGCTTGGTCTAATCCGGCTTTCAACCGGCCCTAGGTAGAGCGCCACCCCGTCGTATTGTGGACCCTGCCAAGTGCGCTGCCAAGGAGAAGCAGCAGTTACTCTTGACAGCGCGTTTCTGGCGATAGAGCATCTGTAGCCCCTCGAGCGTCGGCGTCCCGGCGTGGAGGCAGCATCCCTTGACTGCTGGTGCGACGGCGCCCATTTTCAGCTAGGAGCGGCATCCCTTGACTGCTGGTGTGACGGCGCCCATTTTCAGCTAGGAGCGGCATCCCTCCACTGTTGGCGCTCATTTCAGGGAGGCAGCAGCAACCAACGGCAAGCAGCAGCTTCACCGCCAACGTCCTAGCAAGCAGCAGCTTGGAAGTAGATTCTATCGACCAGCAGGTTAGGCTTTATTCTCTATGGATTGTTTTCTGTGGTTTGCTTCTCGTCCCTGTCGTTTTGTTTCTTAGCGCTGCGGGAAGTGGAACGTTAAATAAGGAGTATGGTTTGATACACTGGGAACGGGTAGTGTGAAGTTGACTGCTTGGTGGCAAGGTTTGCAAATTGACATAATATCTCGATAAACTATCTCACGAACTTTGGTAACTGCCTCCCAGTAAGAGTAGTTGAAGGGATCGTTTCGTATAGCCTGTTGTCGTGCTGATTTTTGTCAAAATGTATGAGTTAGTTATTCATTGTTAAATAAACTATTCTGACCTTTGCTGATTACAATTTCATTGGAGTCATCTGCTATTCTTTCTGGGTAACCATGTGTTAATTCTTTATTAAGTGTGAACAAGGAGATTGCAGTTGAACAATTTAGTAGGGCTGGCGTGAGTGTTAATGCAACTTATCCTACACATAGAATGACGGTTGAAGAATAAGTTCTTGATTGAGAATCTTAGCTAAAAATATCTATGGAAGCTCAAAAGAGGAAGAACTTTCATTGGGTATACATAACCCCATGGAAACTCAACACGAGGGGAAGGTAAATCGAGGTCTAACACAAGACACTGCTGGCACAAACCACAATACCAACTAGAACCTCCCATAAAAAAATGTTTGTGCCTATGTGTGTTTGTACATTGTACATATATGCACACAACAGAATGTACAAATCACTAGTTTGGGATGCCAATGCACCGATCTACAATGGCTTTCCTTGAATTACCCACCCAATTTGCAGAGGCCATTGTGGATCATAGAGGGGGGAATTCCTATCTTTGAAGCTATACATATGTCATCGCCATATAGGCCTCAATCCCCACCATGTTGGGGTTGACTACATGGATCTGTTTTTTCCAAGTAGCTATGTTATTAGTCAAATTCTCATCTAGATGTAAAGATTCAAATCTCCCCTTATAAGCTCTTACTGGGTTAATTTGGGCCTGCCTCTTTTTCTTTTAACTGTTCGCAACTCAGTTGCATTAGTTGAACTGCATTGTGCATGTCCATACCAATTTCTCTGGTGGTGATCCTTACATAACTCACCCTTGATACTTGCCATCCCCAGTTTGTTCCTTATATAATTATTTCTCCAGCGATCTTTTCTTGTCTTCCCACACATCTATCTCAACTTACGCATTTTGGCCACATTCATCTTATTGAGACGTTATTTCTTCATCGTCTAACATCTACACCCATATAACATGGTTGGTCAAATGGTTGCTCATATATTGTTTTTAATTGAGTAGGTTCTTCCAGTCACATACTACTTGAGTTGTACTCCCCCATTTCGACCCCTGCTATGATCTTTTGAAAAATATCATATTGAACATCTCCTCTATTTGAATAATAGAACCCAAGTAACAAAACTCATCTAGTTTTAACCCATCCACTCTATCCAATATGCCAACCAGGCGATTGGACGTTGCCTAGTGCCCCCTAGCTAGTGTAGGCGCCCATGCGGAGGCCTAGATGTTTCCAGACTTCTTTTTTACTATTGTACTTTTCATATATCATATTTTTATGTATAATATGATTTTATGAGCAACACCAACAAAAAGCATTATAGAATATCAAAAATGGACATTAACCACAAAATGTAATCGAAAGAAGTGGACGATGTTTGTAGTTTGTAACTAAAAAAGATTGTGCATGAGCAATTAAGCATCAAACATTAGGAAGAAAAAACACAATGACATGTAGCCACATATGTTCACACAAATAAGATTCAGATTCAATCATCACTGAGATATGCCAAATCATCATCATCACCATTGTCATACTCTTTGTCAACCTCTTCATCGTCTTTTTCCTCATTAGTGTCCTCATTTACAAATTCATCGATTCATCTAGTGGACCTTCATTCTGAACCCTTTTTTCTTCTCTTTGATGACAACTCCCTTTGTTGTCTTTGCCTGTGGCAGGTTGATTTTAGAGGACTGTGGAGCTTTTCTCTTATGGGTGTAGGTTGCGACTTTTCGTCTTCCCCTGACAACAACCTTACATATGTTTTCCCTCTTAGGCCTAGCCACCTTTTCAGATGCTCCCATGGCTTGATCTACAAGTCTCCAAGTCAGACCACTAGATGTGAAACTGTAGCATCATCAGGAATTCCTGTCATCCACTCGCTGCTCCGCTACAGCTCATCAAGTGCATAGTCACAACATTCGGCTTTTTTTGAAAAAAATGCGTTTAAAACGCGTATTTTTGAGCTGGCGTATGTTACAGCCGTTTTATACTCCTAAACGTTTTTTACATTTTAATCGCGTTTTAAACACGTTCTATTCGCGTTTGACGTTTTTTACGCGTTTAAGTCGTTTTTTTTTCCGTTTTAAACAATACTGTTCGGTACCTTTTTCTTACGTTTGTTTTTACCTCTCACAGCCGGGTTTTGGCAAAACCCTCAATCCCTTCCGCTAAACCCCGACTTCCGACTCCCCTCTGTACCCTTGTCTAAGACCCGCCCCCCTTGTGCCTGACAGAGCAGCACCGGCAAGAGGCAGCGCCAGCAAGGAGCACCGCCGGAGAGCAGCACCCCGCGGTGTGGATCCACCGGTGTGAAGCAACTGCTGCTGGCGTGGAGCACAGAAGGTGCGTCTCCAAGCTCCTACGGCTGCTGTCGCTTCTCAGGTTTGTCTCCTCCTCTCCTTATTTTTGTTTGTGTTATTTCTCCTTCCCCTCGTTCCCCTCCTTCGTCCCCCCTTCATCCTCCATTCCCCATTCACCTCCACATTCACATCATATGTTCCCGCCCCCATCCCCTTCTTATTCAGGCCACAGTCAGCAACCACGGAAGCTGTTGCGGCCATCTCCAACCTACTGCAGCCATCTCCAACTCCAAGCTGCTGCGGCCATGGAAATCAGTAATTCTGGCCACAATCAGCCTCCCCCCTTGTACTCCCCTACACCCAGTCACCCTCCCACCCATCACGTCATCCACTCGCTGCTCCGCTACAAAGTCACTTTCACATTCTTCTCATTTTTTGAAATTGCTCCTCCAATATGCAATTGTATTGAATGGACACACATTTATCCAATCACTTACTCAACAAGAAATTGGTTCGCTTTGTGTGTATCTACATGACAAAATATTATCAATTATGATCTATTACAAAAGTCATCATATTTGTTCAATAGTTAACATGTTAATTAAGAGACACTTTCAAACTTAGATGTGCTCCATTTTCGCTCTCAACTCGAGGAGGTGCAAAAAAGAATCAAGAATCACAGAGCCAACTTCTTAAGGCCAGAATTCCCTACACCACATAGCTCCCACTAAGATACCATAAAATATGAAGGTATTATAATCAATTATAATTCAAGGTAAATCAATTATATATAATCCATTATAATACATGAAAAGTCTGTGGTTGCCTACATGGGTAACATGGTGCTCCAGTGGTGACATATGCTCCAATGGTGAAGAGCTGTGGATTGCCAAACAAGTTACAACAATTTTTGTAAGCATCTACATCCATAACTACTTTGTCAATCACATATCCACCTTCCACTATTTTCAGGAAACATTCCATGAAAGCTGTTGGAGCTGTGTCTATGTCATACTCAGTTGATAGGAACACTAATTTTACAATAATAAACCACCCATCAGAGTTGAGGAAGAAAAGTTGCATCATGCAGTATAGTACACATCTAATGTTTGTACCGCTCTCGAACAATGCTTGCAACGGGACCATATTGTCTCTGATCATGATCCAAATTTTAGTCAATCTTCTCAACCGGTTTGGTGAATGTCATGGTGATGTATCCCGTACTTGGCTTAGCATCAAAATCAACCGGTCTCAAAAGCTGCACAAGTGGCACTCAAAAAGCTACCCATTGCCTCATAAAACTTACGAGACAACACGATCTTGGCAACCTTATGCCCAACATTAGTTTTAGTCCATTTGCTTGTTGTCTACAAGTAAGACAAAAACAATGTATCTTATGCATTCCTAGCATTATGCAAGCTTCGAGAGTAAGAAAAACTATGACAAAGCGAGTGATTGAACATCTTGTCAACTCCTTCCCATCTGAAAGCTGTAGAAAAGCATTGTGGAGAAGTGTGCACAGCTAAATGTAGGATGTTAACTTCCTGGCCTTTTTAATTATTCATGCGTACTGAGGCAACCTGCAATGTCCTCCAATATGAGGTCAATGCAATGCGCGGGGCCAGTGGGGCATGATGTCCAAAATATATGTGACCACTTTTCCTACAACAACTTGCTAGCTAAAACAAAATTTGTGGCATTATCATTGACAACCTGAGTTACATACTCCGGTCCAATCTTCTCATGGCCTCATCTAGAAGTTTGTAAAGAAATTAACCCATATGGCTAATTGGCTATGTGCAGATATATGAACACAGTACATGTAAGAAGTTCCATGGTGTGAATTTACCAGTTAATTTATTACACCTCTTCCTTGCACATCTGACCATCCATCTAACAATGGTGTGCAATCGTACTTCTTCCATGCCTATAGATGCATGTCCTGCAAGTTCTCGGTCTTTTCATATTGGGCCTCTAACAAACATGTCCGCAAAGCCCGATACTTGGGAGGTTTAAAACCTCTCCCAACCTGAAGAACGACCTCAAATGCAATCTCATATTGATTGTAGTTGGGAACATCAAGTGGAAGACCAACCTGGTAGAACCACAATGCTACCTCCTCATTGGCTTTGGCTTGTACTTCTTTCTTGTAGGCAGTTTCAATGTACCTTTGCTCTTTTCTTGCCTTCCTTAGAGCAATCACATGACGAGGAAGAGGTGATATGTGTGCAACCCGTGGGGCCTCGATTAGTAACCCCTAACAACTTACTTAACAACGGAGGCCTAACATTTGTCTTGGGGGTCCGTAGCAGTACCCGCCTGCTGCGAAGCAATGCCAACATCCTCCTATTCACCATTGCAGTCACGACTAGGAGGAAAAAAGTGCAGATCGACAACTAGGGTTTGAGACTTCTTCCTAGTTGTCTCCACGTAGTCAAGTATCTCTTTATTTATAGCAACTGCAGTGTTGTTGCACTTGACTACATTTGAACCCTTGCTAGTAAATTGATCTTTCACTCTCTTGATCCCTCCATTGCACATATGGCCACATAAACCACATTGCACCCTATTTTTATCACCCAAATCAGACTTGTGTAGAATAATAACATTATATTATTGAGATAATGGATACAAACATAAACCCCCTCCTTATATAGGATAGGAGGCAGTGAAAACTGAGTTCACCAATATGGGATAAAAGATAAGATACTAAAGAGCACAAAATAAATAACATAAAAATAAATATGCTAACACTCCCCCTCAAGATGGAGCATGGATATCATGCATACCCAGCTGGTCCACCATAGAGATGAATCTTGTCATTGACAGTGGTTTTGTGAAGATGTCAACAAGCTGATCCTCAGTCCTAATGTATGGAGTAGATATGCACCTAGATAGAATAGACTTCTTGACGAAGTGACAGTCTACCTCAATGTGCTTGGTGGGCTCATGGAATGTGGGGATTACTTGCAATAAAGATAGAGGCCTTATTATCACAATACATAGTCATGGGCTCAAAATCATAGTTTATAAACCCCAAACTCCTTTAATAAGCCTTGAACCCACATTAGCTCGCAGGTAGTATGAGGCTGTGAGTCATGGCTCGATACTCGACTTCAACACTGGATCTAGCCACAACAATTTGCTTCTTACTTCTCCAAGTGATAAGGTTATCACCTACAAAGGTGCAATAACTTAAAGTAGATTTACGATCAATCATGCTTCTGGCATAGTCAGAGTCTGAAAATCCAGTAATGCCCATTTTTTGTATAGAAAACCCTTTCCAGGAGAGCTTTTTAAGTATTTGAGTATGTGACACACAACGTACCAATGACATTGTAAAGGTTTATCAAGATACCCTCCTAACAAGTCCAACAATTGATGTAATATCTTGTCGAGTAACACTCAAGTAAATAAGCTTTCCTGCAAGCATGGTTTTAAAAAACCCGCCTCGAGGCGAGGCGGCCTCCGGTACGCCTCGAGGCTTAAGCCTCAGTCTGCCAGTGAGAGGCGTGCGCTCAGTATCTGCGAGGCGTATCGAGGCGTTAGAGGCGTTTGTGAGGCGTAAGCCTCAGACTCTGTGTCTAAAAAAAGGCTGTATAATCCTATTTTGGGCTTAATAGAGGCTAAATTAACCCAAAATTGTATGTATATAGATATATGTATGTGCATATCTATATATGTGTATGTTTGTATGTTAACAACTATGGATATTTTACTACTTTTATCATTATATGCTGCATGTATGTACACATTCTCTTGTGTATGTGTATATATATGCATGTGTATAATTATAACTATATTTATATGTATAGATATGTATCTATATATACATGTGTATTTGTAATAGTATATCTATCTATACATATATATATTTCTGTTTCAGAGATATGTAAATCTGTATATATATATATATATATATATATATATATATATATATATGTAAATCTGTATAGTATAAAACAGAAATCTGTCTATATAGTAATAGTATATTTATATATATCTGTTATATATATGTCAATCTGTATAGTATAAAATAGAAATCTGTCTATGTAGTATATAGATGTGTGCATATGTAAATCTGTATATATGACTATATACACGTACATATATGTATTCATATATAAATATATGGGATTATATATGTATATGTACATATATGTATTCATATATATATATATATATATATATATATATATATAGGATTATGTATATGTATATGTATGTTTATACATATATATATTATATATATATATATATATATATATTATATGTGGATATATTTATATATATTTTTATATATTGATATGTACGCCTCGATACAATCTGAGGCTTACGCCTCGACCGCCTCGAGGCTTACGCCTCGACCGCCTCGAGGCTTACGCCTCGCCTCGCTGAGCCGAAAACGCCTTGATGCGCCTCACGCACTTTAAAACCTTGCCTGCAAGTCTTCTATTTTGCTTGCCATAAGTATAAGACAGAGAAGAATCACCATCCCAATTAGTATTGGGATCCAGAGGTGTGCCGACTGGCTTGGAAACCAACATTCCATTTTTTTGTAGTAGATCAAGAACATATTTGCGCTGAGATAAACATACTCCAGAAGAAGAATGTGATACTTCAATTCCAAAAAAATAACACAATTTTCCTAGATCTTTAGTAATAAAGTGTTCTCTTAAGTATTCCTTGGTATCATGAATAGCATGATGATCACTCCCAGGAAGGATGATGTCATCCACATACACAATCAGAATGAATATTCGATAGTAGTATTTTTTACAAAATTGGATGATCAGAATGCGTGCGCTGAAAGTCAAACTTAGCAAGGATGGGCTTAATTTATCAAACTACGCTCTTGGGCTATGTTTTAGTTCATAAATGGCTTTCTAATGCGGAATACTTTAGAACACTCCTAAGCAGCAAATCTAGGAGGTTGCTCCATATACACTTCTGTTAATATGGTGTACACATGACCTTCTTGTAATATGTAGATAAGTAAGGATCTACATGCAAAATTGTAAGTTACCGATTTCATTTATTTACAAGTCATAGAGAGACCTGCGTTTAGGTCGTTTCCTTCTCCCAATATACCATTGTTTACATGGTTTTGGAGCTTCAAGGATTCAACCTCTAGCACAAAAATAGTCAAAGAAGTGGTGGCCGTCATCCCCTCTTCTCTCTACCCTAGTTTTGGGGAAGTTTAACATCAGGTCCTTTGATATTGCCATACTTTGGGCGTGTGCTACAGTGCGTTAATGTAGCACGATGGTCACAAAGGAGGGAACTGCTCCCTCAATGATTTTTTCGAGGGACCTTCAACCCCAAGCCCCTCTTCTACAAGGTCAAAGCAGCCTCTAGGTACTAGTGGCTGGGTCTACATCTCTTTGGAGAAACTCCTACAACTTCTCCTTTCTCCAGGCAGGTGGCTCTGTCAATGTTGTCCTTAAAGATTGCTCTCATAAGGAGGATGTTCAAGCAACCTTTTGCCTCAAGTTCAGGCCTATAGGTGGCGCCCATACCTCTTCTTTCTCTTGGAATGTACTCCGTTCATTTTCAATCTTTTTGGAGGGGTTTGGAGCTTCTTCTTCCCCAAGTGGTTTAGCTGCTGTTACTGTAGCAGCGTGCCAAACAGCATTATTTCAGCCAAAGCTTTTGACATTTTGTCATTTCTTGAGGTTATTTGTAACCGACTGGCTTGTTAATAGCTGTGAGGCCCCAAAATAAGTAGGATACAGTCCCAACAATCTATTGTTACGTCCCAAAATCATTTGATCTACTGCTGCTGTTGCTGTTGACGAATTTTTGCTGTTGTTGTTGACATCTGATTGCTGATTGGTAACTATTGAGGAACTATTATTTGGGATCACTAAGTTACTTATGGAGAGGTTACACCAAGTCAGTTTGACAAGGGATGAATACCTATATTTTATGCAGTTTCGTGCTTCTAACACATCAAACCGTCTAGCTCAGAAGGTGTAATTATCTGCATGTGTTTCTCCGTTCGTTAGAGCAACATCATCATCTTGGGTTTTGGATTCAGGCGCTATAGACCACATGACCGGTACGCCTCAGTTGACATCCATCCACCCCACCAAAATGCCTTTACCCAATGTCACTATTGCTGATGGATCCAGAATTGCTGTTCAGGGTATCGGAACAATAAACCTCTTGCCGAATATCTCTCTTGATTCAGCCTTGTACATCCCAAAGTTCCGTTTCAATTTAATATCCATCAGTCATCTCACCCGTTCACTTCAAGCTGCTGTTCTATTATGCCTGATTGTTGTATTATACAAGATCTGAAGACACATAAAACCATTGGCGAAGGGTATGAGCATGCTATTGCTAGTCTTTACTACCTTGGTGAGCCTCCAAAAATGTGTGTAGCTGCGTCTCGTCTACATATTCATAGTCGTCTAGGTCATATGGCGTTAGACAAATTGAAAGTGATGGTCCTTGAGTTGTGCAATATGGATAAACTAGATTGTAAATCATGTTAGCTAGGTAAGCACCAACGATCACCATTCAGTTCCATAACCCAAAAAAGAGCAGATTCGCCTTTTTGTATCATTCATTGAGATGTCTGGGTCCCAATCGGGTTCCATCAAAACTTGGATATAGGTACTTTGTCACCTTCATAGATGACCACTCACGAGTCACATGGTTATATTTGATGAAGGACAAATCTGGAGTTTTTTCCATCTTCCAATCTTTTTACCAAGAAGTTGAAAACATTTATGACAAGCATATTCATATCCTTCGCACTAACAATGCCCGGGAGTACTTTAATCATAATTTTACTCAATTTCTTTCATCTCGTAGCATCAACCACCAATCCTCATGTCCACATACTCCACAACAAAATAGAGTTGCAGAACGAAAGAATCAATACATCATTGAAACTGCTCGTACCCTTCTTCTCCACATGAATGTCCCAAAAGAATTTTGGAGTGATGCTGTTCTTACATCCATTTACTTGATCAACCACATGCCAAATCAAATATCCCTTTCTGTCTTTCATCCCAAACAACCAATATACCATGTGCCACCTAAAGTCTTTGGGTGTGTTTGTTTTGTTCATATATTAGGTCGTGGTCAAGATAAGTTAAGCCCCAAGTCTAGTAAATGTATATTTTTGGGCTATTCTCGAGTCCGAAAAGGACACAAATGTTTTTGTCCATCAGAGCGCCGCTTCTTTGTCTCTACTGATGTCACCTTTTTTGAAGACACCATATTCCTCTTGAAGAGGCCGAGGAGTCTTTGCCACTTCCAACCGTCATTCAATCACAAATCATTGAGCCGCCAGTCATACAACCACAAGCCATTCAACCACAAGTCATTCAACCACAAATCTTTTAGCCACAAGTCATTCAGCCACCAATCACTCAGCCACAAGTTAGCTAGTCACCTGCCATACAATCACAAATTTCAAGGACTAACTCTCCTAGTCATCCACCCATGACACAAGTCTACACACGTCGCAAGGAGAATCTTACCTCGAGTTATGAGAAGGACAATGCATGTCTCAATCCTTCTACAATCGTCACTTAGTCAGATGATCTGATGGAAACCAACGGTCCTGTTGATTTGCCTATTGCCTTACAGAAAGGCAAACAGTCTTGTACCTCTCATCCCACCTCCAATGTTATCTCCTATGCTAATCTTTCTCCATCATATTATGCCTTTTGTATCTTCTTTGTCTTCCATTTCCATCCCCTCGTCTGTCTCAGAGGCCTTGAATAACCCTGGATGGCGTGCTGCAATGATGGAAGAAATGTCTGCTCTCCAAAGTAACGATACACCCTCTGGGAAATCAATGGTGGCTGTAGATGGGTATTTACAGTTAAGGTTGGGCCTGATGCATTGGCACGATTGGTGGCCAAGGGATTCACGCAGAT
Source organism: Alisma plantago-aquatica (assembly GCA_963693085.1). NCBI lineage: Eukaryota > Viridiplantae > Streptophyta > Magnoliopsida > Alismatales > Alismataceae > Alisma > Alisma plantago-aquatica. Next base: position 1,362,346,183 of record OY856409.1, read on the forward strand.
TTATGGTGAAGACTACTTAGAGACATTCTCTCCTGTGGCCAAGATGGCCTCTGTTTGTCTCTTCCTGTCTCTTACTGCTACACATTCATGGACTCTGCATCAACTTGATATCAAGAATGCCTTTCTACATGGCAATCTGAATGAAGAGATCTATATGGAGCAACTATCAGGGTTTGTTGCTCAGGGGGAGTCTGGTAGGGTCTGTTGACTCCATAAGTCTCTTTATGGTCTTAAGAAATCACCTCGTGCTTGGTTTGGTAGATTCAGTTTTGTTCTTTCTGAGTTTGGCAGATGCATCATGGACCACTCTATTTTCTACCGACGATGTGATTTTGGATGTATATTTCTGTTAGTTTATGTTGATGATATTGTGATCACTGCGAATAATAGACAAGGTATCGAACAACTCAAGCATTTTCTTCAGGGCAAGTTTTAAACAAAAGATTTAGAAAATATAAATATTTTATTGGGATTGAAGTAGCCAAATCAAAGTCTGGATCACAACAAAAGTATGTTCTAGATCTTCTTATAGAGACATGTATGCTTGGAGCTAAGCTAGTAGAGCGTCCAATGGACCCTAAGCTTCGATTGCCAGTGGAACAGGGGGAGCCACTTGATGACCCTTGGCGTTATAGAAGGCTTGTTGGAAAATTGAATTATTTGACTGTCACCAGACCTGACATTGCCTTTGCCACCAGTGTTGTTAGTCAATTCATGGAGAAGCCATGTACTACTCACTTGGAGGCTATCATGCACATTCTAAGATACTTGAAGAAGTCTCCTGGGAAAGGACTATTGTACCACATGAGAGTTCAGGTTTTTTTTGATGCAGATTGGGCAGGATCTAGCATTGACAAGAGATCTATTTCTGGCTATTGTGTCTTTGTAGGAGGTAATCTGGTGTCCTGGAAAAATAAGAAACAAACAATTGTTGTTAGATCTAGTACTGAATCAGAGTATAGAGCTATGGCTTTAACCACTTATGGGTTATTATAGGTCAAACATTTATTACAAGAGTTGGGCTTTGGTCAGAGTAGTCCCATGGAGTTGAAGTGTGACAATCAAGCTGCTGTCCACATTGGCCAAAATCCTATCTTTAATGAAAGAATGAAGCATATAGAAGTTGATTGTCATTTTCTCAGAGAAAAGATCCAAGAGGGCCTGATCCAGTTGTCACCGGTAAAGTCTGAACATCAGCTAGCTGATTTTATCACTAAGTCTTTGAATGGTTGTCGGGTTCAGTTCTTATGTAACAAGCTAGGAGCATATGACATACATGCTCCAGCTTGATGGGGAGTGTTAATATGGTGTACACGTGACCTTCTTGTAATATGTAGATAAGTAAGGGTCTACATGCAAAATTGTAAGTTACTGATTTCATATATATACAAGTCATGGAGAGACTTGCATTTAAGTCGTCACCTTCTCGCAATATACCATTGTTTACAACTTCCTCATGCAAATCACCATACAAGAAAGCATTTTTAACGTCAAGTTGAAATAGAGACACTCTTATCGACAACAACATAAATAAGAATATGAATATCGTTAAGTCAAGCAACACGCGTAAAAGTCTCAAAATAATCCACGCCATAAGTTTGTTTGTAGCCCTTAGCAACAAGACAACCCTTAAGGTGTTCAACTGTGCCATCAGGTTGACATTTTACAGCAAAGATCCAACGACAAACTATAGAAGAAATATGAGCAAGAGCATCCACCAAGTCTTATGTATGTTGTGTATGTAGAGCCTCCATTTCCACTTCCATGGCACGACGCCAGGCATGATGTGTCAGGGCTTCAGCCGCAATTTTAGGAACACAAATAGTGGAAAGAGCAACAATAAAATGGGTAAAGCTTGAACCAAGATTAGCCTCAGAAATAAAATTGCTTATAGGATGTAAAGTACAAGAGCGCACCCCTTTCCTTATGCTAATAGGAGTATCCAAGTCAGAGTGTACTTAATTGGTGTCGTGATCTGTCGGCAAAGATGAGGGATTGGTTGAGAGAGGGGCCATAAAGGGAGTTGTAGTCTTCGGCATCTTTAATACACTTTGAGAGGAACATCATGCAAGGAATGAGGTATCGTCGGTATTGGCGGTATTTTGGTCAAAATACCGATACTGACGAGTACCGACACAGATACATGCGTGCGCTCCGATAGGATCACAAAATCGATAATACCGACATGTATACCGCCATGTTTCGATGGTTTCAGTGCAAAACACACTACTAACTTCACTGTACCGACCGAAAGCGACGGTATGCTGACGGGTCACCTTTTTTGCGAGAATGACTGTCGTTACTTCTTGGGAGGAGAAAAGAAGGCACATTTGGATGATTTTTGGCGATTAGAGCTAATATCAACCCAAATCAAGGGAAGTGTTACTAATCTCTTTCATTTTCTAGCATTAGCAACATCTCCATCTCTTTTTCCTACTTCTACTTTCACCTAAAAAAGGTTTTTTACCGCCAAAACAAGTATTACTCCATTTTTTATATGTTTATGTGAACTATACATACATCTATAAGTATATTATGTAGATCTACAATATTATCACTCGATCTACCTAATTACAATTTACAACACTATTAATTACTATTATCATGCAATTTATCTAATCATATTACAATAAGTATTGATATAATTAGTTATTTATGTTTAGTAGAAGATGTTTTACTAAAGAGTAATGTGAATATAATATAAATGAGTATTATACTCTTATACAGTATTACACATGAATGAGCAACACGAAATTTCATACAACCAACCTTACATAATGTACATGTCATGGGAGCAATATGTCAACCATATCAACTCAATATTGTATGGAGAATCAATGCGTAATTCGACGTACAACTGATATGAGTTAGTAAGTTACTATGATGTTAATGTGTTGTAAATTGGATATTATTGCATAAGTGTGTGTATTTATGCTTATGGATTGTGCTAGTAAAATTCCAAATCTTAATTCCTACATTTTGTCATCGAAATCCCCAGAAAACAGGACATGTTTCCTACCTCCCATATGATGGATTCCCCACCCCCACATACCCATTATAAAATTTTATTGCATAAAACGATGCATGTAGGTGTAGAGATTACACCTGTAAAATTTCATGATTTAATTTGTTCATTTTTGGCGTCGAAACGGTCAGGATTGCATCTTCGATATTTCTGTCGGTATACCGATAAATACCTATTTCCAGGCTGTCGAAACGACATCCGTATCGGATACCTCGTTCCTTGACATCAGGAGCAGGAATAACAAATTCTGAAGAATCCATCTCAACAGGAACATGAAGAGGGGTGTCAAACGAGCATATCCGTAGATAGAGTCGAACCCAAAGTAGAAAAATACAATATATCCTCAAAAAAATGATAAAAAACCATTTCTTAGCACCGAGTCATAATAATCTGTACCCCTTCTGAGTTCTGGAGTACCCTAAGAAGGTACATTTTTTAGATATTGGATCAAGTCTTGTTAAACTAGTCTGAAGGTTTTGTATAAAACAAGTATTGCCGAAAATTCTTGGTGGCATAGAAAAAAGGGAAGCTCCGGGGTACAAAATACTATATGGGACTTGGTTGTTTAAGACAAAAGAATGCATTTTATATATCTGAAAACAAGCAATGCAGACAACATCAACCCAAAAAGGTTTAGGGACATGATACTAAAACGTAAGAGTTCTAGTAACTTCAAGGAGATGGCGATTCTTACGCTCGGCAACACCATTCTGTTGAGGAGTGTAAGAACAAGAGATTTGAAGAATGGTGCCAAGTTTTTTACAGAAAAGACTAACATCATGTTGCATGAATTCAAGGACATTGTCTGTTTGACAATTTTTGATGGGCTTATCAATTGAGTCTTAATTTAAAAAAGAAGGCGGTGATATTATCAAGAAGATGTGCCTAAAAATAACCAAGTGGCTCGAGAGTAATCAACTAAAAACTTCATAAAGTAATGGAATCTAGTCACACTTGTGTTTGAGCATGGCCCCCATATATCAGCATGGACAATATCAACAATAGATTTCGAAGGAAGTTGTTTTCCTAGGAAAACACATTGAGTTTTCTTTCCCAATTGGCAAGCTTCACATTTAAACAGAGTTTCAGATACAAAAGGAATTAAATGCTTGAGCTTGGATGCTGATGGATGTCCCAAGCTGTAGTGCCATTGAAGTCCCGAAATAACTGAAGATAGTAGCACATCAGTCTGTGGAGCATCAAGATAGTATAAGCCGTTTGGTCTCTCATGACTCGAACCAATCCTCATCCTCGTGCAGAGATCCTAAAAGACACATCCATCAGGTCAAACATGATAGAACACTGAAGTTGAATGAGTGTTTTACTAATATAAAGAAGATTAAGAGAAAGGGAGGAACATATGATGCAGATCTGAGCAAGAAGTTGTTTGTAGTTTGAATATTACCGACCCCATGTACTGGGGCTTGAGTGCCATCAACATTAGTCATAGGTGGCATAGTAGAAGTAGTCTTACTTGAAAAGAGTTTAGAATTGCTAAAAATATGAGTAGAAGCACCATAGTCGACGACCCATTTGTTCTAATTATAAGGAGTCGAGGATGCTAAAAAAATTAGAATCACCATCTGCGTATGGAGTCGATGTCGGAGTTGGGAGTCGTTTTTGGATAAGCTTTTCAAATTCGGCTTGAACCCAATCCACTAAAGAAGTGGAGGTGTGGACCGGTTCTTCCTCGGCGTGGTCTGTAGATGCCTGATTAGCCCACATGTTGGGGTAACCATGTTTCACCCAACAACAATCTTCATTGTGATTATTTCACCCACAAAAATTACAATGACAGGATCTTGGAGGGGGACCGTGGCTAGGTCCAGTGGAGGAATGACCCCATCCGGATCTAGAAGGGAACTGGCTACGTCCAGGTCCACATGGTCCAAAACGACCACATGCTCTACCATGGCCACGACCTCTGCCAAGGCTAAAGTCATCAGAACGTACTACAAGAGACGACGCCTTAAAGGGACCAATAGGAGAAGAAGAGTCTGACGATAGGCGTTGGTCACGTTTTAGGACATCTCGCAGTTTAGGTTGAGGATCGTTGGACACGATATGATCTACGACGCCTGCAAAGGAAGCAGGTAGTCTAGTGAGGAACTGTACAATTGTAGTTCATATTGCTGTCTTTGGATTTCAGTGATGTCAAATGTCAGGGGATGGAACACTTCAAATTCATCCCAAAGAGCACAACATTGATTATAATAATCCTCAACGGAGGTATCATTAGAGAGTTCTTTTTAGTCAGAATTTTAAAGATTTCAAGCACCTTTTCTAGGGTTTTGTTGATGTGAGTAAACATGAGATATTTGATTCCACATGGCCTTAACCATTCAAAGTCTTAAAAGAGATTAACTTATTTTTGGTTTCACACTGTAGACCATCCAGGTCATAACCTCGAGTCATCCTTGACCGGCAAGTCATGGGACTGTGCTTATTTTTCTTATCAACAATCTTGACAGGAGTAACAAGTGCTTTAGTAATAAGGTGAGAATACATGCCTTGGGCCTTGACGTACAACTCAAAAGAAGCTGACCACATATGATAGTTAGAACCATTCAATTTTACTATGGTCACATAGAGTTATCATTAGATGCCATGATGGAATCCAGTTCTTGCTCATACTACACACATTATAAAAAGATGTGGTAGAGTAGTAGTTCCATTCAGAGGGGCATGAAGCATCACCCCGAATAAGAGCAACACAGTTCAAAAACCCAAATCATCGATATTTAAGAATTTTAATTAAAAGACCGACACAAAAAAAATGATTCTGAACCGAGTTGAAGGTGTTCTATACTAGCAGCAACCTAGACTTAGTGAAACAAAGTGTGATCAAAGGAAAACAAGGTGTGGTAGAGAGAGGATGATGTGGTGGATATGATCTGTAGGTGGGATGGAGGATTGCGGGTGAGATGAATGGTGGGCGGGCTATGGCTAGGGTGGGGAGGTGTTGCGGATGTGGGGCTGTTGGAAGATTTAGGAGCAACAGAGGGGGGGGGGGTGTGGCAGCAGAATGAATGAGGGTTGTGGGGAAAAGCGGAGGTTGTGGCGGCTAGCATGGATGTTGCGGGTGGCGGTAGGAAGTGGCTGGGGTTGCAACGGCAGGGGTGGATGGAGCGACGACTGGGCCGGATGGAGGGGCGGTTGGTGGTGATGGCCGGCGGGTGGATGGGTGGACTGGATGACGGCCAGGAGGGAGAACTGCGGGTGGTGGTGGTGGGCTGAAGGCAACATGATCAGGTGGAGGGTTGGCGGCAGCGAGATTGAGAGATGCGGCGGGATGGGGAGAGAAGGAGGTAGGGGTAGATAGCATATGTGGTGGGGTGGGGAAGAGGTTGACCGACGATAGGTAGAAGGGGGCTTTGAGGGGGCTAGGAGAGGAGGAGAAACATTAGGATTAGGGAGGGGGGTTGGATCAAACCGCTCTGATACCTTGTGGTTGAATAATAACCTTGGAAGCACAGACACTTCAAAACATGTGCCATACCTGTGTCCGACACGTATTGGACACCCGTACTCTGTGAACACGCCTAAATATGTATTGGACGCTTCTCCAGCTGTGTTCAGATTTTTTTTTTACAGGTAGACACGGCTTGGACACAACCTGGACACGACCAGGCCCATTTACAGCCCACAGAAAAAATCTAAGATAGCAGCTGCATTCTTGATATTTTTTATCGCATGTCTAAATTTAGGTCAAATCCAACTCTATTAGCCATAGGACTTGGGGCATCAGTTGCATTCTTGCTATTCTTATCGCATATCTAAGTTTAGAGCAGCAACATCTGTCTCCCTATTCTTGTTTTCATTCAATCCCTCGGCTCATTAACTATTCTTGGGCTTGGGGCTTTCCTCTATTTCTGAAACTGATCAACTAAGGTAAACTATCAACCTTTATCCATTATTACCTTGTTTTCTATTAATGTTTTTGTGTTTATCACTTTCTTGAATGTCTAGTTGTGCATTTAAGTTAATTGTTGTTGTGTATCTAAATCAATTCCTTATAAACAGTCTGATAATATGAATGCTACTTTGTTACCAGTACATGTGCAATTAATGAGTACTGACTACTGACTTACAGACTCAATATATGTCCAATAGTTAATGTCTTGAAATTCAGCAGTTTAATACATCATTGGAAGTGAATCTGTGAAGTCTATTCTTGGACTAGGTTACTGCAACTGTTAAAATTGCTTACTGTTTATTAAATTCCCCAATCTTTCTATCTTTTGACTATTTTAGACTTCAAAGTTCACACTACTTAACTTCTTGGGGTTTCTTTACATCATTAATGTAAGTCCCATCATATGTCTTCATAAGATCTTAAAAATGGATTCCACCTTTCATGTGACATTCTCTCTTAATTTATCTACTAGTCCGTCTTCTCATATCTGATCTTTTTCTCTCGTCGTGTTTGAGTATTATACATGAAATCTGAACGGAATCAAATTTTCTTTTTTATAATTTGTATTTGACACAAAAATGAAATGACCTCTTTTATGGATATTCTACTTCAATATTTCAATGTCATGGTTATACAATTGCCAATTGCTATCATTTTTTGAGTTTATTTAAATAAAGTATGATTGTCTTATTTTGCATATCTTATGAGTATATAAATACATGTATATAATTAGGTACTTACAAAAATATTTAAAATGCCACGTCCATAGCCGTGTCTGTATCCCATATTTTCCAAAACCACTGTGTCCCGTGTCTGTGTCCGTTTTTGTGCTTCTTAGATGATAATATTCTATTATTGGGACAATGAATACAAGTATAGAACCCCTCCTTATATAGGATAGGAGGCAGTGAAAACAAAGTTCACCAATATGGGATAAAAGACCAGATACTAAAGATCACAAAATAAATAACTTAAAAATAAATATGTTAACAAAGCCAAAAAGAATACTTCCACCCATGATCATTGAATTTTGCTTTCTGTTTTGGATCCTTCACCAAAATGTAACAGTGATTGTCCCCCAACACCACTGCTCCCAGCCGATATGCTACTTCCACACCCACTTCCTGTCACCGGCTCATTAGACATCCTAAAACAAACAAAAAGAACCAAAATAAGAGGTTCAAAGCTTATATCAATATTTTATAGCTTGTTATTGATATGTATCTAAAGAATAGAAAATCCTTTATTTGATGTGTCAAACAAATACAATGGACTCTCTTTTATAGGATAAGAGAGTAAGTGAAACATAGAGATAGGCAATATGGGATAAAAGAGAAGCTAAAGACAAGACAAGTTTAAAGCACACAATAAAACATAAAGCATAATATATATACTTAATACTCCCCCTCAAGCTGGAGCATAAATGTCAAACATGCCCAATTTGTCCACCAATGTAGCAAAGCGAGTCTTGGTAAGTATCTTGGTGAAGATATCATCAATTTGATCCTCGATCCGTAGATAAGGAGTGCAAATGTGTCCAGAGAGATCAAATTCACAAATAAAGTGGCAATCCATCTCAATATGCTTTGTGCACTCTTAGATGTGGGATTGCTGGCAACAAAAATGGAGGCTTTGTTGTCACAGTGCATAGAAATAGCATCAGAATGAGAGATATCAAATTCCTTGAGGAGTCCTTGGGCCCACATCAGCTCACAAACAGTATGAGCCATAGCTCTGTATTCTGCCTCTGCACTAGTCTGAGCGACCACAGTTTACCTTTTGCCATGTCATTAGATTGCCTCCAACAAAAGTGCAATAGCCAAATGTAGATTTCCTGTCGCATCTACTACCGGCATAATCAGGGTCAGAATACCCAGTAAGTTTGCAATGCCCATGTTTGCGATAAGTAATCCTTTCCCTGGAGACGTATTCATATACTTAAGGATATGGCAAACAACATTCTAATGACATTGTCGAGGTTTATTCAGATGCCTACTGATAAGTCCAACACCAACAGTAATATAAGCCCTAGTAACAGTAAGATAGATAAGCTTACCAACCATCCCTCTTTATTGGTGGTTATCAGGCTAGGGAGGTGAAGATTCATCATCCCAATTGGTATTAGGATCCAGAGGAGTGCTAGCAGGTTTAGAACCAAGCATACCTGCTTTTGTCAGAAGGTCTAGAACATATTTGCATTGTGTAAGATAGACACCAGAAGATGATCTGGAAACTTCAATTCCCAAGAGGTACATGACTTTACCAAGATCTTTAGTAATAAAGTGTTGTTCTAGATATCTTTTGGTAGCCACAATACTTTCAGATACGCTACCAGACAAAATGATATCGTCCGCATAAATAATAAGCACAACAAGCCCAGAGCTGTTTTTTTAAATAAAAATAGCAGGGAAGCATTAGGGTTGGAGAGGGTGTGTGTGGGGGGGAAGATTAGGGAGGATCGTAAGCTATGTTTTTTCCTCCAAAACTAGGCCGTCTTCCTCGGCTTCATCGTCTCTCCATTGTAGAAATTGAGGAGATCTTGAATAAGTTACAACCATCACGGAGTGCCGCATACCCACCATGATTTTTGAGCTTTGTAGCTTCCATGGGCTAGTTACTTTCCATCATGGATTTGTCTTGGGATTCAACACTACCATGACTACAATCACTGGATTTGATGAAATATCAAAGTTGGTGTGGACCCCATTTGCTGCATTAGTCCGTGCTTTTAAAAAATTGACAAAAGCACCTATTTTTTGTGTTTATGATTTTTGATCATTTTGAGTCGTGTGATGCTTGTAGTGTTGGTATTTGTTGTAATTTGAGCCAAAACTGCCACTTAATAACGTTCTTCAGGGAGAGATTCAATGCATGTAAAGCGTAAGCACTCAACTTATAAGCAAAGAACTCTACACTATTATTCAGGCCATATGTCATTGGTGGCATTATATTCTACATTAGGGGCCATCTGGCTGCTTACTTTTGTTGGATCAATGATGGGCTCTACAGAGGGTGAATACTACTAAAACCACATAAATAAAATTCCTTAGACCTTCAAGATATTTCCCAAGATAACATTTTAAGTATGAAAGGCAAGGGAGAGAGAATGAACAACCACCAAAGAATACAAGTATTTATAGTGGTTCCAACCTCTAAATTTTGAGATGTACTCCACTACCTAGAGTGGTCAACCTCTAGAATTTTTCAACTTTGTTAGTCCTTATATTCAATTATAAAATTTACAATATAAGACCACCCTTTTCTAGATCAAGGGTTAAACTAGCTTCCCTTTTAGGACAAGGGAGCCAACAATCTTACAAGGACTTACCTATCCATGGCCAAGACTTTTCAGCCTTACTAAAGACTTACCTACTCTTGCAACGAGTCTTTGGCCTTCACCAAAGACTTACCCACTCATGCAACGAGTCTTCGACCTTCAAGGACTTAGCCTCTCTTCTCTTGGATCTTCTGTCTTTGACTCCACCTTCATCAAGGAGAAGCTTTTCACCAAGGGCCTCTTTCCCTTCTTCACCTCTCTTAGCCCAGAGAGAGAATCTTCAAGAGAAAATGAGAGGTTGGGAGGTAGAGGAATGGAAACCTCACAAAATATACATATAGGACCAACTCTCTTATAAATATCCTACTCACTCTAATAGATGTAGCAAGTGATTAAGCGCATGAGAGTGGATAGGGCTCTTAGAGGCAAATCTCTCGCAACTATAGTATAGGAGAATTTGTAATGCTTGGCTAACTATGAGATGAACACTAAAGGGTCCTACTTATGTTCAACATGCCTCCTAACTGTTAAGATCATTTATGATGAATTCTAACCGTTTTGGGAGGGTCCAACAGATATATTTCACTTTAGGACGCTCTCCAATGGCTATCTTACACCTTACAACCACAATGTCATCGACCGAGATGAAGGGAGGATATTTCGGCCAATGATATTAAAAGACAAGTCTTTTAGTGTCTTCGTCTGAGATACTATGATAGTTAGCATCTCTGCGGATGATCGTGCATGACAAGGCATATCTCTCGCAACTATAGTATAGGAGAATTTGTAATGCTTGGCTAACTATGAGATGAACACTAAAGGGTCCTACTTATGTTCAACATGCCTCCTAGCTGTTAAGATCATTTATGATGAATTCTAACCGTTTTGGGAGGGTCCAACAGATATATTTCACTTTAGGACGCTCTCTAATGGCTATCTTACACCTTACAACCACGATATCATCGACCGAGATGCAAGGAGGATATTTCGGCCAATGATACTAAAAGACAAGTCTTTTAGTGTCTTCGTCTGAGATACTATGATAGCTAGCATCTCTGCGGATGATCGTGCATGACAAGGCAATCAACTTGTCGGGCGAGATATATTCTAGGGACAATCTCAACCGATGAAAACTGCTATGATGTTGTTGAGAGTTATTTAGTTAGTGTTTTATTATTAGTTTGTAATATGGGCCTAAGTGTTCTGGACGCTTCCCTGTTCTCCTATTTATAGGAGCAAGGTTTCTCCTATCTAATACATTGACTAGCTGTCTTTTACTATTTGACATGGTTTCAGAGCAGCCGTCCTAGGGACCAAAACCCTACGTGAGAGAGAGCAAGAAAAGTAGAAGCGCCCCCTTGCGGGCGGCCGCCGCCCTTGGCGGTACTTGGCTGCCCACAGAGAATTCCTATCATTGTTCCCTGCCTATGGTCGTCTTTGAGTTCAACCACCTTCTACCGTGCTGCCACCCTCACTGTCTCCTCTCTTCCTGCGCCCGTCATTGCATGTCTAGTCGCCGCCGCTACTTGCCCCTGCGCCACTACCGCTCCGGTGCCGCCGCCCAACCACTGCCTAGCCGCCGCTGGCTGCTCCTTACCCGCCACCAGCCCTTGTGTCTTCGCCTACTGCTGCCTCTAATCATCTGCTGCTCTGTGCGCCGCTCCACTTCCTGCCGCCAAGTCACGTTGCCATCCACTACTCTGCCTGACGGTCTCTGCTGCACTTGGCCGCCGCAGCTGTTGCTGCCTCCTACTGTTGCATGCCCATGTGCCACCGCCTACAATTGCTACTGCTACCGCTACTTCCTACTGCTTGACGCTGCCTACTGCTTCCTACCCAACCGCGGCCACCTACCACTGCTCTATCCCACTACCAAACAACCTAATATTAAATCGTATCCCCTCAATTTTTTTGCTGCCCCCCCATATACACTACAATTTTGTGTTAATCGAATCCCATTTTTTAGCCTTATCGGATTTTCGCGGGGGCTCTGCCCCCGCACCCTCGGATTTGTTGCCCTAACGGGCCAAACAAATCCCCTTTTCGGGTCAGAGAAAATCCATTTATTTTTCTATCTGGATCTGCCTATTCGGGTCATTTTGCACCTTGACTCGCATTATTGGTTACTGCCTCCACATATTTGCCTACACTACACCTTGCCTCTACCATTGTTTTTGACTCTCCATGCCAACCACTCCTTTACTCTTTCCGTGCTTGGCGTGAGGGGGAGAATAGAGAAAGAGTAGAGGGAGAGATGAGAAGGAGAGATGAAGTAGAAGAATTTCATTCTGCTGTTCTATGGATCTTCGTGCTGCATTTACTGCTCATATATAGATTCTTCTGCTGCTATTTGGTGTTTTTTGTTGCTATATTGCTTATTCATCATCTACCTCAACTGTTGCTATGAAGTTACATACTTGGACGTCATTGATACTACTCGTGCTGGGATTAGCACATTCTGTTTTGTTGCTTTGTGCTCTTGCACTTTCTGCTGTCCGTGCTTTATTTGCACGTTGACTTTCTACTGTGGACCAACACTCTCTGGACCTTGACGTCTGCTATTGTGATGGATATTGTGTAATGAGGGAAGATGATGAAGACATTTGTTGCTGACTTTACATGGAGCTTCGTCTACTGGAGTTATTTATTTGCTTGCTACTCTGCCTACCGATCTTCTATCTGCCTACGTCGTCGACTTTTGCTGCTGTGCGCCAACACTCTCTGGCATGTCCGTGCCTTGTTTGCACGTTGACTCTCTACTTCTGTGTGCCAGCACTCTCTGGCTCGTCTGTGCCCTGTTTCACACGTTGACCCATCCATACTTTATTTGTACGTTGACAACTACTACTACTGTGATCCAACACTCTCTGGTTCTACTACTCTGCCACTGTGACCCAACACTCTCTGGCTACTACTACGACGACTTTGATGAAGACCTTGGTGAGCTATTTTATCTTTGCTCCAGATGATTGTGTTGCTGCTTATTTATGCTCTAGATGATCGAGAAGCTTCTGCTAGCCTGCTTGCTTGGAGTATCTACTTGAGGGGGAGTGTATGAGTGTCTGACTGTCTGAGTGCTTTAATGTAATATTGAGGGGGAGAAAATTCTTGTATAGGCTTGGTTTATCGTTTTATTCTGTTTCTTTCTTTTCTTAGTCCAACTCTCTGTTTGCAAGATGATTTGGGATTCTCCCAACTTCAACTTGAGGGGGAGTGTTGAGAGTTATTTAGTTAGTGTTTTATTATTAGTTTGTAATATGGGCCTATGTGTTCTGGACGCTTCCCTGTTCTCCTATTTATAAGAGCAGGGTATCTCCTATCTAATACATCGACTAGCCGTCTTTTACTATTTGACAGATGTATTTGATCATTTAGTGTAAACATGCATTAATATCAAACGAGATTGTTCTATCACTCTTTTGAGCTTAGTTGCAAGTCATACAATCATTTCAAGTGATTACAAAAATAATCTAAGAAGATAACTGTGTGATCTTCACTATTGATCTTTTTGTATGTATGACTTGATTTTTCCAAACTAGGGCTTGTAAGTTAGGCACTTGGAGTATGTCTATCTAACCTGAAATCACTCAAGTAGAAGCATTAGACACAAATAGTTGGAACGGTTAAATCATCATCAAAACAAGATATCAGTCAATTTAGACATTTAGTCAACATTCTCCCGATTTTGAAGATGACAAACCATTCCATAAATGTATTGAAAGCTTTCAAGTAAAATCATATCTTTGGAGAAACCTAGGGTTTCAATAAAATTGAGTTCATATACTCCCTCCCAATTGATACTAATTGACTTCATATATTCCCCTCAATTTATGCCATTTATCGTCAAAGTTAGCTTTCATACCATTTATGGAAACTATGTCTTCTTCTCATGTACATTCCTCTCCCACTTGCACAAGAAATGTCTTCTCCCCCTTTGTCATATCAAAAAGTGGGTGTTGAAGAGCTAAAACAACTTGTTAGAAAGGAAGAATAAAAGAGCAAAAACAAGGGGCTTGTTCAAGAAAAATGTATGTATAACAAATCAAGATATATGTATAACAAATCAAGATATATGTATAACAAATTAAGATATGCAGTTGAACAACCCTAGATGTAGTTCTAGCAGTAGTCGAAGCAAAGGGCTATGCAAGCAAGTAACTCAAAACAATAGATATACAAATCAAGGAGCAAGTTTGAGTATGTATAAAATAAGATACAAGCATATCATACAATTGGATACTACTAGAACCACATGCAATAAGGCTACACGTAATTGATATCACAAGTTATTATTATCAATAGAATCTAGGTCATAACAAAAGATACACAAGTTAAAGCACACCATAGAGAGACATCCGTATAAAGGAATTTGCAGTTCAGGAAACATGGATGGATATTACTCATTAGCAAATATGCATCCCTACCAAAGATGATTACCAAAAACTTAATGTTGCATCAAAACAAGATACACATCTAGAAAGATGTAGCAAGTTAGAGCACAACATAAGCGAGTTAATCACAACCAGAAGTTTCAAAGAGATCATCATCAATACATGCATAACAACTCGAAGACAAATAATTGCAAGACATAAATATACTAATTGTTAGAGCAATCTAAGGGATAGTGTTGTATGCAAGATGGGCAATTTTAAAGCATGGCAATATGCATATCAACAAGGTACCGAGGGGAGTGTCAGATGAATAAGACATTGACTGAGAAAATCTAGTTGAAAGGAAAAAAATCCCATTCAATAAACCACATTGTATATTCACTGCACAATACCATCGAACAACTTTTTGGGTGGAAAATCTCGGCCAATGACAAAGCAAATCCCCAAGGAATCTCATCGGTCGAGATGTGCTCAGGATAACCTCGGTTGATGGAAACTGCTGTCCAAAGAGACAATTTTTAAAAAACTCATGGTGAGGCATGATAAAAATATAAGCGATATCCAAACATGTATAAGCAAATTAGTAATGCACTTTGAGATAACTAGGTGCAGTTTTGAGCAAGAATATGATGAGAATCACAATATGTACAAATTTGCTCAAAAACCATATGTAAGTGCATACAAACTTGACAATCACAAGCAATGTTTGGATATGAGCATGAATACCTTTACCTTTGTTCTTACCATTTGTTTTCCCCTTGTCGCCACCCATACACATCTCACCTTTGTTCTTTTATGTGGATTGAGAAACCAATATGCAAATGAACAACTCATGTCAATCCGTTTGCAAGTGACCTACTAGAAGAAAGATGAAATGGTCCCCGATTATATTTTTGCGTTCAGGGGGTTATCTTAGCCACCCAAGTCCTATTGCTTTTGGATGCTTTCCTTAAAGGACAATATATAGCTTAATGACCAATTTCATTACAATGATTGCAAATGCCCTTATCCTTGAAACTAGAAGATTCACGATTAAAAACTAGAATCCTTTGCCTTTGTTGTTCCTTTGGCTACTATCAAGTCAAATACCATCTCTACCAATTTTCTTAGCAGTATGGTTCCAGATTTGATTAAGATTCTTTTTATCATCTAAAAATCTCTGCAAAAAGGATCTCAAAAAATGATCATCATGCATAAGAGAAATAGTAGAAGACAATTGATTAAAATCATCTCTAGCATGCAAAGATCGATCTAAACAAAGAATTTTAGTCATATAAGAATCTTTTTCAATATGCAAAGCAACAATATTATTTTTTCTACTAGTAGAACTAGAACATAATTCAAGAACATTGACTTTTGCAAGCAATTTTATTTTCAAGCATAGCAATCTTTGAAAGATTAACACTATTTTCAAATTTTATTCCTTACAAAATAAAATCTTTAACCTCAATTTCAAATTTAAGAGCATCGACATCAAATATGAGAAAATTAACAATCTTAGCATGCTCTTCATTTGAACTAGACATAAAAGGTTGAGATTCTAAAACTTCAATCTTATCAAACAAGCTAGCAATTTCAATTTTAAGAGTATTTACTTGACTAAGATAAACATTGTTATCTACCTCAACACTATTGAATTTCAATTCAAGTTTTAGATAAAGCTTATGAAGATTGTCAATATAATATTAGAAAATCTTTATATGACGTGTCTAAAATAATTACAAGACACTCTTTTATAGGATAACAGAGTGACTGAGATATAGAAGCAGACGATATGGGATAAAAGAAAAGCTAAAGACAAAGACTAGTCTAAAGCATCAATAAAACATAAAGCATAAAGCATATATACTAACACTCCCTCTCAAGCTGGAACATAGATGTCAAACTTGCCCACCTTGTCCACTAGTGTAGCGAAGCGAGTGTTGGGAAGTATCTTGGTAAAGATGTCTGCAACCTCATCTTTGGTCCCGAGATAAGGAGTGCTGATGCGGCCAGAGAGAACAAATTCTCGAACAAAGTGGCAATCCACTTTGATATTCTTGGTGCACCCATGAGAAGTGGGATTGCTGGCAATAAAAATGGAGGCTTTATTGTCATAGTGCATGGGAATGGAATCAGGATCCGAGATATCACTTGAGGAGTCCTTGGACCCACATCAATTCACAAGCAGTATGAGGTTTAGCTATTGACTTCCATCCACATGGGATTTGAACTAGTCTGCACTTGGGCATTCCCAACACACCATTATTTGAGTTCATTCTTCATTTTTCAGTTTATAATTACCCAACCTAGACTTTTAGCTCTAGTAATATCCATCAAATATGCTTTGACCCTACACAACATGCCTTTGGTATCACTCTCTTTATTCTAGAATACAAATTCATTTCTCCCTTGCCATAGTTTCCAAGCTGTCACTCCAAACTCATTTTTGATCAAGTTCTTACACATTCAAGATTCTCAAAATTAGCTTTTCAGGCATTGTAGTTCTGCCCACACAACTTTGGCATGTTCACAATCTCTTAATACATGAATAACCAACTCCATCGCAACATTACATCTCACACATTCCCCTGACTCTGTCATTTTCCTCCTGAGTCTTTCTTGGTTGCTCAACAGTCTTTGATGTTGTGCCACCCGTTCTGAGTCTTGAGGGGCCAGGCTAGTTCCAAATCATCCTTGCCCCTATTTTCCTCCTCCATGTCCCCCACAATGGCTTTGTAAGCTGATTTAGTTGATAACAACCCATTTCCATCCCTCCTCATTCCCCACATCAAATATGGTCTAATTTTGTTGTTCTTCATGGAGAAATGTCCGTATTGCACACCTCAGCAAGATTTGGGACCCCCCTTGATCTAGCAGTTTTCTCGAAATCAGACTCTTTTTCCATTACCAATAGACCAACAAATCCACTTCTTTATAAAAGAAAATCAACTTCCTTGTAAGACAATCTCCAAGTTGAGGACCAACTGTGGGCTTCACCTCACCAATCTTCAGGCTTTTTTAGATATTTTGCTTTGACTACTTTAGTCCATAATTTTGGTGTATCATTGATGGACTCCCAACCCCGTTTCATCAACAGAGCAACGTTCATCTTTCTAGCAGGTCTGAATACCAAACCCCCTTTCTCTATAGGTTGGCATAGTGTGTCCCATTTCAATTTAATAAGATTGACACCCTTTCTCTCTTCAGTTAATCTCCAAATCAATCTTCTGGTAATTGAATCAAGTTTCTTGCAGATATATTTGGGAAGAAGCGGCGTTTGCATAGTATAGTATGGTATAGTACTCGGAACATTTTTTGCAAGCAGTATCCTTCCAGCTAAGGAGAGGATTTTAGCCTTCCAATTGCTCAGTTTCCTCTGCACTTTTTCAACAATCACTACATAAGTACTCTTCTTGACTCTTCCATGTATAAGAGGGACTCCGAGGTGCTTCTCAAGATCATCTGGGAGGGGGATTCCTGACCGTTCACTCCCCTCATTGGCTAGTACTGGACTTGTATTATGTTAGCAGAACAACCATAATTTCTATTTTGAGATTGTCTTGCCTGAGGCACACCCAAATTCCCCCAAAGTGTGAAGCACAATCTCCATTTGTTCAACTGAAGCCTCTGCCAGGATGATCATACCATCAACAAAAAGAATATGGCTGAGGTGAGGTCCCCTCTTGGACAGTTGGATTGGTTTCCATATTTTCTCCCTGACTTCCGCCCTTGATTCATTCTTCTTCCCATTTCCTGACCAGAGAATATAAATTCGATCAAAAAACACCTTTTTCTTTTTAAGAGCACAAGGCAAATGTGGAAGGAAGATAAGAAGAATAGCTATCCTTCATATCCAAGCTCAAGCAGCAAGGGCGTCCCGACTTGATTTTCTTGCTTGAATCAATCTAAGGCTACTAATCAATCCCTGAATGATCGGCTTTAATATTTCATAAATGACAGATGCCACTCCTTTAGATTTAGAATAGAATACCAAGCACCCACCCTTCTATGCATGACATGTGCGTGCTCTTCTCTCTGTTATGCCATGCTTGGCTTGAAAGAACTGAGCCCAAAGTGAAGTGAGTCCTTGGTAATGCTTCTCCATAAATGTTCCGCACGCAAGGCTATTTGAAGAAGATACATCACGCCCAAACCACTTACTTCAGTCGGCCGACATATGCTAGCCCATGATCTCTAATGTTTTTTGTTTTTCCCTTCATTAGCAAAGTTAGAAAATGTTTCAATCTATTTCTACCCCATCCGTCATGAAACGTTTCGCGAACTGGAGACAACCCAAAGAAGAGATCAAGGATTTCTCTAATGAAATCAGAACTAGCTTTTGTCTCATACTACTCTCTCATACATAATCGAATGTTTTTAAAAAACAATCAAAAGCTTTCTCATATCGAATGAAACCATGCTATTATTACTTAGTGCTCCTATTTCATATGGCGAAGGCATAGTCTTCTTTTTTCTCTCAAATCACAACCTCATAGGCGCCGAGCGTGAGGTTCTGTTTATTACTTAACCGTAGATGAGGATATCAGATCCCATTGAAGCGGCTAATCCTAGATTTGGTATTGGGACCTAGAGGAGTGCTAGCAGGTTTAGTACCAAGCAGACCTATTTCTGTCAGAAGATCTGAATATATTTGCGCTATGAAAGACAGATGCCAGAAGAAAATCTGTAAATTTCAATTCCCTGAGTTTGTCAAGATCTTTTGTAACAAAATGTTGCTCTAGATATCTTTTAGTAGCTTGAGTACCATCGATGTCACTGCAAGATAAAATGCTACCATCCACATATACAATAAGTATAACAAGCCCAAAACTAATTTTTAATGAAAACAGAGTGATTTGAATGAGTGCCAAAAGTGGAATTTGAGAAGAATTTGGCTCAATTGATCAAACCATGCTCGTGGGCTTTGTTTTAGGCCATAAATCGCTTTCCTGAGTATGAAGACTTTGGAACACTCCCCGCGAGTGACAAAACCAGGCGGTTGCTCTAGACAAACCCATAACAGAATACGTTTTTAACATCAAGTTTTAAAAAGAGACCTATCATTGTTTACATCAACATATATAAGCACCCGTACTGAATAAAGTCTAGCAACGGGGGAAAAAGTTTCAAAATAGTTTACCCCGTAGGTTTGAGTGTAACCTTTTGCTACTAGACGAGCCTTCAACTGTTTAATCGAACCATCTGGCTGGTATTTAACAGTGAAAATCCAACGACAACCAACAACAAGGTAGTTTTTAGGGCGATTAACTAGATCCCAAGTCTTGCGCTCGCGAAGGGTAGCCATTTCAGTTTCAATAGCTTGACGCCAGGAAGGATGCTTAAGAGCTTGTGTAGCAGTCTTTGGTATAGATTAGTGGTTGAGATAGTGGCAGTGAAACAGACAAAGCTAGCACTAAGATTAGTGGTAGAGCAAAAATAACTAAATGGATGCTGAGTGTAGGAACAAACACCTTTCCTTTGACTAATAGGAAGATGTAGATTAGGTTACATGAGAAGTATTGCGATCTGCCAACGAAGGAGTTGGTTGCGGAGGGGCCATGAAGGGGATTGTAACCTTGAGACTTCTCTTGTATACCTTTAGAGGAGGAAGAACTGCAATTAATTCAGTGGGATCATTTTCTACCACTTGAGGCAGGGGAGTGGGGTCTAATAGATCACTAGATAAAGCAGGCCCCTTTTAGAGTATTACGCCATGTGTTTAAAAAGATGACATCCACACTAACAAACCATTCTCTTTTGGCAGGAACATAACACTGACATCCTTCTTGAGTTCTTGAATAACCCAAAAAAACACACTTAGTAGAGCGGGGGTCAAGTTTAGATATCCCGGGGCAAAGATTCTTAACAAAACAAGTGCTGCTGAAGATGCTCGGAGGTACAGAAAACAGAGAGGCTCATCGGGATGTAGAAGAGAGAAAGGGACTTGATTTTTCTAAATAGAAGACAACATGCGGTTAATTAAGTAGCACACAGTAGATACAACTTCAGGCCAAAAACTTGTAGGAACATGATAGTGAAGAAGAATAGTGTGTGCTACTTTAAGAAGATGACAATTCTTCCTCTTTGCTACACCATTCTCTTGTGGCGTGTAAGAGCAGGAAGTCTGACGAATGATACCCCGAGAAGTACAAAATTGATCAATTGATTTTTGCATGAATTCTAAGACATCATCACTTCTAAAGATTTTAACAGTTGTATTTAATTGGGTTTGGATCTCAGTAAAAAAGTGGTGAGTGTTCAAAATGTTACTGCTATCTTTTAAGAGAAACAACTAAGTTGCCCGAGAATAGTCATCAATAAAAGTCATAAAATAGCGAACTCCGGACATGCCGGTAATAGATAAAGGTCGCCAGATATCAACATGAACAATATCAAACACAGTTTAGAACTAATCTCATTTTTCTTATGAAACACAACCTGAGTTTGTTTGCCAAATCGGCATGATTCACACAGTTTTTATTAGAGATCTTAGGAAATAGACATCAAAATTTTGCAGTAGAAGATATCCCAGAAGATAGTGCCATTGTAGGCCAGTTATTGAAGACGATAGCAGAGCAACAACAGATCACAACACGTCCAGGTAGTATAGTCCGTCTGGTCCCTCATTGCCCAAACCAATCTTTGTCTTTATGTGGAGATCCTGAAACACACAACTCTCAGGATCAAAAGTGATCGAGCACAACAACATATCACAAACATGTATTATAGTCCGTCTGGTCCTTCATTGCCCGAACCAATCTTTGTCTTTGTGCGGAGATCCTGAAACACACAACTCTCTATGTCAAAAGTGATCGATCACTAAAGCTCTTCACCGTTTTACTGTTTGATAAAAGATTGGGAGGAAATCCCAGAACATATAGCATATATTTTAATGGCAAGTTATGGGAGAGAGATATAGTGCCGATGCCATATATGTGCTATTTTGGAAGGAGTGAAGAGGAGCAAGATGAATAGATGGTGGGTGGAAGGCGCGTGGGTGGTGGTTGAAGGTGTGGTGGATGGGGTAGGCTAACGGATGGTGTGATGGGGACAACAACCGGGGGGGGGTGGGGGTGGCTGTAGCGGCTGGGTCGATTGGTGGAGGGGGGACGATTTGGGGTTGGTTGGGGGGGTGGGGGTTTTGGGGGGGGGGTCATTTGGGTGATCGATTGGGCGGGTGGGATGGGGGGGAGGCAGTCATCGTCGGGGAGGGGGAGGGGTTGGTTGTGTCGGTAGGTGTGGAGGGGAGGTGTATAGCGGTGGAAGATCGGTTGGTGGATGGCGGTTAGGAGGGGAGGACAGGGGTAGGGGAGGGTGGGGGGCTAGAGAGAATGGGGGGGCTTAGAGGAAGAGCTTGGGAAGCATTAGGGTTAAGGGGGATCGAACACGTCGGAAACCATATAGAATTAGAAAATCTTTATTTGACGTGTCCAACAACAATTTCAAGACACTCTCTTTTATAGGATGAGAGAGTGAGAAATAGAAGCAGGCGATATGGGATAAAAGAAAAGCTAAAGACAAAGACAAGTCTAAAGCATAAATAAAACATAAAGCATAAAGTATATATACTAATAGTCTAATAATCAACATCATCTTGCAAGCAAATATTCACATGTTTAAGTTCATCTTTTTCTACATGCAAGTTATCCACAATCTTAGCAAGTGTTTTCTTTTTATGCTTAGTAGACTTAAGAGAGCACAAGTAGCATTAATAATCTCAATTAAAGATTCTTTATCGATAGTTTAGATTTACCTCATTTACATCTTCAATTGAGCTTACCACAAGAGCAAAGTGGCATTTCTCCGACCTCACTTTCACTAGAGCTTGAGCGAGAGCCTCCACTAGATGCTTCACTTGAGTTGGAGGAGTCCCTAGAGCTTTTGTGCCATTTCTTCTTCTTCTTGTGCTTCTCTTTCCTTCTCTTGTGATGATAGGTCTCGTTGCCTTGTAGGCAACATCCTTGAAGTGACCCTTATTTCTGCATTTGAAGCATCATGTGGAGGAAGAAGACTTGTCTTTGTAGGGTTTACCTTTAGAGTATATGGCATCTTCTTTACTTGATGAAGTAGGAGATTGACTCATGACTTGTACTTGCACTAGTGCTTCAACTTGGGCTTTGAAGGCAGCCTCCTTCTTGGAGTCTTTCTCTTTTTCTCTTTTTTCTTCCTTTAGTGAGTCAAGTCTCACCTCATAGGCTTGATGATTTCCTATGAGTTCTTCAATAGAGACAATGGAGAGGGTCTTGTTTCTTCTATGGCCGTGACCTTCTTGTCCCAATGGTGGGGAAGAGATTGGAGGATTTTTGAATTTATCTTTCCTTAATCCATGACATGACCCGAAAAAGCAAGCCCATTTACAAGGGCGTTAAGCCTAGCATACATTTCAGCCACACTCTTTCTTGCCCATCTTGAAGCCTACCAAAAATTGGGTGAGCATATAGACTGTGCTTCCTTCACTTGCTCTGTCTCCTCATAAGTGAAACATAGCTTTCTTTAGATCTCATAAGCCATGTAACAAGAAGATTTTTCGGTTGAACTTGGTGGGGCTTTCTTCAAAGTAGCCTCATCTCATTCTTTTGTCTCCGAGTGTTTGTATAGAAGATCCACCTTTCTCCATAGCTCAAGACTTGATCTTTGAATGTGGAATTACATTCTTCTCTTTCAATATAGAAAATTACTTCCGTCAAAGACCAGAATGTTAAAGTATTATCTTTCTTCTTGATTGTTGTACATCTTCTCCTACTTATGGAAGTATTGCCTGGAGAAGACCTCGTCGTGATACCAATTGTTGGATCAATAGTGGACTCTAGAAGGGGGGGGGGTGAATAAAGCTAAAACTACTTAAACAAAATTCATGTGACCTTCAAGATTTTCTTAGATAATATCGCAAATATGAAAAAAAGGGAGAGAGAGAATGACCAATCACCAAAAATGCAAGTATTTATAATGGTTTCGATCTCTAAACTTAGGGATGTACTCCACTACCTAGAGAGATCAACTTATAGTATTTTCAACCATGTGTCACTCCTTATATTCAATTTAGAATCCCTGTATAAGACCATCATTTTCTAGATCAAGTGTTAAACAAGCTTTCCTTTTAGGGCAAGGGAGCCAACAACCTTACAAAGAACTTACCTATTCATGACCAATAGTTTTCAGCCTTGCTAAGGACTTACCTACTCTTGAACGAGTCTTCACCCTTCACTAAGGACTTACCCTTACAATTGAGTCTTTGGCCTTCAAAGACTTACCCATCTTGGATGTTCCACATTTAACTTAATCTTCACCATGGAGAAGTTTTTAAGCAAGGGCCTCCTGCCCTTCTTTTTCTTCACCTCTCTTAGCCAAGAGAGAGATATTTAAGAGAGAATGGGAGATTTGGAGGTAGATGAATGAGAGCCTCACAAGATATATCTGTAGGACTAGCTCACTTACATATTTCTTACTCACTTTAATGGATGTAGCAAGTGATTAAGCTCATGAGAGTGGATAGGGGTCCTTGGAGGGAAATCTCTCTCAACTATAGTATAGGGGCATTTACAATGCTTGGCTAACCATGGTATGGAACCTAAGAGGTCTGATTTTATAATTGAGGATGCCTCCTAGCCGTTAGAATCATTTAGGATGAATTCTAGTCGTTTTGGGGAGAGGCCAACAAATATATTTCGCTTTGGAACTTCTCCGATGGCTATCTTACACTTTACAACTCTAGTGTCATCGGCCGCAATGCAGGGAGGATATTTTGCTGACGCCATAGTGTCATCGCCTGAGATAGTATGACAGTTAGCATCTCGGCCGATGATCATGCATGATCAAGGCAATCAACTCGTTGAAAAATATGTTGCAGGACAATCTCGACCGATGAAAAATACTGTGATGCATTTGATCATTTAGTGTAAAAGTGCAGTAATCATCGAACTATATAATTATATTACTCGTTCGAAGTTAGTTACAAGTCATACAATCATTTCTAGTATTTACGAAACATAATCTAAGAAGATAAACTATGTAATCTTCACTCATAATCATGGTTATCAGAACCGAACTGAACCGGCCGGTTGGACCGGGAACCGACCACTCTACCGGTTCGGTTCCCTCCCAAAGCCGGAAATGAAGTCTGACCGGCATCAAACCAGTAAACCGGCGAACCGGTCCGATTTTAGCCCAACCGGACGGTTCTCTCACTTAGCAAATAAATGTATTGTTGCTGCCATTTTTCATTATTTAATTTTGAATACTTAATAAATGTTGGTATATGTATGTCCGAGAATAGAATAATATTTGCTATATGGTATGTTTATCAAGTTATTGTGAGAAGTTATGCTATTATTCATGTTTCGTAACTTTTGCAAGGATATTTTCCACGAGTATCAAAGACATTTATATATTTTTAAACTATTATTGACCATCATGCTGACGTCACCGGTTGAACCGGTCAAACCACTGGTTGAACCAGTGAACCGAGAACCAGAGGCCTCAACGGTTCGTTGACCGGTTCGGTTCTAACAACCTTGCTCACAATCTTTTTGCATGCATGATTTGATTTCTCCAAATTAGAGTTTACAAGTTTAGGCATTTGGAGTATGTCTATCTAATATGAGATCACTCAAGTAGAAGCATTAGACATAAATAAGTGGAATAGTTCATGTACATGTATGGCAAATAAATTAGCAAAGCAGGGTGAGAGTGGCAAGCAATAGTCCAACTGACAACCCCGAGTGCAAAATTGAGAAGATGGTAGAGATGTGCCGCAATCCCAAATGTGCTGAGATATTGGTGTGATTGAAAAATCTTCTGATCTCTATTATATTTATATAAATATGGTACTTATAAGTTCCAAATAGGTACAATTATATTACAATTTTGTTAACAAGTACCAACATATGTAATGTGTTTATCCAAATGTAACCTAGGAGTTCATTTTCCCGGTCTGATTCAGGTCCTACACTTCTTGATCTCATTGAGAGTCTGAGTGTCTTCCAACCCTTTTGGAGTGAGTTTCTCCAGGTGTTCGTGTAATAAGTAAAATAACATATCCTAATAATAGGACATATCACCCTCCCTACTTAAGATCATTAGAGTTTGTTTAGTATATCTTATAGTGATTCATATGTACATCATATCTTGAGTTGAGTATATATACATGACTCATTGTTACTATGCTTTGATCTAACAAAGCTTTGAGATTAGCACATGGTATTAGAGAACCTTTTTACTCCTTGATAGCAACTTTCGCTAGGAATAACCGCCACTGCCCCTTCCCAGAGCAACCAAGGAAGAAAATGTCCGATTTTGATGCCGTTTCGGTGGCCACAGAAACATAAATTTCGACAGAAATTCCGATAAATGCGTTCCTGGCGTTTTGACGACAAAATAAACGAACTAATTCATGAAATTTTACCAGAATGATCTACTAGTGTAGATCTACTCAAATATGTAATAATATTTCATATTGGATATGTGGGGGGTGGGGTCTCATCATTTTTTAGTGAATGAACCTGAACTGTTTCGATGGGCATTTCGATGGGGATTTTTGATGTTAATTTTCAATGGTGAAATCAATGAATTAAGTCATTATAGTTTGCAAGCACAATATATGGACTTAAAAACACAAAACTGTGCAAAACAATATGCTCTAGGTTGTACATAGTATATGAAAACGTAGAAAAAAAATAGTCGATTTGCCTATTTTGAGAGTTTTGTCAGTCAATTTTGATGTTCGATTGCCACGGAAACAGAAATTTTGACCTTGTCGAAATTTTGAACATTGAGAGCAACAACTGCCACCTCCAAGGGAGAAGACATCAAAGGCAAGGCCGTTGCCACCTTCTCCAGCAGCAATGTCGAGCAGCATCCGCAACAGCCGCCAACGGGGGGCACAACCAACGTCACCCGCTCCAGGCAGCAACAACCCTCTAGAAGGGGATCTGTGGGAAGCCGCCCCCATAGGAGGTGTCACGACAACTCCTGAACGGGGAACAAGCTACACAACAGCCTCCAAGAGAGGCGTTCCATTAGCACTGTCAACCCCTTTGGTAATCTGACTGAGGGTCCCTCGCTTTGCTTTTGTCGGCAACCTTGTCCTTCACCAACATGACTGTGACTAGGGCTGGCAACTGGGACTGTGTTGGGTGAGTTTATTTTGGGTCAACCCAAAAATGCTTGACATGAAAAATAATTTCAGGTCCTACCTACTAGACTCGAACCCAAATTCCTATTTTCAGGTCCTACCTGATAAACTCGAGAAACTCAAAATCTTGTGTTATTTTTGCAATCCAAAAAACCTAATATTGCATCAATTTCTTTTTGGCTAAATATTATTATATAACAGAGATTTTTGTATAGACGATTACAAATCAAACAATAAGAATCATATTTCCCCTTAAAAAGGATATGTTTGTACATATTAAAATTATATGCTGCATGCAACATGAAATAGAGAATAGTAAAATAATATGGATATTATTTTGGTCGATCGGGTTTGTAGGTCGATAATGGAAATCCCAGACTAAAACTCAGAAACAAATTCAGGTTTAGGCAATCCCAGACTAGAACTCAGAATCAAATTTGGATTCTTCAGATTTGGGTTTATTTCAGTCGGGTTGGAAAAATCAAGATTGGAACCCGCTTTAGTCATGTCGGGTCTAATTTTGCCAGTCCCAACCACAACTATCTCCCGTTGGCTGCGACAACTATGGTTATGATGATTTATTAAATTGTGTAGCCAAATCAGGGTCCCTCTCGTTACTTTTATCCCGCTTTGCGACCTAACACATTTGGATTCATTTGTTACTTGGACTATAGAACTTATAACCTTTTTGAAAGGTGAATAGCCTAGAAAAATAATCTTGATCAAGCGTGGATCGAGTTTGTCCACATTTGGATCAAGGTTATAAATAAAGTGTAACCAAAGACTTGGAGAGGGAAATGGAAAATCTTGTCTTGGGGAAAGACATTCAAAAGAGGAATTTTCTTTGGAGAACAAACGATGGTTGTCGGTTGATAAGCTAGCAGACTGTGAGGTAGCTTCAGACCACTAGGATTTGAGTAGCTGAAGTTGGAAGATGGGAGTTTGGGTAATATCCAACAAATGACGATTCTTTAGCTCAGTGACCCCATTTTGTTGTTGTGTGTGGGCACAAGATCTTTGATGGATCACCCCATTATCGAAGCAAAACCACGATCTCCTAGCGTGATGGCAACGACCTTCACGCCTCTACGTAGTCCACACTGACCACCATGAACTTGACATCGTTCTTGTAGAACTGACGAGGAGTTTCTCTTTTGTGTTGTCAACGTGTTAGCGCTAACTTTTCTCCCCTTTGACTATCTCTCCCTTTTACGGGTTAGATGCCTCTGGCTCTCACGTTACCATAACGTTGAGAAGAGGAGACTTGTCCCTGAGAGCCTTGACCACCCCCCTTTATATAGGAGTGGATGGGTCAGGGTTTCCACAAACCCGATAACATGAGGAGACAAATTTTATGAATTTTTGGCTGCTGCAAATCACGAGTGGGTCGACTGGACTCCCACTCGGTCGATTGGCACCCAAGTCGATCGATTGGAACATCCAGTCGGTCTATTGGAAGTTTTTTCTATTGACAAACATATTGGCTTTCATTGCAACGATCAATGCACAACTTGACGTCATCATCAATCCTTGATCCAGTCTTACTCACATTCCCATTCGGTCGACTCGCATTCCCAGTCAACCAACTGTCTGTCAATGTTGTTTAAGTTCGTTACCTAAACACTTTAGTAACCAAGTTAAAACCTATCCATGAGTAAACTCCTATTCCAAGTGAATCCTATACATGTGACCCTATAGATTCAAATTACGTTGGCAGTGAATATCTATAACTAGATTATATGACATCACAAACAATGAGCGGTATCTAGCAACACATCGTTGCTACCCAAGTAATTGGAAAATTGGAGAACAACTTCAACCTACAATTTGTGATCAGTGTTACAGTGATCGTATAGTTCCTTTGTCTCTGATATTTAGATTGAACTCGAGGCATGGAATTGTCATCCTCTTAATATTCAATCCATGGTCTTTGAACTAGACCAAACTGTATGAGATGTATGTGAGCTCATATATCACATATTTAGTCACTTATCAAGTGGCCAGGATATCGACCCCTGTAAGAGGGACAAATCCCATTGACATCACTCACAGTCCATCCTCATGTGTCACAGTGTACCCGAGCACCACCTTTATGGCAACCCTTATTCAAGGTCAAGTTGGATAGTGTCAAAGTTCATCGAATGACATCTGATGAATGTAGAGACTTTAGGTCTAAGAATCACAATTACCACTATCGATTTAAGAGCTGATTGTGACTACCATTCCATGGTCTCCATGTACCACTCTCATAGTGAGTCTGTCTGGTACCCTTTTCTATAACAAGTACCTATGTGTTTGACTTGATATCCCACATCACGACTAATAAGACTCTGTCATCAGTAAACACATTCTGGTCTTATGTATTAATGTCGTCTATTTTACTTTCACAATAATATCCGACTAGGGACATAACAAGAATGTATGTACTCTTATACACATGATCTCATTGTCCTGGTCTTTAACCTGAAGACATGCCACCGAGTAACATCATTCTTTAGACATCTGCCATGTCTGTGTCATCATCTCATAAGTCATGACTGAGACAAACATAATAGACGGAATCACCTTTATTATTATCAAATCAAGTATATGTTGCCCTATTATAATAATCATATGATTGACTCTCTGGGCATAAATACCAACAACAACACATACACGGTGATTTCCATCAGCCATTGTTCTGTCCTACAACAGTAGGAGCAATAGCAACTGTAATTCTGCATTCTCATCTCCACTAGGAGACAAAGCCACAATCAAGAGGTAACTCCTACACTTCTACTCCCCCTTTATCCTACCCATTTCTCTCCTTCTTGCTTCTTCTCTGGCTTGTGAATTCCTCCCATCCTCTTCTTCCTCCGCCTCTAAAAGCACATTATATATCTCCTCCACAACCACCAGCAAAACCACTACCGCAAGAAACATTCTCCCTTCTCTTTCTCCACTGCCAACATCTAATTTTTCTGTCATTGTCCTCTTATTCTACAAATGACGAAACACCTCCTCCCCTCTCTCCTTTGCTTCCTCTTCAGCTAATACCTATGTTATTTTCTCCACCACCACTACCAGAAGCGCAAGTCTCCTCTTATCCCTCTTCTTCCTTATTCTCCAGTCCAGCTCCATAATTGTTTTCACTATCCTTATCTAAAAATAACAACATATCTCCTCTTTTTTCTTTGTTGTCCAACCACAACCACTATTTTTTACTGTTTGAATTTTTTGATGTGCAAAATATTTTACTGAGTTCATTCTTGTAGTGTTTAACTCATATTGCTATTGGTGAATACATTGTCTATTTGTTTGACTACTATATTGATTACAATGTGTGTTTGTTTGATCTTTGATGTCTTGATTTCATCATGTCTGCAATATGTGTTTAAATGCACATGTGAAATTGGATATAGCGTGGATGAGATGATCTTTGCATTTGACCGTGCTTGTTCCTTTTTCTTATATAAAATTAATATACATGTAGTACATAGATAATTTTTTTTTCGTGTTTGGTGTCCTGTCCGTGCCCTATATTTTTGAAAATTTTCATATCCCATGTTTTGAATCTGCATCTGTGTCCATCCGTGTCCATGCTTCCTTGTGTGGGATTATGCCTTATGGGGCTTCTCCCCCACTCGTACTTAATTACAAGGTGTCAACTGGTATTTCAAGGAAACAGTCACAGTTGATAGGATTTTCTGAGTGCAGGTGCTTGTAACTTACATGACGGATGTAATTTGTACATTGGGTTGGTGAAAATGATTTAATATGGTTTAGTGCAGTGCAGCCCATTCTTTGTCAAGCGGAAACCAGTGTAGAACTGCAAATCCATGTTTTGGTCTACAAATAGTAATAGCAAATCTCTTTTAAACTGGATTCTTTCCTGTCTTGGGGTTCAATTTGTGACTGATTTTATACGTTATACAGGTGTTTATCAACAATGGAAAATGTTAGGACATGGTGAAGAATACCACTCTTCTCAATCAATTCAGCCAAACCTGAAAACGTGACTCCTTGTTTGTATATGATTGTCTAAGATGAGTCAATCTAGGTTTGTATGACATAATCTGATTATTGCATTTTTTGTTGTTGTTTGGGGGGGGGGGGGAGGGGAAGAGGGGGGGGGTGTTGGTGAATGGATTGGTCACCTAAATAGTTAAAAATGTGTAGACAAATGGTCCACAACAATCTAAACAATGGAACACTTGATTGAGAAATTATTATATCTATAACATATTCCTTTTTTTAAGCAAAGACTGTAATCAAGTTGAAATCTATTGCAGCTTAATGTAGAAATGATAGATGTTGATCACTTTGGTAAAATAGACGCTTGTTAAATTTATCTTTTTTCTTTCTCCTGGTTGTTTTGTCTTACAATTTTAAGCACAATTCTTCTGACTGTAACAGTAATATCTGGAGGCAACAGTGGGAGTCTTTAATATTTGACAACAAAACATCATGGAATTGTGGTGGGCTGTACTAGCTGCTTCACTCCCTGCTATAGTTGGAGGACAGGTGATGAGGATCAGGAACAGGCGTGCAGAGGAACAAAGACTCAAGACCTCTAGGGGAAGGGAGAAGAGCTCGGATGAAATTTTTGTTTGTGAAAGGGTTTGCACATCAAAACGGATGCTGAAGAAAGTTGGGGCATTTTCCAAAGACCCTACACCTGATACCTGTGTTACAGTCTGCGGCGTCTCTGAACTGGATGCTTGCGCAGATGCCTGTGCGCGAACCGTGTGCGTGAACCAGCATCAGGTTCCTAATTGGAATGACATTTGCCTTCGCCGTTGTCAAAGTGAGTGCCTGAAGCTTTCCAGCTCTGCTGCTTAATGAATTAAGCGCGGCTGATTTTTTTGAGGTTCATATTGGGAGAGCCCACAAACAATGGATGCCGGACAAAGGTGAGATCAGTAAATGCACAAGTGGTCGTGAGAATGTTCACTATCTGAGGCTGCATTGCTAAACCAATGTTCTAGCCCCTTTCCCAGCAAATTCTCTTTTGTTCAATTGTCTGTGGTGGTAGAATTTCTGAATATGTTTCTAATATTTTGAGCTTCTAGTGGATTGCTGATCTCCGATGGTACTGCCAGTTCTTGTGTGCACTTTTGGAAATTTCTTGTATGTGAACATGAATGCCTCCAATGTGCGCAAATTAGAAAAAAATTATGATTAAACGTTATATCTTGTTTCAATAGAGAATTTGAGTGGTATGAAAAGAGCATCTTATGGTGCTTGTCTGGTCGGATATATCCAACGAACTGTTCGCCCCTGTTTGGAAACGGACCAGGATGGGATTGAGTTTTGTCTTATTAGGCCACGTCTGCACCACAGCAGCAAATCCAGTCTTGATTCAGTCCGGTTCTGCATTTACGCGTTTGGCTAGAATCTCCGTTTCGAGATTCCGTAATCCCAAAAGTTGGACTATCTCAGTCCTGCCAGCAGCAGGATTAGGAATCCTAGTCCGGATTAGGCTCTGTCTTTTGTGTATTTTGTTTTATATAACAGACTGAAAAACACAAGTTACGAGACAAGTCAGATTGGTTTGCCAAACAGGGCCAAGTGGGGAACACCAATCCCAATCCGGATAATGACTGGACTAATCCCAGTCCGGATTTTATAATCCCAATAATCCCAGTCCATTCCCAAATAGGGCCTTCTAGTTTAGTATGATGTGAATTGATTTGTATGTTAGGACCTGTCTGGTTGGACTGCACTTGAACACATGCAGTTGTAACCCACTGTGTTTTTCAATGTCAAGCGTTTGGTTGGATGTGACTTTATTTCACGTTGAGAAAACTAACTGCAAGCACTGTGTGTTTCTGTACAAAATTCGTGAAAATGGACCGCACGTTTTTCCGGCGCGGTTTGTTTTCCAGCCTGGGGCGCTCTCCTTCATCGCCCGTCTTCCTAGCAGCCACGGTTGCTTTTTTGGTTCTGCTCACCACTTTCTGGTTGATGCTTCTGCAATTACAGCAATCGAGCGCTGAATTTTCAGGTGGTATGTCTACCAAATGTTACGGTAATCTCGTACAGCTTCCAACCAAACGGAAGAAATCGAAAATGATTAGTCCAAACTGTGTCCAACCAGACAAATAATCAGTAGTTGAATTACGATGTTTTGCAGTTCCTGTATTCGAACTCACCTATCGTCTTCAAGCTATTAGCAACCAAACGAGCCCTTAGCCTTTTCGTTAGGGTCTTTCTCACCTGTTATAGTTTCTAGATTCGTTTTGCAGTTTCGCAGGCAAACCCGCCCGTGTCTTTGTGGTGTGTAGCATCCGTTTTCCTTGATTTTCAAAAATTGCTCGCATATGCCCATATAATTTCTGTCTCTTGTTTCATTTTAATCCTTATTAAGTTGGCCATTTTCGTTGGATCTTGTCATTCTTGGAATTTGTTTTGTAGCTAGACAGTAATAAACGTAGTGGAGAAATAATCACGATGCTCTGCTTCGGTGGGCTAAATGAACCCTTTGCCACAGAAGAAAGTGATGTAAACAAGTTGGAGACTTTAGGGGGGGGTATTATTTACCATTTACAATTAATCGGGCCCTCACTATCACAATGCCATTTCCGACTGACACTGCTCTATATTTTGAAACCAACTGCCTCCTCCTCTATTGTCACGTTTCAGTGACTGCCTACTCTCTACTCAATTCTCTTATCCTCTTCTCTTATTATCCATGCATCTGTGTCCATTTTTGAGGCATTAATGTGGATAGCATACTGTGCTGCAGCCTGCAGGGCACCAGATATGAGGGTATGGAAATAAAAAATAAATAATCATGACGTGCATTATCGAGGTCGACCAAGAGGGTCTCAAATCACTCGAAAACTGAGACCAACAAGTTCTCTATTTACCTCTTCCCTTTCCCTCCTCCCCTCCGGACCCACTTCCAGACTAATGCATAGTTTGGGAGGGTGGTGGCAACAACACATTTCTGTGACGGAGTAGTGACTAACTGCTGTCCGCTGTTGTTAAAATTAAGAAAAATTGGAAAGTCGTTCGGACACCAGTATCAAACACCCAAGAAGCATAAAATGAATGTTGATGGCAAAACTTTGGAAGCAGAAAATGTCCCATCGCTACTAAACCATCTGATGCAATGGGCGTGTTGGCGCGTAGCACATATTGTTATCATTTTCCCCCAACAACACATACGAGTCTAGGAGTATTCATAGTTAGGAACAATTAGGCGTTGTAGATCATTGTTTACTGACACATCTTCTTCATCAGTCGTACTCAGGAACATGAAAAAACACTTTATTCCCTCACGACTTCACAAAAATTATCATATCTTGATCCTTATCAAGCCAAAAACCAAGAAAACAACTTGCTGGCTACGTTATTAACATATTTCCAAAGTCGCGAGTTACCAAAAAAGATTGACATCAAGAAGTTTGTCACTTTGATGGCAAGTCAATACTATGAATATCAGAGATATCCATAAAATTCCATAAGTTGAGCATTTCCATATGACACCTACAATATAATCTGGCAGGTAGAAATACTTAGCAGACAATTAGGAGAGGTCAGAGGTCCTCGCATAGAGCACATAATGCAATATGTAACAAAAACATTAAAAAAATAGCAACGATAGATCATCATATGACAATTGAATCTTTCAACCTTACTAGATATATAAAAAATGAAGTGGACTCTTGGACCCCTTTAAAATGTGTAGTTGAAGTGGGTCGACTTTGCTGATTTATCTACCAGTATCCATACTACACCCTACTTTCTTATCGTAGATGACTCCAATATAAAATTCTCTCTAATTTCTCTAATGATTTCAAAATTCATCTTGATCCCCATACTTATCCTTTCTTTGTTGTCATTTGACATGTCCAGGAACACTGCTCCTCCATGGGCAGCAAACTCGAACGTCGTCGTCTGCAATAACTCCTCTTGACACAAACTATTGGCTGACATCGTCCTTAGCGTGTGGACCAACTAGAACTTCTGTCATCCTACCAGAACGGACCAGAAGGAGTTGTCCCTCCCGTTGGTGTACTAGTCACCAACCTACTCTCCCATAACAATGATCATCAGTTGTTTCTCTCCCGTAGCTATCCCTCCCTAGTCGGGTAGGACTTGCTTGGGCTCTCTTAGTTACCACAACTAGAGAGGACAACAATTGTTAGAGAAACTGATTCTCAATTGTATGTGTTGTGCTCTGGGAAGCCCCCAGTATCCCTCTATTTATAGTAGAGGCCAGGGTCAGGGTTCCCAATCTGTGCGAGAATGGAAGGGACCAGAAGATTTTGAATTTTTGCAACAATTTTAGAAACTTCACATCCTGTGACAGCCGAAACGGCCATCTGGCAACGCATACCGTCGTCTAGCACGCGAGACGGTCGTTTTACAATTTTCCAATTTTGTACATATGTCGGCAATTCAATTCCAATTAGTGCACATCATGACATCATCACCAATCCTAGATGCAATCGAATTGCACCCCCAAACTGACCCTTTGGTGATGACGAGACGGGCGTCTCACACTTTTCGAGACAGGCGTCTTACACACGGGTCAGGATGAATTCTAGCAAATGCACAATATAATCAGCCTGACACTTCAAATGGTTGTCTCAACACTTCAACTGATCATTTGGTAGTCCAGTCAGTTGAATTGTTGCGTGAATTGAATACATAAACACTATATCAATCAATCCAATCATCATTCAAGATTAAACCCCTCTTCTAGATGAGTTCATGTGTGTGACCTTGTAGGTCCCATATTACGTTGGCAATGAATGTCCATAACAACTTATGACATCACAAGCAATGAGCGGTGTCTAGTCACACATCATTGCTATCTAAGTAAATGAAAAGTTGGAGAACAACTTCAACCTACAATTTGTGTACGGTGTTATAGTGTTTGTATAGTTCCTTTGTCACTGATATCCAGATTGAACTAGAGACATGGAGTAGTCACCCTCATTATCATTCAATCTTGTTCCTTGAACCAGAACAGACAGTCTCAGATATATGTAACCTCAATATCACATATTGACTCACATGGGTGTTGTCACGCATTTCTCAGTCTCGCTAATCAAGAGGCCTTAGATATCATACTCCTTAGGAGGGACAAATCTCATCTCTATCACTCACATTCAATCCCCATGTGTCACATTCACCCAATCATTACCTTTATAACAACCCATGTTTTAAGATTGTGTTTGATGATGGCAAAGCATACCAAACGACATGTGATGAGTGTAGTGATTTCAGGTCGAAGAACCACAAACACCACCATCACTATGAGAGTTGACTATGACTACCATAGTAATGGTTTCCAAGTGTCATTCTTATGGTGGGTCTATTTGATATATTGTTCTCTAACATGTATATGTGTGCTTGGTTTGATATCGCCACATCATGACTAATGAGATTTATTCATTAACAAACCAACACTCGGATATTATGAGTCATTAATGTCTATTTACCTTCCACAATAACAACCGATCAGGGACATAACAAAAATGCATATACTCTTAACATATGTATGATCTCATTGTTCATGTCCTCGACCTGAAGACATACATAATCGAGTAATATCATTCTCTAGACATATATTATGTTATTTCAATACCTCAAGATTGAATAAACTGGGCATACATACCAACAAATATCCCCCCAACATTTTAAAGAAAATTCCTTCTATATCTACTTTTGTGATAACAAAGAGTCATAGGTAAAGTTAAACAGTCTAAAGGTAACCCAAGATAGTGTTTATGAGTTTAAGATATAAGGATGTGAGAGATTACATCAGTCAAGGGTTCATATCTACTAAACATGTTAAATATGCATTAAATATTACAAATCCACTAACAAAGGGTCTAGCAAGGAAGTGAGTGCTCAGTTTGTACAGGGTGATGGGTCTTCTACCCATAAATTAAACCTTGAATGGGAAATTCATCATTACAAAATAAGAGATCCCATGAGGATTAATTCAAAGGGACGACTAAATTTGTGTTATGGGGAAGAACATACTTGAAGTTATACTCTTGACCCTTCTTATGGGTTATTGCTTTGTTTTGTCTGATTATAGAAAAAGCTTTACTCCAATTAGATTCAAGCCCATTAATTGTAAGATATAAGATAGACGGGATATCATTGAAGATTCCTACTATATGAGTGTAACTCGTGAGATGAGGTTTATGTGAGTTGGGCATACTCACTAGAGTAGTCATGGAAAAGATTCATGCAAAGGTTGTTTATGCGCTCATGGGTAGGAATGTGTTCTCGTACCCATGCTATGATTGTGTGATTCATTAAACTCAGAATAAAGGAACTGATTCAAGACATAGTTTAACATGATGCTTCAGATGGAAGTTAGTCATACTAGGCAGTGGTTTTGATGATAAATATAGTTAAGTCGTATTTTGTTATTTATCAACTCTCTAAGATTTTATAGAACATATGGGAAAATATTGTATTCACTTATTCTTAAAAACTATTCTTTGACTTTTTCCCACCAGATTTAGTCTCATATTGCTCACTTCCAACTTGAGGAGTGTCCTTATAAGTGGGGCAGTCTCCTAAGACCATGTGGACCTCTTAAAGACATGGAAATTTATGATTGATTTGGATTGTTTGTGTTGGGTCATGTCTTGTAAAATGTGCACACACACACACGCATGCACGTGCCTTGACCTGCCCCACTCGGCTCGACATGGCCCGATTTGGTTCTCTTGGATCAAGTGTGATGTTTGCGTGTGATCTATCTTTTATTGGCAATTTTATTTCATTTCTTTTAATTCCAAATGATTTTTTGGTTTTTATTTTGTGTTGTTTAGAACTGTTACAAGCACAGTCAGCGGCAATTAACTTAATGATTAAACTATGCTTTAAAGCAGTGCATTACGTATAATAATAATAAAGAAGTGCATGGTATTTTGAGAAGGAATGTTGCACCCCGCAACATACATGTGGGTTGTTACCACGCGGAGCGCCGATGATGCTCCTCAGGAAACGTCTTCCTCTTTTGAAAATACATGGAAAAATAATTGTTTTTCTACTTCCTCTCTTCCACATCTACTGCTTTCTTCTTCGTGTCAGTTGTGATCTTGTGTCGGCGATGCTTCGTGATGCTTCTTTCTTTTAAGACTTAAGTGGATCAATGAGCGAGTTCGACATGGACCTCTTGTTTGCACCAAGCGGCCGTATCAAAGTTGGAATGAATGAATCTTAAAAATAGATCATTTTCAGACTATGGGGCTTGCATCTTTAAACTGGTCGTCAAATTTTTAATCATCTTTAAACTGGTTGTCAAATTTTTAATCATATATTATACTTACTACTTTGTCAATTGTGTGCCTGAAACTAAAATTAACTACAGTCATATATCTAACAAAACCAAAGTGAGACATAAGAACCACGAAGCAAAACAGCCATTTAACTAGAAATAAGAGTAGAGTAGTCGTAAAACCAATCAAGGTAAAATACACAATTCTGGGCCAATTGATAAGAAGCCGACGTTATCAAAGTTATTGGATAAATGGTGCTTTTATATATATGAGAAGAAGAAGAACAACGCATTTATCGTACTCTTGAGCAACTTGCTTTAGCGAAAGTTGAAGCCCTATATGTTTATGCCAATATCAACACCTGGAGTACGTGTACATTTTTAGCATGTGTAAATTTGAATAAAAGTACAGCCGAGACCATGCTACCTTAATAATTGTACAAATTTTAAGATGTGACATGGAGATAAAACAATGATGTTTTTTCAGTGGTTCGGGTCTAAGTTTGTGACGTCCCCGGATTTTGGCTTCTCCAAACCCTATTGGGAATGAGATGTCCAAATCCGAGAACATCATCCAATCATATCAGAAAGCGATGCGGAAGCATAATACGCATACATGAACATACAACCATAACATTCTCAACATTCAACATGCAAATTTATACAACATGAATTATTACACAATGGTTTACAATTACATATTGAATGAAAATTCTACAATCTAAGAACATGTATGCTAAACTAGGATCTACACAATAGGTACAACCTGAACAGCTGCTCACTTCTCGTCTTTTATCCCAAGCTAGCTCTGAACCTAAAACATACGTGAAACAACGAATCAATACACAAGGTGTTGTGCACGTGGGTAGAAAGATACATACTAATATGCTTGCATAATTGAAATAATCTTGAGAAAGAAAGAGTAAAAGAAAACATTATTTAAAGCGATAATCAGGTAAACACATTTTAGATGCCTTTTGATGCGTTTGTACTACTAAGTGGTGTCACACTTCATTTTTCCCCGCCCCCTGGGCTATGGGGACCGAGTGTCGACCTTATATTCAGAGGGGAGAGAGAGATGTCGCACTTCATTTTTCCCCGCCCCTTGGGCTATGGGGACCGAGTGCCGACCTTATATTTAGAGGAAGAGAGAGAGAGGATTGAGGGAGAGAGAGAGAGCATATATCCACTCAGTAGCTACAAACCATCCATATTCTTTTATGTTCTGTAATGTTTTGCGGAGCATATACTACTAATACACATCCAAGAATTTATATGCAAACACAAGCATCCAAAGTACATCATATCATTATGCATTCATGAAAACTAGTCTTATACTTAATAAAACCCACGTACCTGAGTTCAGAGATTCCTATTTACATTCTGGATCATCTACATATCTGGTCTTCACCTGATTAAGACAAGATCATATACTATCATCAGGTTCTCATCATCATTAACCCTAGTCATGTTCATTAGGGTTTATATTATCTCATTAAGATATTCCAACGTTTACTTGCATTATTGTCTTATATTTATCCTACTGATGTCATTTTCCAGATTATGATTCATTATCTGAATATTAGGCTCCATATTCTTTTTAGTACACATAATAACCCTAGGTTACATCATTAACCTAGCTTAGGGTTTTATAACATGCATTAATATTCATCTTCATATAATATGGATTTTGTTCATCATTATGATCTCATAATTAAAACTGAGGTTCAAAATACAGATATGAGCTTATTATGTAAATTTCACCATTTATTGAGCATGCATGTATTTATTACATTTTCTTTAGGGTTATTAGCCCTAATTAGCCATATTAATCAAATTACATACTTTTGTGCATCAACATGAACATATCTGGGATCATATGCATTCTATATGTAATTATGGACTTACTGGTATTTTTTCCATGATTTTATGTCATCATTTGCTATTTATTATCCATTAAACGAGCATTTCACAACTTATATGATATAACTGAGATTAATGCATAAAATAACAAATATTATGCTTCCACTACATTCTACGCATTTTTCTGAGAATTTTGGTATATTGTTTGTATTTTTCTGACAACAGAGCTAATTACTAGGAATTATACAAGATCTGGGAATTTTGAAGGAAATACCTTTTTTTTAGCCAATCGGCCGTGGCCACGTGGCCACTAAGGCTGGCACACATCCTATGCTTGTTGCGGCTGGTTCATCTCCTGGTTTGGCTCGGTTTTGGGTGACTGGACCGGGGTTCACCTATCTGGACTGCCCGCTTCCTCTTCCTCACGATCGCGTGATCGGCTGCCAGAGTCCCGAACGGGACTCTAGTCTTCCGTGAAGGACCGCAAGTCACCAACGCTCTAGCGAGTGATCACCCGAGCCACGTCTCTCTCCCCCCCAAGCTCTAGCCAGATCACCGCCTCTCATCCGATCTCTCTGGATGCCAATGGAGCGTCTTCCTTGTGGCTCAAACCTTGCCGCCATTGATGGGGTTCAGGCGATGAATCAGTCGGCTCCGTGGTTCCTCACACAAGGATCACATCTCCATGATCTTCCGCACGACGCTGCGCCTGCGTACCACAGCCGCCGCCACCTGGTCCGCCCTCAGTGAGCAAGCGGACACATGCTCCTGGCCATCACCTACCGCCCAGATCTTCGGTTGATCATCTAGTGCGCCGCTGAACACTCAGGTCTACAACTAGACATCTAGTGCTCCGCCCGCACCTACTCGCCGCCGCTACGGTGAGGTTCTCCTCCGTGGTCTGCTCCTGCAGGTGGCGCTGCCACCCTTGGGTCTTTGGTTGGCTACTGCGACTTCTCCTCTGCGTCGTGCGCCGGCTTGGTGAGAGATCGGCGCCGCTCTGCTCTCGTTTTCTCCCTCGTACAGATGCTTCTCACGATCTATCCTTGACTGCTACGCCGATCTTCAGAAACTCATCCATGCCACTTGCGCCGTCATCCTCGCTGCTGGAGGTTCCTCCTCCGTGTCCAAGTTCAGGCGCCGCCGCCTACCATGTGTACACCCGCAGTCCTTACAAGTGGCTCCTCTCGCATCTGTGTGAGCGTCGCCGGGACTCCATGCCATCACAAATCCTCCTCATGGATTGAGGAGGTCGCGTTCGCAGGTTGCAACCATGGCAGATCCCCTCCTCCACAGTTCTTCTTTCTTTCTCTCCCCACATGAATGCAATCCCCACTGTATTGTTGTTGTGATCTGATATGTACGGTGGGTTCAACCACTCCATTCAACGATCCCCAAACCTCATAGCTGACTCCTTCGTTACAGATTGGATGGAGGCAACCTCCTCCTAAACTCTAGGAGCTAGGGGGTACGATGGATTCTCATCCCCTTGAGCCCCGCGTGACACACCTCTACATTAGACTATAGTCCACAATGCATCAATTTGTCATTTACTTATAATATCAAACCCTAATAACTTATCATAGAACATCATTAATTCATCTAATTTCCACCATAGGTTTCTCATCATATAATCTATCCAAGTATTTTGGACACAACTTAAAGTTTGACCAATATGATGTTGGTTCTTCAAAAAGGCTAATGTATAGGCATATTGAGTTCCAGTACATCTCAAATGGCTTCCAACATTAGCAAAAATTATAGATCTGAACTTTATTTTACTAAGTCATACTTCAAGATCCACCCTTAGACTACTTTCCACTCATAAATACCACCAGTTGAGAACTTAAAATCACAAGTACTTCCATGCTCATTAATAAGTGATATTGATAATGAATGAGTGCAACTAATATTTATCAAATGCTTTATCTTATCTAAACCCTTAATGTTGGGTTTTGGAGGAGGCAGAGAAGCAGCGGAAACAAAAAAATTTCTCCCCAAACCCGGAACAAAAGGAATCGCGTCAACATCTATATAATAGGAAAGATGGTTTGTGAATCATACCTTGTCCCGAGGCTTGCTCGGTGACAATACCACGTGCCTTGCGCGGTCTTCACCTCCGGTCTTGGACGGTGTCTGTGCAGCTCCTGGTCGCACCGGGACTGAAGACTCCTCCTCCTACCGGACTGTCGGATGACAGTTGTCCTCCTGAGCGGCAGTGACCTCCCGCCTCTGAAGTAGTCCACACAGACCACCCAGAACTCCACTCTCCTTGTCCCACAAGGAAGTGGAAGGAGTCGTACCCTCCTGTTGACGTACTAGTCGCCAACACACTCTCCTGCTGTCAATTGCAACGGCAGTTGTCCTTCCCTTGCTACACCTCCCTTTGCGGGAAGCACTTGCTCGGGCTCTCTCTCGGTTACCAAAACCAGAGAGAACGACAACTTTGCAGAGCAATCAACTTGCACTGAGTTGTATCTTGAGAAGCCCCCAATACCCCTATATATATAGGCGGGTCATGGGACAGGGTTCTCTGTGCCCGGCAATACGGGACTAATGCAGGAGTAGAAGGGTTCGAGAATTTTCCACAAAAAAGCAACCGGTTCGCAACTTGAAATGATCGGTTCACAACTGAACCGATCGGTTCGGCCATTGAGCCGATCGGTTGGACCTGAGCCGATCGTTTGGGGCACTCCAACCGATCGCTTGGTTCCCTGAACCGATCGGTTTATGGTCTTGATCCGACTCAAAAAGACTTTCCTTGTTTCTTTCCCAATTGGTATCGAATACCAATTATATTCCCAATCAAATTGGGCAATTTGAAACGAAAGGAAAATTCTTGCCGACATGACTTTTTCCCAACTGGTCGGTTGCACCAGTTGAGCCGATTGGTTCAACCCTTGAACCGGTCGTTTCAACCTGGGCATGAGCCGATCGGCCTGGACACTCCAGCCGACCGGTTCAGCAACCTCAGCCGACCGGTTCATCACATGAACCGATCGGTTGGGAGCACAGGTTGGGCAAAATCAGTCAATTGCGATTTCAATCAATCCTATACTCCAATCAATGCGTCCAACACCTTGAACCATACGATATTGAGTCATCGACTGATTGAGTGTTTAATTGAACTACTAAACTCCTTTAGTAATCAATCTAAACATTGCTTGTGGACAAAACTCCTCTTCCAGGTTGAATCCTATGTGTGTGACCCTGCAGGTCCATTTCACGTTGGCAGTGAAAGTCCATAAC
Source organism: Alisma plantago-aquatica (assembly GCA_963693085.1). NCBI lineage: Eukaryota > Viridiplantae > Streptophyta > Magnoliopsida > Alismatales > Alismataceae > Alisma > Alisma plantago-aquatica. Next base: position 1,362,389,255 of record OY856409.1, read on the forward strand.
ACTTATGACTTCACAAGCAAAGAGCGGTGTCTAGTCACACATCATTGCTACCCAAGTGAAAGAAGAAAGTTGGAGAACAACTTTCATCCTACAATCCGTGAGTGGTGTTACAGTGAATGTATAATTCCTTTGTCACTGATATCCAGAATGAACTCGAGGCATGGAACAGTCATCTTGTCAATGTTCATTCATTTCCTTGATCTCAGAGTAGACCGAGTGAGATGTGTATGACATCAATATCACATATTGATTCACACGTGCATGCGCATGCCTTTCTCAATCCTACTCATCAAGTGGCCAAGGATATCAAACTCCCTTAGGAGGTACAAATCCCATATCTATCACTCACCCCTCAAAAGCCCCATGTGTCAAAGCCACCCAATCATCACCTTTATAACAACCCATGTTTCAGGACTGCGTTTGATGATGTCAAAGTGTACCCAACTACATGTGTTGAGTGCAGTGATTTCAGGTCTAAGAATCACACTCACCACCATCACTGTGAGAGCTGACTGTGACTACCATGTCATGGTTCCATGTGTCACTCTCACGGTGGGTCTGACCGATACCTTGTTCTCTAACAAGTACCTATGTGCTTGGTTTGATATCACTATATCATGACTAATGAGATTCTGTCATCAACCAACACACAATCTAGTCTTCAGTGTTATTGATGTCTATGGTTATTTCCACAATAACAACCGACTAGGGACTATACAAGAATGTATACTCTTAACATCCATATGATCTCATCGTTTAGGTCATGAACCTAAAAGCATATGTCATTGAGTAAAACAATCTTTAGACATCTATCATGTTACACCGTCATCTCAGAAACAGTTTAAACATATAGATTGGAAATTGCCTTTATTATTATTCAAATCATTTACAAAGTATCCCATTACAATCATCATATGACTTGCTCTATGGGCATACATACCAACAGACTCCCACTTGCACTTAGAGCCAGTCACCAAGGAAACGCAGTCCTTGTGACCTAGCATGACCATCATGCTTCTGCTGAGAAAGGGCCTTAGTCAGTGGATCAGCTATGTTGTCTTCAGTTGGTACTTTGCAAATCTTCACATCTCCTCGCTGTACGATCTCTCGTATGAGATGGAAGCGCCGCAGTATGTGCTTGGACCGCTGATGTGATCTGGGCTCCTTAGCTTGTGCAATAGCTCCATTATTGTCACAATAAAGCTCAATTGCATCACAACTACTGGGAACTACACCAAGTTCAGAAATGAACTTCCTGATCCACACAGCCTCCTTTGCTGCATGTGAAGCAGCAATATACTCGGCCTCTGTAGTAGAATCGGCAACTGTTTCTTGCTTGGAACTCTTCCAGCTCACAGCTCCATTATTAAGGCAAAACACAAATCCTGACTGCGATCTGTAATCATCTTTATCGGTTTGGAAGCTTGCATCAGTGTAACCCTTTACAACCAGCTCTTCCTCGTCGCCGTACATCAGAAACTGATCCTTCGTCCTTTGCAAGTACTTGAGGATGTTCTTCACGGCTGTCCAGTGAGCATCCCCGGGATCTGACTGGTACCTGCTCGTCATGCTTAGAGCATACGAGACATCTGGGCATGTGCACAACATAGCGTACATGATGGATCCAATGGCTGATGCATATGGGATCCCATTCATACGCTCCCTCTCTTCACAAGATTGGGGACATTGAGCTCTAGAGACGATAACTCCATGTAGCATAGGGACGTTGCCTCTCTTTGAGTTCTCCATGCTGAACCGCTTCAGCACCTTGTCAATGTACGTGCTCTGACTTAGTCCGAGAAGCCTTCTAGATCTATCTCTATAGATCTTAATTCCTAGAATATAGGATGCTTCTCCTAAGTCCTTCATTGAGAAAGTTTTCCCAAGCCAAGTCTTTACCTTCTCTAAGGCTAAGACATCATTCCCCATCAAAAGTATGTCATCCACATACAATATGATAAATGTGGTCGAGCTCCCACTAACCTTTTTGTACACACAAGGTTCATCTTCATTTTGAATAAAGCCAAACACTTTGACTTCTTCATTAAATCAAAGATTCCAACTCCGAGATGCTTGCTTCAATCCATAGATTGACCTTTGCAGTTTGCAGACTTTATTGGCATTCTTTGGATCTACAAAACCTTCAGGCTGTGTCATGTACACATCCTCATGAATATTCCCGTTAAGGAATGCGGTTTTAACATCCATCTGCCAAATCTCATAGTCATAATAAGCTGCGATAGCAAGCATGATCCTGATGGACTTAATCATGGAAACTGGAGAAAAGGTTTCGTCATAGTCAACACCTTGAATTTGTCGAAATCCCTTTGCAACCAATCTGCCTTTATAAGTTTGCACATTGCCATCCATGTCGGTCTTTTTCTTGAAGACCCACTTGCACCCTATGGGTTTTACCCCTTCGGGTGGTTCCACCAAAGTCCATACTTTGTTGGAGTACATGGATTCCATCTCGGATCTCATGGCTTCTAGCCATTTCTCAGAATCTGGTCCCTCCATAGCCTCTACGTAGGTAGTTGGATCATCATCTATGATCAACTCTCCACCTTCCTGAGTTACAAGGTATCCAAACCTCTCAGGTTCAAGGTGAGTCCTATTAGATCTACGAGGTCCTTGTGTCACTTGAGGAGAATGAGATTCCACAACACCTTGTGAATCTACATTTTCCTCTTGTACATCTATCGGTTCAATGTTTTCTTGTTGGGCTTGAACCTCTTCAAGCTCTATATTCCTCCCACTGCTTCCTTTGGAAATAAATTCCTTCTCTAGGAACACAGCTGTCCTGGCAACAAACACTTTGTTGTCAGTAGGGTGGTACAAGTAATATCCCCTCGTTTCCTTGGGGTATCCAACAAAATAACATTTATCGGATTTGGGTCCAAGCTTATCAGGAAACATTTTCTTGACGTAAGCTTCACAACCCCAAATCTTCAGAAAAGACAAATCGGGACGCTTCCCGTACCATATCTCATATGGTGTCTTTTGAACCGATTTAGATGGTACACGGTTAAGCATAAATGCGGCGGTTTCAAGAGCATGACCCCAGAAAGAAATTGGAAGATCAGAAAAACTCATCATTGATCGCACCATATCTAACAATGTGCGATTCCTTCTTTCAGACACACCATTATGCTGTGGTGTTCCAGGCGGAGTCCATTGTGATACAATACCACGGGCTCGCAGAAGGTCCTCAAACTCCTGTCTCAAGTATTCTCCACCTCGATCGGAACGAAGTGCCTTAATACTCTTGCCAAGCTGGTTCTGTACTTCATTCATGAAATCCTTGAACCTTTCAAGGGTTTCTGACTTATGTTTCATCAGGTACACATAGCCATACCTACTGAAATCATCAGTGAAGGTAATGAAGTACTGACACCCATTTCTGGCATTAGTTCTAAAAGGCCCACATACATCGGTATGTATGAATCCTAATAGATCACTAGCTCTCTCACCTTTACCTGAAAAGGGAGTCTTGGTCATCTTGCCCAACAAACAAGATTCACATGTCTCTATTGATTCATAATCAAAAGAGTCTAGATAACCATCTTTATGGAGTCTAGAAATGCGCTTCTCATTTATGTGCCCTAGACGACAATGCCAGAGATATGTTTTGTTTGAGTCGTTGAGTTTTTGCTTTTTGGTGTTTACGTTGTATACACTTGTCTCCAAGTCTATCAAGTATAGACCATAAGACATAGGGGCACTGCCATAAAAGATCCCATCTTTAGAAATGGAACACTTTCCATTCTTAATAAGAAATTCAAATCCATCTTTGTCCAACAAGAGACGGAAATGATATTCCTATTTATGGCAGGTACATAATAGCAGTTCTTCAACTCTATTATTAGCCCACTAGGTAGAGTTAACTCATAGGTTCCTACGGCACTGGCGGCAACTCTTGCCCCATTAGCAACACGTAGTTCAACCTCGCCTTTCCCCAAAGGCCTACTTCTCTTAAGATCCTTCACATTTGAACAAATGTGAGATCTGCATCCGGTATCAAGTACCCATGACGAAGAAGTAGTAAAGTTAATCTCTATCACGTATACACCAGAAGTAGTGATCTCTATCTCCGACTTCTTCTTCCATTATTCCTTCCATCCTCTCCATGTAGAAGAAATTGGTTTGGCGAGAGAACACTTCTCTCCCTTACCTACTTTCTTCTTCACCAACGCATTAAGCGTACATAGAGTGGATTCTAAGGCTCCTGGTATATCTGGATTGTGCAGAACACTTCTCACAGTCCTCAACCAGTTATGGAATTTATTCTCAATTATTTTGCCCATTTTAAAAGATGATTCTTTTGCCATTCTACAAGAGAAAATTTGCATTTGTCAAAACCTTTTTGATTTGATTTGAATAAAATTTGATGATAGTCAATTAGGCCTTTAATTAATTACCGCTCCCACTATTTTGACAAAAATTGATAGCCCTCACCATCAATTCGGAAGATTGCAACGTACAATCTTCTAGTGGGTCAAGATCCTGAAATCCTCTGAGCCATGGACCAGCTAGGGCTGTCACCCACAACTCAGATCTCTTAGGTAGGCAACTCTTGCCAATTGCATCATATGCAACTCTTGAAAGATGTCATATGCAACTCCTTGCCATGATCATCTCCATGCCTCAAGGTACTAGATCCCATCTAGATCACCTTGTTAAGTCCGACCCAAAGCCAACACGATGAATGTGCACCCTGCTAGGGCAGACCCACACATTTATCCTTCACGCTTCCACGAGATAGACGGTGCACCACGCTAGGGCGTGCCCACACTTGGTCGATCAAGCTTTTCACGTGTGTCGCATTTGGAAGGCATCTAAAACTTAATATTTCATGAGGGATTTGGTTTTTATATACATATACATATCCAATCACCACAATATATAGTACGTATCATATACATGCTATATCCCACACAAAACATGCATAAACGATAAAAATCAATGATTATGGCCATCCTATTTGTGATTCCTCGAGCCAAGAGGAATCACGGTCATCTAGGTCTACATCACATGCAACCTGTTCAAGATGAAATCTGTGCCTGCCTTTCTGGGTTTGATCAGCTCATCTCCATGATTGATCGGCTCACCATCAGGTAGGTTGTTCGGGTGCCACCAGCCGATCGACTAGCACCTCCAGCCGATCGGTTCACCGGTCATCGTGCATCTCCTCAGGTCGCCACCCACTCATCTCGTTCCTCGAACCGGCCTTCTGGATCACCAACCGATCGGTTCACTCTCCTTGAACCGATCGTCTTCAGGTTGTCCGCCGTTCTTTGACATAACAGGAAATAAAATCTATCCTATTTACAATTGAATTGAGAAACCCCGAGTTACATTCGGGGGGAACAAAGGTAGGAAAAGAATTCTCGAATTATTTCGAGTTACATCAGGAATAAGAGAAAGGGAATCAGTGCGCAGACCGAGATGCAAGCAACCACACAAACAACCACACACAGATATAGGGGTTTATAGGCCATAATCATGCTACACATCCACCACAAAACTCGTTTAAGGGCGACACATATCGAGTGCATTAATATTACATATCATATATGTATATTAGGGATTTGTGGATTGGACATGTATAAAGCCGATATCATTCGCATCACATGCAATAAATAAAGGCGACAAACCAAAATCGATCATATCGATAATCCTAAAATACAGAGAGGTTGACGTGGCTCTGATACCACTGTTGGGTTTTGGAGGAGGCAGAGAAGCAGCGGAAACAAAAAAATTTCTCCCCAAACCTGGAACAAAAGGAATCACGTCAACATCTATATAATAGGAAAGATGGTTTGTGAATCATACCTTGTCCCGAGGCTTGCTCGGCGACAATACCACGCGCCTTGCGCGGTCTTCACCTCCGGTCTTGGACGGTGTCTGTGCAGCTCCTGGTCGCACCGGGACTGAAGACTCCTCCTCCTACCGGACTGTCGGATGACAGTTGTCCTCCTGAGCGGAAGTGACCTCCCGCCTCTGAAGTAGTCCACACAGACCACCCAGAACTCCACTCTCCTTGTCCCACAAGGAAGTGGAAGGAGTCGTACCCTCCTGTTGACGTACTAGTCGCCAACACACTCTCCTGCTGTCAATTGCAACTGCAGTTGTCCTTCCCTTGCTGCACCTCCCTTTGCGGGAAGCACTTGCTCGGGCTCTCTCTCGGTTACCAAAACCAGAGAGAACGACAACTTTGCAGAGCAATCAACTTGCACTGAGTTGTATCTTGAGAAGCCCCCAATACCCCTATATATATAGGCGGGTCATGGGACAGGGTTCTCTGTGCCCGGCAATACGGGACTAATGCAGGAGTAGAAGGGTTCGAGAATTTTCTACAAAAAGCAACCGGTTCGCAACTTGAAATGATCGGTTCACAACTGAACCGATCGGTTCGTCCATTGAGCCGATCGGTTGGACCTGAGCCGATCGTTTGGGGCACTCCAACCGATCGCTTGGTGCCCTGAACCGATCGGTTCATGGTCTTGATCCGGCTCAAAAAGACTTTCCTTGTTTCTTTCCCAATTGGTATCGAATACCAATTATATTCCCAATCAAATTGGGCAATTTGAAACGAAAGGAAAATTCTTTTCGACATGACTTTTCCCAACTGGTCGGTTGCACCAGTTGAGCCGATCGGTTCAACCCTTGAACCGGTCGTTTCAACCTGGGCATGAGCCGATCGGCCTGGACACTCCAGCCGACCGGTTCAGCAACCTCAGCCGACCGGTTCATCACATGAACCGATCGGTTGGGAGCACAGGTTGGGCAAAATCAGTCAATTGCGATTTCAATCAATCCTATACTCCAATCAATGCGTCCAACACCTTGAACCATACGATATTGAGTCATCGACTGATTGAGTGTTTAATTGAACTACTAAACTCCTTTAGTAATCAATCTAAACATTGCTTGTGGACAAAACTCCTCTTCCAGGTTGAATCCTATGTGTGTGACCCTGCAGGTCCATTTCACGTTGGCAGTGAAAGTCCATAACACTTATGACTTCACAAGCAAAGAGCGGTGTCTAGTCACACATCATTGCTACCCAAGTGAAAGAAGAAAGTTGGAGAACAACTTTCATCCTACAATCCATGAGTGGTGTTACAGTGAATGTATAATTCCTTTGTCACTGATATCCAGAATGAACTCGAGGCATGGAACAGTCATCCTGTCAATGTTCATTCATTTCCTTGATCTCAGAGTAGACCGAGTGAGATGTGTATGACATCAATATCACATATTGATTCACACGTGCATGCACATGCCTTTCTCAATCCTACTCATCAAGTGGCCAAGGATATCAAACTCCCTTAGGAGGTACAAATCCCATATCTATCACTCACCCCTCAAAAGCCCCATGTGTCAAAGCCACCCAATCATCACCTTTATAACAACCCATGTTTCAGGAATGCGTTTGATGATGTCAAAGTGTACCCAACTACATGTGTTGAGTGCAGTGATTTCAGGTCTAAGAATCACACTCACCACCATCACTGTGAGAGCTGACTGTGACTACCATGTCATGGTTCCATGTGTCACTCTCACGGTGGGTCTGACCGATACCTTGTTCTCTAACAAGTACCTATGTGCTTGGTTTGATATCACTATATCATGACTAATGAGATTCTGTCATCAACCAACACACAATCTAGTCTTCAGTGTTATTGATGTCTATGGTTATTTCCACAATAACAACCGACTAGGGACTATACAAGAATGTATACTCTTAACATCCATATGATCTCATCGTTTAGGTCATGAACCTAAAAGCATATGTCATTGAGTAAAACAATCTTTAGACATCTATCATGTTACACCGTCATCTCAGAAACAATTTAAACATATAGATTGGAAATTGCCTTTATTATTATTCAAATCATTTACAAAGTATCCCATTACAATCATCATATGACTTGCTCTATGGGCATACATACCAACACTTAAAACATACCTTAGGATCAATAATCCTTCATGAAATACCAATTCCTAAATTTGAGCATCAATCATCCATATTACCTTCTTGGCCCTAAGGTACTACTTTGGCTAAGAAAATCCTAAAATTCTGGGTCATCACATTCACCCCATCTTATATGGAATTTCGTCCTCGAAATTCAACTAGTCTCATTCTTAATCTGATATCAAGGAGTTGTTTATGCTTCTAGGCCACCATTTCTAAGTGCTAAGAGTACCATTATTCAGTCACGTTAGGATATTTAAGCATGTAAGGTGTACCCACCCCACCTTATATATATGTGGAATCATCACGTAATGTCTTAGTCATAACATGACATTATGATATCTTAGGATTACATCACCCCTAAGGGTACATGTTTTGTTCATACCTTTAAAGTTCTAGAGGAATTCGTTTATGTGCCATGGTATTCATATCATTCAAATCTAACATCATTAACATCTTACAGTGATTTTAGGATTAGAGGAGATTTATCTTCATCCTTGATATTAGGATTTTTTTCTACATAAGAAGGGCTTACGTAACATGCTTGACCATTGGGGTTTCACCCTATGGTGTGATATTCATACTCAACTTAGAACCATACATTGAGAAGGATCAAAGTTACAAACTATATTTCTGATCATATATCCTATGATCCAAAAATATCTTTATATCAAGTTCATGAGTTCAAATTTTTATGTCTTGCATGTATTATGTGAAGGGAAAGAGATAATATACTAAGTTTCTCCCATGATCTCAACATCATATCTTTCATGTTTCATATGAAGGGAAGAGAATATTTTAAAGTCAAACTTATCATGATTTCAACTTAGATATTTTGTGTATGATATAGGAAGGGAATATAGAATAGGTCAAGCTTATCTAAGTGACCCTTCATACATAATCATCCAAATAGCTCAAGTGAGGTTTCTAACATCATATATATAGAGAGACAGAAAAGTGGAAGGAACAACATTTATGAGTATCTTATGCACGAAGCATTTTACTCTTAGAACCAGAGTTCATATATCACCTCACTTGTAGCTAATGATGAGATTCACAAACATATGTCACTCAAGCTAAGACCTAATTCAATCAAAAGGATTGACTTTCTCATTATGAGTCGCCTACCCATCATTTTTTTTACAACCCAACTCTCACATATAGATTGGAATCATGCATAAGGACTCAACTCATCTACTCAGGAGTAACCTAGCTTAGGACACATCATTTCACATATATCTCATATTTCATATATTGTAGGGTAGGTCCTATGACCCTCTCCTTGTGGGTCTCACTCTCTCTGGAGTTCACCACATATCTTGTCCTAACGCTGGAGGTCCTCCTTTGTAAAAGAACTTGAGGCACATGCATATTCAACTGTATCTTAACTTAGCTCATCTTAAGTTAGAAAAAGGAATGTACTTTCATCATTAAGATTTTGCATAAATTCTACAAAATTGGATTCAACAAGTATGCAACTTAAACCTTTATAAGGAAACTTATACCATCAGAGATCAAACTTAGATAAGATTTCACATGCTTATTTCAACTATCATTCTATCATCTACTCTATGTATCAAATATCTTAATAAGGCTCTAGACATCTAATATAGACTACTCTCTCTTCTAGACTGATGTCACTCCCTTTCACTTAGGTTGCATGAACACGAACTACTCTCCAGTGTGAGGGACACATTTTATATTTACATATAATTAATAAAATATTATATAGTTTTCCTCCGAGAAAGAAGACGTCCGAGAAAACTGTCAAGGCTCGAGCCGATTGGAAAACAAAACCAAATCAGCAAAACGAGTGTCCCACACACAGTAGATAGTCTAGTGCCATGTCACCTAGTGAAATGGTGAGAACAAGGTGTAGACTAGTGTAGCTACCCAATACATATGAGCTCTATATGGAAAGGGTTTCAGACACTTGTCTAAACCTAGTTCTCGAACATCTAGGTTCTAACCTAGAGGCAAAGTCAAACCTTATTCCTATAGAACAACTTACTAAGTTTCTAGGATTTAAGGTGAAATGTGAGGCTTAGTTTATATGTTTCATGGTGAGCAATTGTTAGGTGTAGCTATTGTTCATGCTCTAATACCAACTGTGACGTCCCCAGATTTTGGCTTCTCCAAACCCTATTGGGAATGAGATGTCCGAATCTGAGAACATCATCCAATCATATCAGAAAGCGATGCGGAAGCATAATACGCATACATGAACATACAACCATAACATTCTCAACATTCAACATGCAAATTTATACAACATGAATTATTACACAATGGTTTACAATTACATATTGAATGAAAATTCTACAATCTAAGAACATGTATGCTAAACTAAGATCTACACAATAGGTACAACCTGAACAGCTGCTCACTTCTCGTCTTTTATCCCAAGCTAGCTCTGAACCTAAAACATACGTGAAACAACGAATCAACACACAAGGTGTTGTGCACGTGGGTAGAAAGATACATACTAATATGCTTGCATAATTGAAATAATCTTGAGAAAGAAAGAGTAAAAGAAAACATTATTTAAAGCGATAATCAGGTAAACACATTTTAGATGCCTTTTGATGCGTTTGTACTACTAAGTGGTGTCACACTTCATTTTTCCCCGCCCCTTGGGCTATGGGGACCGAGTGCCGACCTTATATTCAGAGGGGAGAGAGAGATGCCGTACTTCATTTTTCCCCGCCCCTTGGGCTATGGGGACCGAGTGCCGACCTTATATTTAGAGGAAGAGAGAGAGAGAGGATTGAGGGAGAGAGAGAGAGCATATATCCACTCAGTAGCTACAAACCATCCATATTCTTTTATGTTCTGTAATGTTTTGCGGAGCATATACTACTAATACACATCCAAGAATTTATATGCAAACACAAGCATCCAAAGTACATCATATCATTATGCATTCATGAAAACTAGTCTTATACTTAATAAAACCCACATACCTGAGTTCAAAGATTCCTATTTACATTCTGGATCATCTACATATCTGGTCTTCACCTGATTAAGACAAGATCATATACTATCATCAGGTTCTCATCATCATTAACCCTAGTCATGTTCATTAGGGTTTATATTATCTCATTAAGATATTCCAACGTTTACTTGCATTATTGTCTTATATTTATCCTACTGATGTCATTTTCCAGATTATGATTCATTATCTGAATATTAGGCTCCATATTCTTTTTAGTGCACATAATAACCCTAGGTTACATCATTAACCTAGCTTAGGGTTTTATAACATGTATTAATATTCATCTTCATATAACATGGATTTTGTTCATCATTATGATCTCATAATTAAAACTGAGGTTCAAAATACAGATATGAGCTTATTATGTAAATTTCACCATTTATTGAGCATGCATGTATTTATTACATTTTCTTTAGGGTTATTAGCCCTAATTAGCCATATTAATCAAATTACATACTTTTGTGCATCAACATGAACATATATGGGATCATATGCATTCTATATGTAATTATGGACTTACTGGTATTTTTTCCATGATTTTATGTCATCATTTACTATTTATTATCCATTAAACGAGCATTTCACAACTTATATGATATAACTGAGATTAGTGCATAAAATAACATATATTATGCTTCCACTACATTCTATGCATTGTTTTGAGAATTTTGGCATATTGTTTGTATTTTTCTGACAACGGAGCTAATTACTAGGAATTATACAAGATTTGGGAATTTTGAAGGAAATACCTTTTTTTTAGCCAATCGGCCGTGGCCACGTGGCCACTAAGGCTGGCACACATCCTATGCTTGTTGCGGCTGGTTCATCTCCTGGTTTGGCTCGGTTTTGGGTGACTGGATCGGGGTTCACCTATCTGGACCGCCTGCTTCCTCTTCCTCGCGATCGCGTGATCGACTGCCAGAGTCCCGAACGGGACTCTAGTCTTCCGTGAAGGACCGCAAGTCACCAACGCTCTAGCGAGTGATCACCCGAGCCGCATCGCTCTCCCCCCCAAGCTCTAGCCAGATCACCGCCTCTCATCCGGTCTCTCTGGATGCCAATGGAGCGTCTTCCTTGTGGCTCAAACCTTGCCGCCGTTGATGGGGTTCAGGCGATGAATCAGTCGGCTCCGTGGTTCCTCGCACAAGGATCACATCTCCATGATCTTCCGTACGACGCTGCGCCTACGTACCATAGCCGCCGCCACCTGGTCCGCCCTCAGTGAGCGAGCGGACACATGCTCTTGGCCATCACCTACCGCCCAGATCTTCGGTTGATCATCTGGTGCGCAGCTGAACACTCAGGTCTACAGCTAGACATCTAGTGCTCCGCCCGCACCTACTCGCCGCCACTACGGTGAGGTTCTCCTCCGTGGTCTGTTCCTGTAGGTGGCGCTGCCGCCCTTGGGTCTTCGGTTGGCTACTGCGACTTCTCCTCTGCGTCCTGCGCCAGCTTGGTGAGAGATCGGCACCGCTTTGCTCTCGTTTTCTCCCTCATACAGACTCTTCTCGCGATCTATCCTTGACTGCTATGCCGATCTATAGAAACTCATCCACGCCACCTGTGCCGTCATCCTCGCTGCTGGAGGTTCCTCCTCCGTGTCCAAGTTCAGGCGCCGCTGCCTACCATGTGTACACCCGCAGTCCTTACAAGTGGCTCCTCTTGCATCTGTGTGAGCGTCACCGGGACTCCATGCCATCACAAATCCTCCTCATGGATTGAGGAGGTCGCGGTCGCAGGTTGCAACCATGGCAGATCCCCTCCTCCGCAGTTCTTCTTTCTTTCTCTCCCCACAGGAATGCAATCCCCACTGTATTGTTGTTGTGATTTGATATGTACGGTGGGTTCAACCACTCCATTCAACGATCCCCAAACCTCGTAGCTGACTCCTTCGTTACAGATTGGATGGAGGCAACCTCCTCCTAAACTCTAGGAGCTAGGGGGGTACGATGGATTCTCATCCCCTTGAGCCCCGCCTGACACACCTCTACATTAGACTATAGTCCACAATGCATCAATTTGTCATTTACTTATAATATCAAACCCTAATAACTTATCATAGAACATCATTAATTCATCTAATTTCCACCATAGGTTTCTCATCATATAATCTATCCAAGTATTTTGGACACAACTTAAAGTTTGACCAATATGATGTTGGTTCTTCAAAAAGGCTAATGTATAGGCATATTGAGTTCCAGTTCATCTCAAATGGCTTCCAACATTAGCAAAAATTACAGATCTGAACTTTATTTTACTAAGTCATACTTCAAGATCCACCCTTAGACTACTTTCCACTCATAAATACCACCAGTTGAGAACTTAAAATCACAAGTACTTCCATGCTCATTAATAAGTGATATTGATAATAAATGAGTGCAACTAATATTTATCAAATGCTTTATCTTATCTAAACCCTTAAAACATACCTTAGGATCAATAATCCTTCATGAAATACCAATTCCTAAATTTGAGAATCAATCATCCATATTACCTTCTTGGCCCTAATGTACTTCTTTGGCTAAGAAAATCCTAAAATTCTAGGTCATCACAAAGTTACTTCGCTGGCCGCCCTTGAGATGAGCCATCCGACCATTCTTGCATAGATTTTGTGGGCACATTCAGGAGAGAAAAGATATATATTGACAATGAAGACATAGTGGAACAAAAAAGTAAATCAGAAAAGGGTGTTCTTGGAAGAGCTGCCTAATTTGGTATTTTCAATAGTGGTGTATAGATGAAGACGAGTATCCTCCAATTCCTTAAGCTCCGTAATCCTAAAGATTCTGAGTAGGGAAGGTTTAGCTAGATGATTGAGTGGATTTTCAATGAGAGAAGATGAGGTTGGCAAGGTCGTCGTGAGCCCGAAGTAGGGCTGTCAATGGGTAAGGATTAACCTATTTACCATTTACCCATACCCTGTAGGGGAAGGGTAAGGGTAAAGGATTTTCTTACCCTTTACCCGCCTACCCGCTACCCTATAACCCGCTACCTTAGTGGGTAAGGGTAAGGGTAAGGCATTACTCATACCCTCTAACCTGCTACCCCGCCAATATTTATATATAATATATTAAATATATTGTCATATTATTGTTTAAGTCTACTAAATATTCAATATTATGTGGTCATCATTTAATATAATACATAGTTTTCTTATTTACTTTTTAAGTAGCTAATTTGGTCATGTATACATCACCATTTTGAAGGTGTAAGACCTACGTGTATGAAATATTTTCTAGTTTATGTACCATTTGACATTATGTAGTCATTCTTGAGCATCTTGATATCTCACTTAAATATATAAATATATTGAGAAGCAAGTTATTTTTAGTATTAGCATATATTTTGGGAAAACATATAAATTCCCCGCCTCACCCTTACCCTCCCCATTTACCCTGTGGGTAAGAGGGTAAGGGTAAGGGGAGGATAAGGATATTGGTGGAGTGGGAAATTACCCATACCCTTACCCGCCACTCTTGGTGGGTAAGGGTAGGGGTAAGACCTTACCCTCCCCATACTGTGATGACCCAATTACAAATCAATTCATCACCAGTAAAAACGTGGACTTATCATAAGCAACAGAAATTAACAAAAAAACCACTAAGAATTAAAACTATTTTTGCACATAGGTCCATCTTCTAGAAAACTCTTACACAAAGAACCAAGGCCTCATATACACATGGTTCACATTATACATTCAGTATTTTGTCTCTTCTCGAAGATAACAAGTACTCGTTGCTTTACTTTAATACACACAACAGTAACATAAAAACTTTGAGATAAGCAAACCAAAATCTCAAGTTGTTCGTGAATACCACTAAGACTATCTCCCAAGGACCTGAGAGTATAGAGACGACATATAGACTTCTATCTACAAAATCCTGATAGACAGTGTACTCAACCTAAAGTACTATTGTTGTCCTTGCTGAAACAATCCTTCTTCTGCAGTCCGGTTCCTAGTTCCTCGTCCGCATCCACCTAAATTTTTTGGATCCCATGGGGTGAGACTATTGTACCAGCAAGAGATATAACTCTCTGCTAACAATATTATTATCACAAAATATAATATAAAACTAAACTACATGTATTCCATTGATTAACAGATATATCTTTAAGCACAAGGCATAGATATTGATAACAAATCTATAAATAATCTTTTACTTGAAAAGGAATATGAAGAACATGTATAACATCTATCTACTCAGATGTATAAAAGTAATAAGGCATCAATCAATGTTTTTGTATTTGATCCTTAAACAGATATGCTACACGGTTGATTACATGTTCACATTCACAATTATGCCCAGAGGAGATGAGATATACCGCTTATACTCCAACCAACCACTAGTAGGTCAAAATTGGTACCATACAAAGTCAATGGCAGAGACGGCTGTCAAGACCTCTCCTTTCTCGGTCAGTACGAGAAAACATAGGTAACACCTAGGTTTAGCATGAAAACTTGTGTCTACTGTAAGTAGATATGTCGGGGTATAGCGACATCTTCGCTATAGAGTTACTACCGTAGCATGTACTCTCTTCGGAATAAGACCACTTAGCTTTCCCGGATTATTAGGATGACCACTAAGCGATCTTATTTTGATTTTATCAGGAAATACACTGAGCAGCCTGATGTATTTGGGGAGTCCACTGAGCACCCTTATTTAGTTTGGGAGTCCACTAAGCACCCTTTATATTATCACATATTCAAAAATATGTGTTTTGAGTAAAAACTCGTTTCACCATTCAGCAAATGCTGACACTGAATAGATCTATGGTATGGGCAACTACATGATAATATTAATCTTGGTTAATTAGGTATATTACTGTATCTTTTAACATCAACCAAGTTACAAGCAAGAATTATATCAAATGCTACAAAGAAAAGCATAATTGCATTTATCAGATACTTTCATATTCACTGAAACACATAGATCACTTAGATTCTCAATATTTTGTCATCATCATACTTGGGTATTCAAACCCTTCATTCATCACTGAGTAATGTCATCACTTAGCATATGATCATTACCTCTAGGTCATTAGACCCAGATATTCGTTCACATAATCCACATAGCTTATTGACTTTGTATCACATAGCCACATAGCTCTTACTTAGCCATGCTTATTACTTAAAATACTTGCATGATTGTCATATCATGTTATCAACAATTTCAACATATGTCTTTAACCATGAAGTACTAAGGAACACATCCTCTTAATGAATTAAGGTTATAATCAACCGATTAGGGTTTCAAGATTTCATTAGCAAGGGTTAATCCCTAACTCATACTCCACTCATCTCAGGAGTATTAGTGTATGCTAATTACATACTACTCTTTTCAATCATAGTTTCTCTCTCATCCCTACAAAGGTGTAAATTACTTGATTCTCATTTTTAAGGTCTACTAGCTCATCATTAACAAATTGAATTACACTCATTGTGTCTCAATATTGCATTATTCATAGTCATCACTTAGACAAGCTTAATAATTAAGGACATGCCTACCATATCAAGTGGCATGGTTTCTAATGTCATTTTATTGTTTTTAGATATGCATATATCATGTTAACAAGTATTCAACTTGATCATGTGGTGAAACCACAACCTTATATCGAGTATAGGGAATATCCCTTAACATCATATCGTCTAACCATGTAGTTAGGTATCACTTTATCTTTTCTCATCTCAAGTCTCATATCATGTATGGGTTGAATCATTATTCCCATATTGGGTATGAGAGTGTATTGGGTCCGCATATCATATACTAGAGTACATCATATCGAGTATACCATTATGGTTATACCATTTCTCATACAAAAATATTATTTTTTCTCTTCACTTTGGTTGGTCACATTCATTCATAAACTTCCATATAGGTCTCTCATCATATCGGGTAGCCTCTTGGTTTTCCATATCGGGCTCCATCTTAGGTCATCATATCGTGCACCCTCTTGGATATCATCTTAGGCTTTCATATTGTGTACCTACATAAAGTAGTACCATGTTGCCATATCATGTGTCTATGTTAACCATCATATCGGCTTACCCATCTTAGATACCATATCGGGTTTCACCTCTAAGTATCATATTGTTTTCCCTCATGGGTTTACCATATCAGGTAGGTATATTGGGCACCATATCGGGTATAGGTATTGGGCATCATATCAGTCATGTATATTGGGCATCATATCGGTTTGCCTTATGGATTCACCATATCGGGTACCCATATAAAGTGGTATCTGATTACGATATTATGTGGCCATTAAAGATAAAAACCTTGAACTCAAAACAAGACAAGACGGATACTGAGTTGTTCTTTAACTTGACACAAGGTAAAGAAAGAGTATCAAATTTCAAAGGATAAAAGCATATCAGGTTCCTAGGGTTTTACTCATATCGGGCAAAGGTAATGCTTGATCCTAGTGTCGTATTCAAGGTAATACATAGGGGTCTTCCATATCATTCATAGGGCTTGTCTTACAAGGTATGACCTACTTTCATATCGGGCAGACCTCATATCGGGTTCCATATCGGGTTGTAAGAGTCCTCAACCCATATTAGGTTGTCCATGATGATGTCATCATCACCATCCTAAAGATAATTAATTAATTAATTCAAATATATGGATAACAGTCCTAATTACATATTGGAATTCATGTTTATATCAATTGATCAAAGGAAATTCGAATTTTGTATTTAATCTATAAATTGAACAACATTGAAGAAGGATAATAATATTGAAGGGTTTAAGTTATATAACCCGCCTCTCATAGAGCTTCCAAGCTTCAAGCTTCAACTCCACACATTCCAAGGTTGAAGATGAGCCTTCTCCAAGCTCCAAGACGTGAGCTCCAAGCTCTTGCACGATATCTCCAATCACCTTGGGCAATATCACCTCACTTGGTTGCTTCAACCTACTTTGGCTGATATCTCTCCTTCTTGGCCGATACCAAGCCTCACCTTTCCACTCTCTTCACTATGGGTGACACAAGGAAAAGTGTTGCACAATACAAGAGGAAATGTGCTTTCTAGATCCGAAAATCTTGCCAATAAATGAAGGTCAAGGTATTTATACTTGAGGTTTATAGAAAAGAGTGCCATAGGTGTCATTAACTTAAGGTACTTCATGCCACCTAGCCATGCAAGGTCGACACATACTCTTGCATGCATGCCACTATTATGTTACCATGCAAAAATAAAAGTCCATGGATAATGTAGGGAATAAGGGGTGGCTCTTTGTCTTCTAGAGCAAGTCTCCTTCCACTAACTTATTATTATATTCAACTCCATCATTTCCAAGATAAAAGCAAATCAATGCTTTATCATTTCCTTGAAGTACCTTGCCCTTCATGGCCAAACCAAAGCTTCCAAAAACTGATAGGATGCTCTCCCTATGGCTCTATGGCCGATAGGGACTTCCTTCTAAGTCCACAACTCGACATGGCTCATGTACATAGCTTCAACTTATGTATTTTCTTGTTTTCTTCATTTATTAAGATTACTAACACTTCAAGATGTTTCAAACATATTGTCTCCTCCTTTCTATTTCCTCTAGATAATACTAGGTAAGAGTAAAAACAATCTAGAGGTGGTAATTTGCACATTAACCCTACATTTTGCATATATCACAATTGATTCATCAAGAACTTAGCATTGTTTACACAAGTTCCTACTCAAACTTAGGTTTTGCACAAGACACCACTTAGTATCATATTCTCCTTCATGACATTCAAAACACTTAGAATACATTCATCATGTGACATTTGCAACATAACCCCTCATCTTGGGTAAATTGTCCTTTTCACTTAGATTATCATATAGTGCACACATAGTTTGCATATAAGTTCACAATTTGAAAATAATACATCACAAAGGACTTAATTACTTTTTAAAAAATAAAAAAAAAGTTGTAAGAAAATTACTTAAGCAAAACATCTAGGGTCAGGTCATAACCCAGGTCAGGGGTGTTACAATTATCAACCCCTAAAAGAAGGATTTCGTCCCCAAAATCTCAAGAGAAAAGAGAAGGGAATTTCTTCCTCATCTATTACTCTAGCTCCCATGTGTCTTCTTCAATGCCATGGTGATGTCATAGAACTTTCACAAGAACTATATCTTTCTTCTTCAACTTCTTGACTCTTCTGTTAAGAATCATCATAGGGCCTTCCACATAGGATATATCTTCATTCAATTCAACCTCTATAGGTTGCAACACCATCTCTGTATTGGGATGACATTTCCTCAGCATAGACACATGAAACACTGGATGTAGTCTATGTAGCTCAGGTGGCAACTCCAACCTATAAGCTACTTTCTCGATCTATTCTATCACTAGGTAAGGTTCCATAAATATAGGGGCTAACTTACCTTTCTTCCCAAATCTGAGAACACCTTTCCAAGGAGAGACCTTGAGATACACTATGTCTCCAAATTGGAATTCTAAAGGTTTATGACGTTTATCAGCATAAGACTTATGTCTATCCTGTGCAGCCTTCAGCTATCGTTGTATAACTTAAATCTTTTTGGTTGTTTGTTTTACTAGCTCAGGACCCAAAAGTTGGCATTCTCCAGTTTCAAACCAGCATAATAGAGATCTACAACATATACTGTATAACTCTTCGTATGGTGCCATATCAATACTGGCCTGATAACTATTATTATAAGCAAACTCAATCAAGCTCGAGTGTAGATCCCAACTTTCCACAAACTGAAGAACACATGCTCTAAGAAAGTCTTCCAAGATCTGTATAGTTCTTTTAGACTATCTATCTGTCTGAGGATGAAAAGTCGTACTAAACTTCAATTGAGTATCCAAGGCTTTATGTAATCGTTCCCAAAAATGACTTATAAATTGGGGACCTCTATTAGATACGATCGTAGTTGGAACTCCATGTAACCACACTATCTCATCTATATAGATCTGTGCAAGCTTCTCAACAGTGTAGGTCGTCTTAACAGGAAGAAAATGTGTTGTCTTAGTCAACCTATCAACTATCACCCAGATGGAATCATGACTTTTGGTTGTCCTAGGCAGACCAACCAAAAAGTCCATTGTCATGTGATCCCATTTCCATTGAGGTATAGGTAGGGGTTGTAACATTCCTATAGGCTTCTGGTGTTCTTCTTTAACTTGCTGACACACCAGACACTACATAACGAACTCAGCTACATCCTTCTTTAACCTGGGCCACCAATACATATATTTTAAGTTATGATACATTTGAGTGCTCCCTGGATGCATTGCATACATGGATGAGTGAGCTTCCTCCATAACTAACTTTCTCAAGTTATTACTATCAGGAACTATCATCCTACCATGGTAACAAACTAAGTCATCCTCCAACTCATGGAAACCATCTCGTTTCTCACTGCCCAACTCTGACCTAATCTGCTGAATCACAGTATCAGTCTGTTGTGCCTCTTTGATCTGTTCCTTCATAGTGGGTTTCACATGCATCTCAGCTAACAACCCTGCTAACAAAGATTACTTCTAACTACACATTCATTTGTCTCAAAGAGACAAGAATGTCCTATTTACAACATACTAAGGAATTCAATTATGCATTATTTGAGGGTGAAGATGAGGATTTCCTACTTAGTGCATCAACCACTACATTGGCTTTTCCTGGATGATAATTAATAGTACAATCGTAGTCCTTGATTAACTCCATCCAACAATGTTGTCTCTTATTCAGATCATGCTGAGAAAAGATGTATTTTAAGTTTTTATGATCTGTAAAGATCTAGCACGTCTCTCCATAGAGATAATGCCTCCAGATCTTTAACGCATAAACCATGACAGCTAGTTCTAGATCTTGTGTCAGATAATTTTCCTCGTGTTTCTTGAGCTGTCAAGAAGCAAAAGAAACTACATGATCATTCTGCATCAACACACAGCCTAGACCATTCTTAGAAGCGTCATAGAAAATAACATATCCCTTTCCTTGCTCAGGTAGAACTAATATAGGTGCACTAGTCAACTTTTCTTTCAATAACTGGAAAGAATGTTGACACTTGTCATTCTAGACAAAAGGAACTTCTTTCCTAGTCAACCTGGTTAAGGGTAATGCTATAGAACTGAAATATTTGATAAACCTTTTGTAGTATCCTGCCAAACCTAGGAAAGTGCAAACCTCAGTCAGTGTCTTAGGTTGTTCCCACTCCACAACCGATTCTACTTTCTTATGATCAACACGAATACCTGAAGCAGATATAACGTGTCCAAGAAAAGATACTTCTGAAAACCAAAACTCACACTTGCTAAACTTAGCATATAACTTATGTTGTCTCAACAAGGTCAAAGCTTGATGAAGATGTTGTTCATGTTGTTGGTTGTCTCTACTATATATCAAGATGTCATCTATAAAAATTACTACAAACTGATCAATGAAAGGCCAAAAGATTATATTCATCAACTCCATGAATGCAATCGGTGCATTAGTTAGTCCAAACGACATAACTACGAACTCATAATGACCATACCTCATTCTAAAGGCCAATTTAGGTATGTCACTCTCCTTGATGTGTAACTAATGATACCTTGACCTCAGATTAATCTTATAGAACACTGTTGCACCATGCAACTGGTCGAACAAATCACCAATCCTTGGTAAAGGGTATTTGTTCTTAATAGTTACCTTATTAAGTTGTTTGTAATCTATGCATAATATCATAGACCCATCTTTCTTCTTAACGAAAAGAACTGGAGCACCCCACGGTGAAGTACTCGATCGTATGAAACCTTTCTCAAGCAACTCTTATAACTGTTTCTTAAGTTTTGCCATCTCAGCTGGTGCCATCCTATAAGGGGTTTTGGATATAGGTTGCGTATTCGGAACAAGATTAATCTCGAAATCAATCTCTCAAGGTGGGGGAACACCTGGAAGTTCCTCAGGAAACACATCCTTGAATTCCTTGACAATCGAAACATCAGAGAGACTAGGGTTCTTTAAACTGGTATCTACTACATGAACCAAGAATGCAAAGCATCCTTGTCTCATCAACTTTTCTGCTACCATAGCTGACACTAGACAGGTTGGAAGAATTTTTCTCTTCCCCTAAAAAACCCATGTCTTATCACTGCATGTGAACATAGCCTACTTGGAACCACAATCTAATACAACTTTATACTTTTCTAAGGTGTCCATCCTGAGGATTACATCAAACCCATGCATTTCAAGTGGTATAAGATCCACTTGAATGTTGTGTTCTGAGAAAGAAAGAACACAGGGAGAACATACCTCCCGCAACATCGCAAATCTAACTAATGGAGTTTCTAACAACAGATCATCCTTTCTAGGATTAACAATCATATTACAATCATGAATCACTTCTCGAGTGATGAAAGAGTGCATAGCACCCAGATCAATCAAAATAGATATGAAACAGGATGAAGACATATCAGAATGAAATAATTCCATCTAACCTGTCACAACTCATGGGTTAACCACTGCCTCTGGATAATTCATAGCATAGAATCTTGCCATCGCCTGCTTCCAGCCTCGTCCTCTATTGGCTAGTGCAGATGATCCTTCCTGAGACACTTGCCCACATTCTCAAGAACCACCACTGAAATGTTGTCTCTGAGAGCCCTACTAGATCTGCCTCGGTGGTTGGGTTACTTCCACGTCCCTGACTGGATAGTCCTTTATCACATGCCATGTCTGTCTATACCTATAGCAAACTATGTTATCCCACTACGACCTAGGCGGTCCTGTCACTAACATCGATGATGAGCTCTAGGCTCCACCTGGTGGAAAACTATGGCCTCCACCTCTGCTAGATGTCCACTGTGTCTGAGTATTGAACCTTTGTGGTTCCACAGTTGCAGAAAACCTTAGTTTCTTAAAACTACCAAACCTCTGATTCTGTGGCTGCGCAAGTGCCTTCCTACTATTTGCCTCTCGTTTCTCTGTCACAGACCTTTCTATCTGTCTAACTGACTCTACAAAGGTAGAAAACCTCTCTCTATTCTCTAAAGCAGATACATGTGTGGTCAATTCAGCATTCAGACCCTTCTTGAAATGCTTAATGCTCTCCTCATTTATGGTGGCCATGTGCGGACAAAACCACAGAAGCTCCATAAACTTGGCTTCATACTCACTAACCTTCCTCGTTCCTTGTCTAATCCGCTCAAACTATGAAATCTTCTCATCAAGATAAGTCTTAGGGAAGTATATTTTGACAAACTATTATCAGAATTCCTACCATCCGACCTCAACACCCGGTCGTTTCTCTTCTTCGATGGCCCACCAATGGCCAACACTTCCCTTCAGAAGGTATACAACATGTTTAACCTTATCAACTTCTGGGATATCAAGGATCCTAAAGGCTTTCTCTGTCTCAGTAAGCCATAAATCTACATCTGTTGGGTCAGCTGTGCCGGCATATTCAATGGCTCCTACCCGACGCAATTGTTCAAAAGTCTTGTCAGCTCCATGTCTCTTACTAGACCCTGATGTCCTAGGGGCTGGTGTTGGTATCCGGTCATCCATATGCATCACCATATTCATGATCTACCCAAAAAGAGTGTTAAAAGCTAGGTTTTCTAATAGAGATTGGTCAGGCTAGGGATTCTCAGGCACTGGTTCATCTCTAGCCTGATCCCTTGCACCACCTCCTAGTGCAGCAACGCTGCTCTCAATAGTATGTTCTTCGTACACTCTAGACATCTTTGGTGTCTACTTCTTCTCTTATACGAGGAGAATTTACTATAAGATATACTGGAGGACACTAGAACAGACTCTACAAACTTAATCCTATGTCTATGTAGATCCAAAGAACCTTAGGCTCTGATACCAAAACTTTGTGATGACCCGATTACAAATCAAGTCATCACCAGTAAAATGTGGAATTATCATAAGCAACAGAATTAACACTAAGAATTAAATCCATTTTTGCACATAGGTCCATCTTCGAGAAAACTCTTACACAAAGAACCAAGGCCTCATATACACATGGTTCACATTATACATTCAGTATTCTGTCTCTTCTCGAAGATAATAAGTACTTGTTGCTTTACTTTAATACACACAACAACAACATAAAAACTTCGTGATAAGCAAACAAAGATCTCAATTTGTTCGTGAATACTACTAAGACTATCTCCCAAGGACCTAAGAGTATAGAGACGACATATATACTTCTATCTACAAAACCCTGAGAGATAGTGTACTCAACCTGAAGTACTATTACAGTCCTTGCTAAAATGATCCTTCTTCTGCAGTCCAGTTCCTAGTTCTTCATCCGCGTCCACCTAAAAATTTTGGATCCCACGGGGTGAGACTATTGTCCCAGTGAGAGATATAACTCTCTGTCAACAATATTATTTTCACAAAATATAATATAAAACTAAACTATAGTTATTCCATTAATTAACAGATATATCTTTAAGCACAAGGCATAGATATTGATAACAAATCTATAAATCATCTTTTACTTGAAAAGGAATATGAAGAACATGTATAACATCTATCTACTCATATGTATAAAAGTAATAAGGCATCAACCAATATTTTCGTATTTGATCCTTAAACAGATATGCTACACGATTGATTACATGTTCACATTCACAATTATGCCCAGAGGAGATGAGATATACCACTCATACTCCAATCGACCACTAGTAAGTCGAAATCGATTCCATACAAGGTCAATGGAAGAGCCGGTTGTCAAGACCTCTCCTTTCTCGATCAGTACGAGAACACTTAGGTAACACCTAGGTTTAGCATGACATCTTGTGTCTGCTGTAAGTAGCTATGTCGGGGTATAGCGACATCTTCGCTATAGAGTTATTGTCGTAGCATGTACTCTCTTCGGGATAAGACCACTTAGCTTTCCCGGATTATCAAGATGACCACTAAGCGATCCTATTTTGATTTTATCAGGAAGTACACTGAGCAACCTGATGTATTTGGAGAGTCTACTGAGCACCCTTATTTAGTTTGGGAGTCCACTGAGCACCCTTTATATTATCACATATTCAAAAATATGTGCTCCGAGTAAAAAACTCATTTCAGCATTCAACAAATGCTGACACTGAATGGATCTATGGTCTGGGCAACTACATGATAATATTCATCTTGCTTAATTAGGTATATTACTGTATCTTTTAACATCAACCAAGTTACAAGAAAGAATTATATCAAATGCTACAAAGAAAAGCATAACTGTATTTATCAGATACTTTCATATTCACTAAAACACATAGATCACTTAAATTCTCAATCTCTTGTCATCATCATACTTGGGTATTCAAACCCTTCATTCATCACTGAGTACTGTCATCACTTAGAAGATGATCATTTCCTCTAGGTCATCAGACCCAGATATTCATTCACATAGTCCACATAGCTTATTGACTTTGTATCACATAGCCACATAGATCTTACTTAGCCATGCTTATTACTTTAAAATACTTGCATGATTGTCATATCATGTTATCAACAATTTCAACATATGTCTTTAACCATGAAGTACTAAGGAACACATCCTCCTAACAAATTAGGGTTATAATCAACCAATTAGGGTTTCAAGATTTCATTAGCAAGGGTTAAGCCCTAACTCATACTCCACTGATCTCAGGAGTATTAGTGTATGCTAATTACACACTACTCTTTTCAATCATAGTTTCTCTCTCATCCCTACAAAGGTGTAAATTACTATATTCTCATTTTTAAGGTCTACTAGATCATCATTAACAAATTGAATTACACTCATTGTGTCTTAATATTGCATTATTCATATTCATCACTTAACAAGCTTAATAATTAAGGGCATGCCTGCCATATCAAGTAGCATGGTTGCTAATGTCATTTTATTGTTTTTAGAGATGCATATATCATCTTAACAAGTATTCAATTTGATCATGTGGTGAAACCACAACCTTATATCGGGTATAGGACATATCCCTTAAAATCATATCGTGTAACCATGTAGCTAGGTATCACTTTATCTTTTCTCATCACAAGTCAATCTCATATCATGTATGGGTTAAATCATTATTCCCATATTGGGTATGTGAGTGTATTGGGTCCTCATATCGTATACTAGAGTACATCATATCGAGTGTACCATTATGGTTATACCATTTCTCATATAACAATATTATTTTTGTTCTTCCCTTTGGTTGGTCACATTCATTCTTAAACTCCCATATAGGTCTCTCATCATATCGGGTAGCCTCTTGGATTTCCATATCAGGCTCCATTTTGGGTCATCATATCGTGCACCCTCTTGGATATCATCTTAGGCTTTAATATCGTGTACCTACATAAAGTAGTACCATGTTGCCATATCGTGTGTCTATGTTAACCATCATATCAGTTTACCCATCCTAGATACCATATCGGGTTTCACCTTTAAGTATCATATCATTTTCCCTCATGGGTTTACCATATCAGGTAGGTATATTGGGCACCAGATCGGGTATAGGTATTGGGCATCATATCGTTCATGTATATTGGGCATCATATCAGTTTGCCTCATGGATTCACCATATCGGGTACCCTTATAAAGTGGTATCTAATTACCATATCGTGTTGCCATTAATGATAAAAACCTCGAACTCAAAACAAAACAAGATAGATATCGAGTTGTTCTTTAACTCGACACAAGGTAGAGAGAGTATCAAGTTTCAAAGGATAAAAGCATATCGAGACCCTAGGGTTTTACTCATATCGGGAAAAGGTAATGCTTGACCCTAGTGTTGTATTCAAGGTAATACATAGGGGTCTTCCATATTTTTCATAGGGCTTGTCTTACAAGGTATGACCTACTTTCATATCTGGTAGACCTCATATCGGGTTCCATATCGGTTTGTAAGATCTTCAACCCATATCGGGTTGCAAGAGTCCTCAACCCATGTTGGGTTGTGACACCATCCTCAACATCATTAATTAATTCAAACCTATGGATAACAGTCCTAATTACATATTGGAATTCATGTTTATATCAATTGATCAAAGGAAATCCGAATTTTGTATTTTATCAACAAAGTGAACAACATTGAAGAAGGATAGTAATATTGAAGGGTTTGAGTTATATAACCCACCTCTCAAAGAGCTTCCGAGCTTCAAGATTCAACTCCAAACATTCCAAGGTTGAATATGATCCTTCTCCCAGCTCTAAGACTTGAGATCCAAGCTCTTGCATGATATCTCCAATTACCTTAGGCGATATCACCTCACTTGGTTGCTTCAACCTACTTTGGCTGATACCAAGCCTCACCTTTCCACTCTCTTCACTATGGGTGACACAAGGAAAGGTGTTGCACGATACAAGAGGAAAGGCACTTGCTAGATTTGAAAATATTGCCAACAAATGAAGGTCAAGGTATTTATACTTGAGGTTTATAGAAAAGAGTGTCATAGGTGTCATTAACTTAAGGTACTTCATGCCACCTAGCCATGCAAGGTTGACACATACTCTTGCATGCATGCCACTACTATATTACCATTTAAAAATAAAATTCCATGGATAATGTAGGGAATAAGGGGCAGCTCTTTGTCTTCTAGAGAAAGTCTCCTTCCATTAACTTATTATTATATTCAACTCCATCATTTCCAAGATAAAAGCAAATCAATGATTTATCATTTCCTTGAAGTGCCTTGCCCATCATGGCCAAACCAAAGCTTCCACAAACCGATAGGATTCTCTCCCTATGGCTCTATGGCTGATAGGGACTTCCTTCTAAGTCCACAACTCGACATGGCTCATGTACATAGCTTCAACTTATGTATTTTCTTATTTTCTTCATTTATTAAGTGTACTAACACTTCAAGATGTTTCAAACATGTTGTCTCCTCCTTTATCTTTCCTCTAGATAATACTAGGTAAGAGTAAAACCAATCTAGAGGTGGTAATTTTCACATTAACCCTACATTTTGCATATATCACAATTGATTCATCACGCACTTAACATTGTTTACACAAGTTCCTACTTAGACTTAGGCTTTGCAAAAGCCACCACTTAGTATCATATTCTCCTTCATGACATTCAAAACACTTAGAATACATTCATCATGTAACATTTGCAACATAGCCCCTCATCTTGGGTAAATTGCACTTTTCACTTAGATTATCATATAATGCACACATAGTTTGCATATAAGTTGAAATTTTGAAAATAATACATCACAAAGGCCTTAATTACTTTTAAAAAAATAAAAACAACTTGTAAGAAACTTACTTAAGCAAAACATCTAGGGTCAGGTCATAACCCAGGTCAGGGGCATTACACATACCCTCCCCATTGGCAGCCCTAGCCCGAAGTAATCTTGAGGTGGAGTGTTGGAACTTAAGGGGCCGTTTGTATTAGATATATGGCTGTAACAGCCATGTATATAGCATGGGTTAAGCCCAATGTAGTGTAGCTAGTACATGTGAGAAAAGTAGTTTTGTTTCTAGTGCAAATGGCAAAGAAGTTTTATCCCATATTGCTCACTCCTAGAACTTTTCTGATCCTTATATGTAGGATCACATGGGGCACTAGTATCTAAGGGGTCCTAGGAGGAGGGTATGCTCACCTCCTTTGTGGGTGGGGTAACCACAACACACACGCACGCACACGCGTGCAACGCCTGGCCTGGCCTGGCCGGGCACGGGCTCAGGTTTGTGGCTTGTGGAGAATGTCTTCCATCTTCTTTTTGCACTACGATACAACTAAGTAATTAATTACTCATGTAATTAATTGTTTATTTCCTATTCATATTTATTAATCCTATCTGGAAAGTGTTTCTTTTGTAGAATTTTCCACAATATGTACAAGTGCAACTGAGTGGTCTTGTCTTAATGGGAATAGGATTAGTGGGGTGTGTAAGGCTATAAATAGACCTCTGGTCATTAGGGTTAAACATATCTCTTTCGAACACAACCGTCAGCCATTTGTGAAAGTGTTTAGCGAGCCCTAATCCCGAAGTCTGCCATCGTCGCTCCTGTTGTCACTTAGAGATCTCTCTCCTAAAAGCGACAAAGTCGTTCATCCTCTTCCTTCAAGACGCAACCTGTCAGGCGGTGGTTCCTGCGATTGATGGGTTACACTCATGGTAGTGCATCTGTTCATGCTTCCCTTCAGGTTCGTGACCGGGTAAACTGGGAGCACAATGCATGTCCTGGAAGACTACACGACATTGATTTCTTTATGTAAAACTTGTTCGTTTCTCAACAAACAATATGGTTAGGTTCCTAACTCAGTATATTTTCTCTTGCATTGTTTATTCTTCTGCTTCTTATCTGGATCTGGCCTGTAATCGGTAATTCTTTGCACCTATCGTTGTTGCATGTAATGACGTAAAATACTAAATTTTATTCAACAATATTAGAGAAATCATTTTATATCATTAATTAACAATGGCCGATCAGGGTGGTTTGGGAAATAAAATTGATACCAGTAGTATGCCTAAAAAATTTACTGGTACCAATTTTGCCCATTGGCAGAGTCGGATGCAAATTTGGATGAATATTGTAGGTTTTGATAAGTACTTAGAAGAGACCGAACCTAAATCTGATGATACTATTCCTGATGATGCAAATATAATTGCTAATTAGAAGAAGGGTGACAAAACGTGTAAGGACCCTGACCTCGTTTTAGGGCATAACCTGTTTGTTTTGCTTAACCATGCTGCTTAGTTGCTTGCTAATCACCTTTAGTGGTGATTAGGGTTTGTTGGAGCTTTGTTGAGAGTTGGAGGTGCTGCTTGCAAATAACCCAAGTCTAGGGTTTGTGGGCAAGTTTGTCATCTTGTGAGGTGTTCCTCCCTCTCCTTGCTTCCTCTGGTGTTGAGAGAAAGGGTTGGGCTCGTTGCTTGAGTTCCTTTGGGCTTGGTTGAGCCTTGATGGGCTTTGTTGAGCTTTGTCTTTGCCTTTTTGGACCCTGTGTTGGGAAAGTGAGCCTTGTGTCAGCCTGTGGTGTGTCGGCCCAGGGTCTGTGTCGGCCATGGCATGGAGGTGTGTCACCCATGGACCCTTTGACCTTCTTTGACCTCGTTTGTGTCACCACCAGTGGACACTTGGTGCTTGATGCTTGCATGTGGCAATGGCCTTGGACATGTGTTTAGGGCATGTTATGAGTGGTGGCTATGCTCATGGACAAGTGTCCCTAGGTGGGAGACACCTTGCTTTGCTCTACCTTGGTTTCTCCTCCATCCTCTCCTATATATGCGTTTCCTTTCCCTTGCTAAGGATCCCTTTAGTTCCTTAGTCTCCCTCTCCCTTGGTGCACGACACCCCTCTTCTTTTGCAAGCTTGGTGGCCGATCCTTGCCTTGGAATCTCCTTCTTCCTCTAATGGTGGCCGAACCCTAGAGTGCCTTGATCTTCTCCCTTGGTGGTGCTTGGAGCTTGGAGCTAGGAGCTTGGAGCTTGCTTAAGGTGGGTTACATAACTCCTAACCCTAACTACACTACCTTCTTCTTATGTTCTTATATGTTGCTTATGATCGGCTATGTATGTTACTAGCTTAGCTTCTTGCTTAGTTGTACCTTGTTGGCAGAACCTATGTTCTAGGGTTTCTTGGTGAACAACACCCCTTTCTCTCCTAGGTCTTGAGGAGTGAGCTTGAGTTCTAGTAACATGGGCAATACTCCTCTCTCGCTTAAGTTGAGAGGTGAGCTTGTGTTCTAATGGCTTGAGCAACACCCTCCTCTCACCATGAACTTGAAAGGTGAGCTATGTGGTAGTTATGGACCTTGGTTGTGGTTGAACCTTATGTTGCCCGATTGGTGTCAAGAATCTTGGCAATACCCCTCTCTCTTGATAGTTGAGAGGTGAGTCATCTTCTTGATCCATTAGGGTTTCAGTACTCTTGTGCTTAAGGTTGGTGATGACCCTATCGGGTTGCATCCTGCCCGATATGGTGCTGGAGGTGATGATGCCCGATATCCTTCTTTGGCTTAGAGTCTTGGACGACATGATGTAGTGGCTGAGTAGGGCGTCACCCTTATTTCCTGCCTTGTGTGAGTGTCGGGCGTTACACCTGGTTGAAGGCCCTAAACGACCCACCTTGGTCAGGCGGTTGCTTGATGCTTTCATACCTGGGACGTTGGGGCATTGTGATTTGGCTTTGTGTCGGGCATCACACCTTAGTCTTGTGTGTCGGCCGATAGCATGAGCTTAGTTGGACGCTATGCTCCCTTGTCACCTAATAGAGTGGCACCTTTGGACGTTATCCCCACGTCATGTGTATGCTGCCCGATATGCCTTGTATGCGACACACCGTTGCATGTTATAGGCTGAGATGCACGTTGCATATGGAGACCCGTTGCACCTGACACCTTTGATACCCGACGCAGCGTCACCTGACTTAAGATGCACGACACGCGTTGCACAATACACATGTGTGCACGAGATGGCTTGGTGCCTTGGGTGCCCGATGCATGTTGTTGCACGCCACATGTTGCACGATACACCTAGATGCATGATACCTCCTGAGATGGTATCTTGGTACCTTTGCTTAGTGCTTGGTCGATATGTGGCTGGTTGGCTTGGCCGTTTTGAGGTTTGAGTGTTGGGTGATAGGGGAGAGTACCCTTCCCGATAACACCTTTGGTGAGGGTAGTGGGTGTTTCTAGTGAGGGTCTTGTTCCTTATATGGATAACCTATATGCTAGATCTTGTTCTATGATGTCACATTTGGTTGACAATAGTAACCCTTGATATGATTGGTGGTAATTGCTATAGTAAGTGCACATCTATGAAACTTGACATGACATCTTATGTATTTATGATCATCTGGAATTATCTGTTTAATGCTGAGGAAATGATAAGCATATAAGATGCTATGCTTAATGATATGACCTATGTCTAGGGTCACAGGTTGAGGCATGGATGACAAAGTATATAATCATCAATATTGCCATATGATTGATAATACGATCTTTCTGTACTAACCATGCAGGTGATGCATAGCCAGGAAAAAGGGCTATGAGGTATATATGTTGAGTAACATTGCTTTGATGGTTACTCTTGATGATGAGATAACATACATGATGTGTTTTGGTCTGAGGACCCGAGTTTGGTTAAAGTGCCTAAGAGAGTGCCTTAAGAGGCAGTGACACTATGTAATGAGGGATTGAGATCCCATGGAAATGTGATGATCCTTGAGATGGATCTAGATGATTGGCAAGAGGCCAAGTGATAACATGTAATGTTGGATCCTTGTGATGGATCAGGATGATGTTGATTACAATAAAATTTTGATATTGAGGTTCATGTTGTTTATTCTTGTTATAGGTTTGCATGTTATACAACTTGGTTGAATCTTGCAATCCACTTAAAATATATTAACTAATCACAGTGGAACATATTATGTAGTTTCCCTGGCCATAGATCCATCATCGTCAGGAGCTTGTGATGGTGAAACGGGTTCTCCTGCGGGTTAACCCAGAGCACATATTGTTGAATATGCGAGGTTTATCCTAGTCTAAAATAGTGAGGATTCAAGTGCAGCTGCGGTTGCAGACTCAGGATATGTATAGAGCATGGTGAACAGGCCCATGGCTCAGGATGTGTGATATAAGAGCATGAATGTGTTCATGGCTCAGAGCACGGTGAACAGGTCCGTGGCTCAGATATACTAGCGCTGTGACCTGTACCGAGGTGGGATAGAGGAAGGGTAGCCTAGGGAGCTGACTCTGTGGCTGAAGCCACTTAAGCATGAGACTGCGGTCCTGCTTGTGTTGTACTCGTATACTGACCACAAGGAGGGAGGTTGTGGAGTCCGGCTCTTCCATTGACCTTGTATGGCACCGGCTTGGGTTTCGCAACCGAAGGTTGGATTTGAGCGGTACGACTCACTTCCTCAGGGCATAATAATACGTAATTCAGCCGAATAGTAATTACTGCTTAAGGCAAAACACGTAACATTGATTGAGGCCTTGCTTGTGTAGTTAATCTTGTTATACTTGCAGTTGCTTATACATTCCTTATGTTCTGTGGTAAGATCTTATAAATCTTATCTTGTTAATCATGTTCCATAAAGAAATACATGGGTATATGCCTTTCGTATATTATGGAAGCTTGATGGTATGACTAGCCTTGCTATATAGACTACTCTTGTTATACCTTCATCAGTTATCTATTGCTTTTTCTTTAATCTTTCTTTGCTTTTATAGTTTTGGTGGGGAGTTATGTTTCTCACTGGGACTGTGTGTCTCACCCCGCTGGTTTATAACCTTTTTAGGTGTTCGAGCTAGATGTGGTGGTGGTCGTGGAGTTGCGGCCGAGCAGCAAGACGAGCAGTAGAAGGCAAGAGATGGATATGCTGCTATTTTGGTTATTTTGTAGTAGAGTCTTAGAGTCATCCCTGTACTCTCAGGTCCTTGGGAGCATTTTGACGTTGTTTCACGATGTATAGTTGTTGATGGTTTGTATATCCTGCTGCTGGCCGGATGTGGTCCATTATGTATATATATCAGGTGATGAACTCATGTGATGACAAGACAGTTGATCTCCTAAGTTGTGGACACGTATCCAGATTTGTAAATGTTTATATAACATGTTTCCTTTCAGGATAATGACTTGAATGTAATAGTTTCTCAGTTATTCTGCTTTCTGCAATTGGTTTTAATTAATCCGTGTTTTTGGTAAATTGTGGTTTATGGTGTTTTCCGCACGTTTTCGTGTAACACCTCGTTGTCTGTGTGATAGTGGGATGTGTTGTCACAAGTTTGGTATCAGAGCTCTAGGTTTGCTGAGTCTATAGGGATTTAGGACTAGGTTGTGTCTGTTCTTGTGAGTTTTCCAGATTTTCTTACAAACATATTCTATCCTCAGCGAAAGAAAAGCAAAGATGTCTGGAAACCATGAAGAACATGCTGCTGAGAACAACGATGCTACATCAGTTGATGGAGCCATAGGGAAGGTACATGAAGATCGGGTGCCTGAGGTCCCCCAACCTGACCCAACCATTCTTGAACACCCTGCCTACCAACAGCTTATGGGGCAGATGATGGCTACGATGAATCTCATGGTAGAAAGATTACCAGTGCCTCCGCCGAGAGCACAGGCTCCCCATGGTGAAACATTGGGTATTGGGAAGACCTTTGAGCGGCTTCGCCGAGTCGGAGCTTTGGATTATGCTGGAACGGATGATCCAGCGGATGCATATCTGTGGCTGACAAGTCTTGAGAAGGCTTTCCGGATCCTCGACATCCCCGAAGTAGACAAAGTAAAGCACGCTGTCTACCTTCTGAAGGGTAGTGTTGGTCACTGGTGGACCATCGAGGAGGAGAAGCAACCTTGGTAGGTGATCGGTTGGGAGGTTTTCTGGCGCGAGTTTGTCAGCAGATACTTTCCGAAGACGTATTTGGATGAGAAGATTAGTTGTTTGAGCACTTGCGCCAAGGAATGATGAACGTCACCGAATATGAAGCTAAGTTCATGGACCTGTTGAGGTTTTGTCCTCACATGGCAGCAACAGATGAAGAGCAGATCAGACGCTTTGAGAAGGGTCTGAGTGCTGAGCTGACAACACTTATTTCTGCGTTGGAGAACTGAGAGCGGTTTGCTACGTTTGTGGAATCTGTCTGAAGGATTGAACGATCAGTTAGGGAGAAAAGAGAATCCATGTCTAAGAAGATCCTGCTCAGTTCTAGGGACAGAGGTTTGGTGGCTTCAAGAAGTTAAGGTTTTCAGCACCTTCAGTGATGAGAGGTTCCAGTACACCGTCGTAGTGGTCTCCGAGTAAGGGAAGAGGTTATATTTCTTCACCATCAAAGGCACATAGTACAACTTCAGTGGCAGTAACAGGGCCATCTAGACCACAGTTTGAAGATAGGGCATGCTATCATTGTGGTCAGATCGGGCATCAGAGGTCAAATTGCCTGAGTAGAGATGTTGAAGTGACGCAGTAGCTGAGACAGAATCAACAAGGGTCAGAAAGACAACAGCCCAGTAGTAGAAGAGGATGAGGACGCGGTCAAGCGTCGCAATCGGGATCGTCTGCTCAAGGAAGCAGAGGAAGTGGACAACAAGCAATGGCTCGATTCTATGCTATGAGTCGGCCGGAGGCGATAGTCAACCCGCGAGTGGTGACAGGTCAGATGGAGTTATTTCATTCTGATATGTCTTCTTCTTACTTTATATCTGTTCTGGTTGACCCGGGTGCTACACACTCTTTTATCACCTATAGTATGATTGAGAACTGTCGTTTACCTATTAGTTGTAAGAAGGATAGCTTGTTGTTAGAAACCCCTCTTGATGGTTCCTCGATGCTTCGAGAAGAGTGTCCATCTTGTGTCTTATCTTTTTCGGGACACGATATACAAGTGGATCTCATACCACTTGATATGCATGGTTTTGACGTTATCCTTGGGATGGATACGTTGGAAAAGTATAGGGTTGTTTTGGACTGTGGTTCCAAGCAAGCTGTGTTTGATGATAATGGAGAGAAGTGGATCTTCCAAGGAGATAGGAAGATTCTTCCGACGTGTCTGGTATCAGCTATGGTGGCAGAGAAGTTGCTACGACAAGGATGTGAGGCGTTCTTCTCCCACGTCGTGGATACTGTTGTAGATACCAAAGTGAAAGGTCCTTGCCTTGACGAGCTGTCGGTTGTCCGAGAGTTCGCCGATGTGTTTCCTAATGAGTTCCCTGGTGTTCCTCCACCCCGAGAGATTGATTTTGAGATCAATCTGGTTCCCAGAACACAACCAGTTGCACAGACACCGTATAGGATGGCTCCCGTAGAGATGGCAGAGCTTAAGAAGCAGTTACAAGAGTTGTTGGACAAAGGTTTCATCCAACCAAGTACGTCGCCTTGGGGTGCTCTGGTGTTGTTTGTTAAGAAGAAGGACGGATCGATGCGGCTATGTATAGATTACCGATAGTTGAACAAGGTCACAATCAAGAACAAGTACCCGTTACTGAGGATAGATGATCTGTTCGATTAGTTGCATGGTGCTACAGTGTTTTCAAAGAACGATCTACGGTCTGGATTCATTAGTTGAGGATTAAGATGGATGACATACCAAAGCCAGCTTTTAGGATGAGGTATGGTCACTTTGAGTTTATGGTTATGACGTTTGGGCTAACCAATGAACCTGCTTCTTTCATGGATTTGATGAACAGAGTGTTCCGTCCATTCCTAGATCAGTTTGTTGTAGTCTTTATAGATGACATCCTGATCTATAGTCGGGACAAGTAAGAGCATGAGCGACATCTTTGACTAGCATTGACTCTTCTTCGCCCACATCAGTTGTACGCCAAGTTTAGTAAGTGTGAGTTTTGGTTGGAAGAAGTAACTTTCTTGGGTCATGTGATATCTGCAGAAGGAGTAAAAGTGGACCCGAAGAAGGTAGAGTCCATTGCAGATTGGGAGCAACCAAAGACGCCGACAGAAGTTCGTAGTTTCCTGGGATTAGCAGGATACTACCAGAGGTTTATCAAGGATTTCCGTGCGATTGCGTTGCCGATGATGAAGTTGACTAGGAAGGATGTACCTTTTGTCTGGGATGACCGTTGTCAGGAAGCTTTCCAGAGTTTGAAGGAGAAGCTGACTAGTGCTCCAATGTTAGTACTTCCAGAGCCTGAAAAGGGCTATGTTGTTTTCTGCGATGCTTCCAAGAAAGGTTTAGGTTGTGTGCTGATGCAGGAAGAGCATGTGGTTTCTTTTGCTTCGTGACAGCTTAAGAAACACGAGGAGAATTATCCGACTCATGATTTGGAGTTGGCGACGGCGGTTCATGCGTTAAAGATTTAGAGACACTATCTTTACGGGGATGTGTGTTAGATCTTTACATATCATAAGAATCTGAAGTACATCTTTTCGCAGCATGAGTTAAACATGTGACACCGTCGATGGATGGATTTAATCAATGATTATGACTACACCATCGAGTATCATCCTGGTAAGGTGAACGTGGTAGCTGATGCGCTTAGCCGAAAATCTTCTTCATCCTCTACAAAGAAGGCACAGTTGAGTTCTTTGGTATGCCGTAGACGAGATATGTTTGTCTCCTTGCGACAGATGAATGTACGGATGGAAGTTTCCTTGTTAACTGGACTTTTAGCACATATGCAAGTCAATCCTACGCTGAGACAGCAGATCAAAGATGCACAACAAACAGATGATACAGTACAATTAATCAGATCAGAGTTCGGCAGCGAAAGGCGTGATGGGTTACATGAGTCTGAGGATGGACTAGTTTGCTACCGAGATAGGATGATAGTCCCCAAAGCAGATGATCTGAGGAATCTAGTGCTCGAAGAAGTGCACACGTCGATGTATTCTATGCATCCAAGAGTCACCAAGATGTATCATAATATGAAGGACTTATATTGGTGGCCCGGTTTGAAGAAAGATGTAGTCGAGTTTGTGGCTAGATGTGTGGTATGTCAGCAAGTCATGGCTGAACATCAGAAGTCGGCAGGTACATTGCAACCCTTGCCAATACCGCAGTGGAAATGGGATCATATAACCATGGATTTCGTAGTTTGTCTACCCAGGACAACTAGTAATCATGATTCCATTTGGGTAGTAGTGGACAGATTGACGAATTCTGCCCATTTCATACCAGTAAAGACAACGTATATAGTCGAGAAGCTCGCTCGAGTATATGTGGATGAGATAGTACGTTTGCACGGTGTGCCAACGACAATAGTTTCGGACAGAGGTCCTCAGTTTACGAGTCATTTCTGGGAACATTTGCACAAAGCATTGGGAATACAATTGAGGTTCAGTACCGCCTTCCACCGTCAGACAGATGGACAGTCTAAGAGGACTATTCAAATTCTGTAGGATCTCCTTTGAGCTTGTGTTTTGCAGTTCCTAGGCAGTTGGGACATACATCTCAGTTTGATAGAGTTTGCTTACAATAATAGTTATCAATGAAGCATTGAAATGGCTCGTTATGAGGCCTTATATGGCAGGAAGTGCAGATCTCCATTGTGTTGATATGAGTCTGGTGAATATCAGCTTTTGGGTCTCGAGTTAGTACAGCAGACGACAGAGAAGATCAAGGTGATACATCAACAATTGAAAGCGGCACAGGACAGACAGAAGTCTTACGCAGACAATCATCGACGACCTTTGGAGTTCTAGGTAGGAGACAAAGTGTATCTTAAAGTCTCACCATGGAAATGTGTGCTAAGGTTTGGCCGGAAGGGTAAGCTAGTACCCCGATATATGGGGCCATACCCAATCATAGCATGTATGGGAAAGGTAGCTTACGAGTTAGAGCTGCCGCCAGAGTTACACAGGTTGCATCCAGTGTTCCATGTCAGTATGCTGAAGAAAAGTCATCCAGATTCAGGAATAGTGATACAGCCAGTTGAAGTTGAGCTTGATGAAGATGTGACCTACGAGGAAGGTCCTGTGATGATCCTTGACAGGAGAGTTAAGAAGCTGAAGAGGAAGGACATGGTTCTTGTGAAGGTTCTTTGGCATCATCGTGGCGCTGAGGAAGCCATGTGGGAGCTTGAGGAAGAGATGAGGAGGAAGTATCCCTCGCTTTTCTCTTCGGATTTCGGGGACGAAATCCCTTTTTAGGGGGTAAGCTTTTAAGGACCTTGACCTCTGTTTAGGGCTTAACCTGTTTGTTTTGCTTAACCATGATGCTTAGTTGCTTGCTAATCACCTTTAGTGGTGATTAGGGTTTGTTGGTGCTTTGTTGAGAGTTGGAGGTGCTGCTTGCAAATAACCCAAGTCTAGGGTTTGTGGGCAAGTTTGTCATCTTGTGAGGTGTTCCTCCCTCTCCTTGCTTCCTCTTGTGTTGAGAGGAAGGGTTGGGCTCATTGCTTGAGTTCCTTTGGGCTTGGTTGAGCCTTGGTGGGCTTTGTGTTTTCCTTTTTGGATCATGTATCGGGAAAGTGAGCCTTGTGTCGGCCTGTGGTGTGTCGGCCCAGGGTCTGTGTCGGCCATGGCATGGAGGTGTGTCACCCATGGACCCTTTGACCTTCTTTGACCTCATTTGTGTCACCACCAGTGGACACTTGGTGCTTGATTCTTGCATGTGGCAATGGCCTTGGACATGTGTTTAGGGCATGTTATGAGTGGTGGCTATGCTCATGGACAAGTGTCCCTAGGTGGGCAAAACCTTGCTTTGCTCTACCTTGGTTTCTCCTCCATCCTCTCCTATATATGTGTTTCCTTTCCCTTGCTAAGGATCCCTTTAGTTCCTTAGTCTCCCTCTCCCTTGGTGCACGACACCCCTCTTCTTTTGCAAGCTTGGTGGCCGATCCTTGCCTTGGAGTCTCCTTCTTCCTCTAGTGGTGGCCGAACCCTAGAGTGCCTTGCTCTTCTCCCTTGGTGGTGCTTGGAGCTTGGAGCTTGCTTAAGGTGGGTTACATAACTCCTAACCCTAACTACACTACCTTCTTCTTATGTTCTTATATGTTGCTTATGATCGACTATGTATGTTACTAGCTTAGCTTCTTACTTAGTTGTACCTTGTTGGCCGAACCTATGTTCTAGGGTTTCTTGGTGAGCAACACCCCTTTCTCTCCTAGGTCTTGAGGAGTGAGCTTGAGTTCTAGTAACATGGGTAATACTCCTCTCTCGCTTAATTTGAGAGGTGAGCTTGTATTCTAGTGACTTGAGCAACACCCTCCTCTCACCACGAACTTGAAAGGTGAGCTATGTGGTAGTTATGGACCTTGGTTGTGGTTGAACCTTGTGTTGCCCGATTGGTGTCAAGAATCTTGGCAAGACCCCTCTCTCTTGATAGTTGAGAGGTGAGTCATCTTCTTGATCCATTAGGGTTTTAGTACCCTTGTGCTTGAGGTCGGTGATGACCCTGTCGGGTTGCATCCTGCCCAATATGGTGCTGGAGGTGATGATGCCCGATATCCTTATTTGGCTTAGAGTCTTAGATGACATGATGTAGTGGCTGAGTAGGGCATCACCCTTATTTCCTGCCTTGTGTGAGTGTCAGACGTTACACCTGGTTGAAGGCCCTAAACGACCCACCTTAGTCAGGCGGTTGCTTGATGCTTTCATACCTGGGACGTTGGGGCGTTGTGATCTGGCTTTGTGTCAGACATCACACCTTAGTCTTAGTTGGATGTTATGCTCCCTTATCGCCTGATAGAGTGGCACCTTTGGAAGTTATCCCCACGTCATGTGTATGCTGCTCGATATGCCTTGTACGCGACACACCGTTGCATGTTATAGGCTAAGCTGCACGTCGCATATGGAGACCCGTTGCACCTGACACCCTTGATACCTGACGCAGCGTCGCTCGACTTAAGATGCACGACATGCGTTGCACGATACACATGCATTCACGAGATGGATTGGTGCCTTGGGTGCCCGATGCATGTGGTTGCAAGACACATGTTGCACGATACACCTAGATGCACGATACCTCCTGAGATGGTAGCTTGGTACCTTTGCTTAGTGCTTGGTCGATATGTGGCTGGTTGGCTTGGCCGTTTTGAGGTTTGAGTGTTGGGCGATAGGGGAGAGTACCCTGCCCGATACCACCTTTAGTGAGGGTAGTGGGTGTTTCTAGTGAGGGTCTTGTTCCTTATATGGATAACCTATATGCTAGATCTTGTTCTATGATGTCATGTTTGGTTGACAATAGTAACCCTTGATATGATTGGTGGTAATTGCTATAGTAAGTGCACATATATGAAACTTGACATGACATCTTATGTATTTATGATCATCTGGAATTATCTGTTTAATGCTGAGGAAATGGTAAGCATATAAGATGTTGTGCTTAATGATATGACCTATGTCTAGGGTCACAGGTTGAGGCATGGATGACAAAGTATATAATCAGCAATATTGCCCTATGATTGATAATACAATCTTTCTGTACTAACCATGTAGGTGATGCATAGCCAGGCAAAAGGGCTATGAGGTATATATGTTGAGTAACATTGCTTTGATGGTTACTCTTGATGATGAGATAACATACATGATGTGTTTTGGTCTGATGACCCGAGTTTGGTTAAAGTGCCTAAGAGAGTGCCTTAGGAGGCAGTGACACTATGTAATGAGGGATTGAGATCCCATGGCAATGTGATGATCCTTGATATGGATCTAGATGATTGGCAAGA
Source organism: Alisma plantago-aquatica (assembly GCA_963693085.1). Taxonomy (NCBI): domain Eukaryota; kingdom Viridiplantae; phylum Streptophyta; class Magnoliopsida; order Alismatales; family Alismataceae; genus Alisma; species Alisma plantago-aquatica. Next base: position 1,362,430,231 of record OY856409.1, read on the forward strand.
GGCCAAGTGATAACATGTAATGTTGGATCCTTGTGATGGATCAAGATGATGTTGATTACAATAAAAGCATGATATTGAGGTTCATGTTGTTTATTCTTGTTATAGGTTTGCATGTTATATAACTTGGTTGAATCTTGCAATCCACTTAAAATATATTAACTAATCACAGTGGAACATACCATGTAGTTGCCCTGGTCATAGATCCATCATCGTCAGGAGCTGGTGATGGTGAAACGGGTTCTCCTGTGGGTTAACCCGGAGTGCATATTGTTGAATATGCGAGGTTTCTCCTAGCCTAAAATAGTGAGGATTCGAGTGCAGCTACGGTTGCAGATTCGGGATATGTATAGAGCATGGTGAACAGGACCACGTCTCAGGATGTGTGATATATGAGCATGAATGCGTTCATGGCTCAGAGCACGGTGAACAGGTCCGTGGCTCAGATATACTAGCGTCGTGACCTGTACTGAGGCGGGCTAGAGGAAGGGTAGCCTAGGGAGCTGACCCTGTGGCTGAAGCCACTTAAGCATGAGACTGCGGTCCTTCTTGTGTTGTACTCGTGCATTGACCACGGGGAGGGAGGTCGTGGAGTCCGGCTCTTCCATTGACCTTGTATGGCACCGGCTTGGGTTTCGCAACCGAAGGTTGGATTTGAGCGGTACGACTCACTTCCTCAGGGCATAATAATACGTAATTCAGCCGAATAGTAATTACTACTTAAGGAAAAACACGTAACATTGATTGAGGCCTTGCTTGTGTAGTTAATCTTATTATACTTACAGTTGCTTATACGTTCCTTATGTTCTGTGGTAAGATCTTATAAATCTTATCTTTTTAATCATGTTCCATAAAGAAATACATGGGTATATGCCTCCGTACATTCTGGAAGCTTGATGGTATGAATAGCCTTGCTATATAGACTACTCTTGTTATACCTTCATCAGTTATCTACTGCTTTTGCTTTAATCTTTCTTTGGTTTTATAGTTTTAGCGGGGAGTTATGTTTCTCGCTGGGACTGTGTGTCTCACCCCGATGGTTTATAACCTTTTTAGGTGTTCGAGTTAGACGTGGTGGTGGTCGTGGAGTTGCGGTCGAGCATCAAGATGAGCAGTAGAAGGCAAGAGATGGATATGCTGTTGTTTTGGTTATTTTTTAGTAGAGTCATAGAGTCATCCCTGTACTCTCAGGTCCTTAGGAGCATTTTGACGTTGTTTCACGATGTATAGTTGTTGATGGTTTGTATATCCTGCTACTGGCCGGATGTGGGCCATTATGTATATATATCAGGTGATGAACTCATGTGATGACAAGACAGCTGATCTCCTAAGCTGTGGACACGTACCAAGACTTGTAAATCTTTATATAACATGTTTCCTTGCAGGATAAGGACTTGAATGTAATAGTTTCTCAGTTATTCCGCTTTCTGCAATTGGTTTTAATTAACCCATGTTTTTGGTAAATTGTGGTTTATGGTGTTTTCCGCACGTTTTTGCGTAACACCTCGCTGTCTGTGTGATAGTGGGATGTGTTGTCACAAAACGTGTCGTGGTTTGATTCTGTCTGGTTTAAATAACAAACTGTATGACTCTTACTCAAAGCCGCCTCTCACTACATCTAAAATTTTGTGAAATCCTTAATTAAGAATTTTAGTACTGAAAACCAAGGTGTTGAAAAATACTACGTATCTAAATTTCTTCAGTTTCTGATGGTAGAGGGTAAGTCTGTTTCTGATCAAACACACGATCTTCAACTCCTAGTTCATGAACTCTCAGATGCCAAGATGGTATTGCATAAGAATTTCGTTGTTATGTCTATCATAGAAAATTTCCCTAAGTCATGGGAATCGCTTGGTATGTCTCTGAAGCACCGCAAAGGGATATATACAATGGAAGAACTAATGCTTGATATAAACATACAAGAAGAACACTTAAAGGAGAAGACAGTCAAGGTGCCTACTGATGCAAACCCTACTATTAATTTTACTACTACTAAAACCACCAAAGATAAGAAATATAAGAATGCACATAAACCTAAGGCCAAGATCTAGAAGAAACCAAAGAACAAATCTTCTTGGACTTGTGGACATGTTGTCCACTAGAACAAGGATTGTCCTTCTAAGAAGGCAAAGAAAGTTGTTGCATCTGCAACTGAGGAGGTTGTGGTCAACATGATGACTACATCCTTGAACCACAATGATGGGTATGTATCTATTAAACCTGAAATCCTTTCTATTTTTGAACCACTTTATTGGATAATTGACACTGGGGCTAATGTACATGTGTGTGATGATAAGTCCATGTTTGTGTCTTACCAGGCCTCTCAAGGTCGGTCTATGACTTTGGGCGATTCCATCTCTACAGAAGTCAAAGGTGAAGGACAGGTGGACTTGAAGTTCCCTTCAGGGAAGGTGTTGACTCTTCACAGGGTCAGACATATTCCAACCATTCGACACAATATCTTTACTGGCATAATTTTAGTTAGGGAAGGTTATAGAGTAGACTGCAAATGTAATAAGGCTATTATTATACACCTTTGTGATTCTTTATTTTTTGGCAAGGGGTATTTATGTGATGTGGAGAACTTGATTAAGATTCATGTTGAACCTATTTCAAATTCCATTTTAATTTGAATGATTATAGTTATGTATGCATGAATCTTGTATCATCCGACGTTTGGCATTCACATTTGGGACATGTTAATGTTGCCTCAATGAAGTGTATGATGAATCTAAATTTAATCCCTAAATCTAAAATTAGCAATAATAAACGTGAAATTTGTGTGCAAGCTAAACTTCCTAGGAAGCCTTTTCATTTTGTGAATAGGAATTCATAAATTTTGGATTTAGTGCATACGGATATTTGTGAATTTAATAGAATTGCTACGAGGAATCAAAAATGTTATTTTATAACTTTTATGGATGATGCGAGTAGATACTGTTATGTATTTTTACTTAGAAGTAAGGATGAGGCATTGGATAAATTTAAAATTTATAAGAAAGAAGCTGAAACTCAAACTGGAAAAATACTTAAACGATTAAGATCTGATAGGGGAGGAGAATACACCTTGAACTTGTTTTTGAAATTTTACTAATCACATGGCATTGTTCATGAGGTTACCACTCCTTATTCACCACAGTCTAATGGGATAGCTGAACATAAAAACCGAACCCTATTAGATATGGTTAATTCTTTAATCCAGACCTCAGGTCTACCCAACTTCATGTGGGGGGAGCTTTGAATACGGCTTGCCATATTCTGAATAGAGTTGCTCATAAACATGTAGAGAGTAGTCTGTTTGAGTTATGGAGAGGAAGAAAACCGAGTCTTAAATATCTTCGAGTGTGGGGGTGCCTTGATAAGGTACTTGTCCCTGAACGCAAAAGGAAGAAATTGGGACCGAAAATGGTTGATGCCATATTCTTGGGGTATGTAGAGACAAGTTATGCCTATAGATTTTTGATAGTAAAATCTGATATCTCAGGCATTGAGGTCAATATGATTGTGGAATTACGTGATGCTACATTCTTTGAGGATGTGTTTACCATGAAAATTGGTGTGCCCAATGAAGTATCTCAAGAAGATTCATTCACCACATGTTCCATTCCCGAGCACGTGGAAAGGATGACAAATGTGGGGGGCGACTCAGAACAAGCTAATTATGAATCTGATGATTATGAAGAAATAGTTGAACCAAGGAGAAGTAAATGACCTAGGACATCCAAGGACTTTGGAAGTGAGTTTCTCACCAACAATGTTGAGGATGATCATGTATCTTTCAAACAAGCTATGGAATCTCCAGAAGCTAAGTTTTGGAAAGAAGTCGTTAATGATGAAATCCAATCAATTCTCTCGAATAGAGCTTAGGAATTGGTGGATTTGCCTCCTAGTTGTTCTGCAGTTGGTTGCAAATGGATCTTTAAGAAGAAACTTAATGTAGACGGGACAATCAATAAGTATAAGGCTAGGTTAGTTACTAAGGGTTACACACAAAGGGAATGAAGATATTATTTTGATACCTATTTACATGTTTCCCGTATGACCAAAATCTGAGTGCTTATAGCATTGGCTTCCATTTTTAAATATTATATCCATCAGATGGATGTGAAGACTGCATTCTTACACGGTGATATTCATGAAGAGATATATATGGAACAACCTGAGGGATTGGTGGGTCGTGGGAATGAGTCCAAAGTGTGTAAACTTGTTAAGTCATTATATGGCTTGAAACAAGTCCCTAAGAAATGGCATGAGAAGTGTGATTATGTGATATCATCATTTGGCTTTATTTCTAATGAATTTGATAAGTGTCGCTACTGCAAAATTGTCAATGATGGATTCATTGTGTTATGCTTATACTTCGATGCTATCCTGCTTTTTGGTTCTGATGTGAAAGTAGTAAATGAGACAAAGTCATTCTTGTGTAGCAAGTTTGAGATGAAGGATATGGGTGTCGCTGATGTGATTTTAGGTCTTAAAATCATTAAGTATATTGATGGTATAACTCTCTCACAATCTCACTATGTTGAGAAGATACTGGAGAGATTTAAGTACACATCACGTAAACATGTAAAGACTCCATATGATTCATCCAAGGCCTTGTTCAAGAATGAGACTGGGGTTCCAGTGTCTCAATTACGATACTCTCATATTATTGGAAGTTTGATGTATCTTATGAATTGTACATGTCCAGACATATCGTTTTTCGTTAGCAAGTTAAGTAGATATACCAGTTGTCCCGACAAGACCCATTGGGAAGCTCTCGACAGAGTTCTGAGGTATATCAAGGGAGCTTGTTCCCTTGGGCTGTGTTATAGTAAACATTCTTCTATAGTCAAAGGATATAGTGATGCAAGTTGGATTCTCGTGAATTATGGGAGTAATGGTGTCTCAGGATATGTATTCCTGTTGGGAGGAGGAGTTGTTTCCTAGAGGTCTAAGAAACAAACCATATTATCTCAGTCCACTTTTGAAGTGGAGTTGTGTGCTTTAGATGAAACTGGATTGGAAGTTGAATGGATACATGGACTTATGTCCAGTTTACCTATGGTAATGAAGCTGCTTCCTGCAATTTCAGTTTACTGTGACAACACTACAACTATTGCTAAGATAAAGAGTTCCAAGTACAATAAAAAACAGTATAGACACATCCAAGTCAGATTGAAGTATGTAAGGGAGTTAGTGTCTAATGGGGTCGTGGTTGTGAACTACGTTGGTACCAAAGATAATACAGTTGATCCTTTCACTAAATGACTTACCTTAGCTTTAGTGGAAAAATCCAGGTTGGGGATGGGATTGAAACCCCTATAGATTTACAGGCAATGGAAACCCAACCCAAAAGAGTGGAGATCCCACAAATTGGGTTCAATGTGGTAATAACAAGCTGTCGACTGAATCAGATGACACTATGTATTCTTATTTGATGCTTCTAGCATTTGTGTGTCTATCTCTTAGAAACATGTTAGTGTCATGACTGTAAGTTAGTAAGAGAGTAGTCTCTTAATGGTGACAATTTTTAGGACAGGATGTTAGCAGTATATCCTTGGAGACTCCAACTAAGTGATTAATGTTGTGTAGGCCGCAACAGGAGAATTGGGTTGTTCTCTGTTATCAATCATGATATAAAATTTTGTATGCATGGCCTTAATACATTATTTTTTTTTCTACTATGTCTTTATTGTGTTGTTACCAACCTATACTCTTGTACCCAAGGTTCAGGTTCAAGACTTTTGTTCACCTAGTTCCTGCGGGGGTCACAGTTGGATAACTCAGGTAGATTCAAATTGAAAGGTATCTGCTGAAAGCACAATATGGAGGACTGAATGGTAGATCACACTACACATTGGACTTTGTGGGGGATTGTTAGATATATGGTTGTAGCAGCCATGTATATAGCATGGGTTAAGCCCAATGTAGTGAGCTAGTACATGTGAGAAAAGTAGTTTTGTCTCTAGTGCAAATAGCAAAGAAGTTTTATCCCATAATGCTCACTCCTAGAACTTTTGTGGTCCTTATATGTAGGATCACATGGGGCACTAGTATCCAAGGGGTCCTAAGAGGATGATATGCTCACCTCCTTGGTGGGTGGGGTAATCACAACACACGCACGCGCGTGCCACACCACGCCTCGCCTCGCCTGGCCAGGTCGGGCACGGGCTTGTGGCTTGTGGCTTGTGGATTGTGGAGAATATCTTCCATCTTATTTTTGTACTAGGATACAACTAAGTAATTAATTACTCGTGTAATTAATTGTTTCTTTCATATTCGAATTCATTAATCCTATATGGAAAGTGTCTCTTTTGTAGAATTTTCCGCAATATGTATAAGAGCAATCGAGTGGTCGCGTCTTAACGGGAATATGATTACTGGGGTGTGTAAGGCTATAAATAGACCTTCGGTCATTAGGGTTAAACACATCTCTTTCGAACACAACCATCAGTCGTTCGTGCGAGTGTTTAGCGAACCCTAATCCTGAAGTCTGCCTCATCGCTCCTGCTTTCGCTTGGAGATCTCTCTCCTGAAAGCGAAAAAGTCATTCATCTCCTTCCTTCAAGACGCAACATGTCAGGCATTAGTTCTTGCGGTTGCTGGGTTGCACTGGTGGTAGTGCATCTGTTTGTGTTTCCCTTCAGGTTCGTGACCGGATAAACTGGGAGAACAACGCCTGTCTTGGAGGACTGTACAAAGTTGATTTCTTTAAGTAAAACTTGTTCATTTCTTTAAGTAAAACTTGTTCATTTCTCAACGAATGACCGGGTCAAGTTCCTAACTCATATATTTTCTCCTGCATTGTTTATTCTTTTACTTCTTATCTGGATCTGTCTGTAATCATTAATTCTTTGCATTGCATGTAACGACGTAAAATACTAAATTTTATTCCACAATTCGACTGCCGTCTTTTGATGTGTTTGTAGTCACATACATTGGATGAAGTTAATTCTTGGGCAATTAGTTTCGAGGGGAGCAAATTACGTTATTATTTGCCGTTAGAGTGGCTGGAGAACGACATGAACCAACAGCAAGGACGGCGTTTCAAGTTTCAACTACGATGACGGCGCTTCTGGAATCTATGCATATGCTCGCATAAATACGTGACTGAATGCGTATTGAACAAACTAACTATATATTGGGACTTTTTCTAGAACTACGCCACACACACCTACTTTCCCACCCAGGCCTCACCTAGGGCTGTCAATGGGGAGGGTATTATCCATTTACCCTTACCCATACCCTGGAGGGTAAGGGTAAGGGTAGAGATTTTTATTATCCTTTACCCGTTTACCCGTTCCCCGTTTCCCCGCTATACTATAAGAGGAGGGTAAGGTATAGACATTATCCATACCCTTTTACCCTTTTACCCGCACATGATATAAAGGTTAAACAAAAATATATTCTAAAGGAGTTTGTATGTAAATGTTTAACCCTAATACTTTATTCTATCATTGGAAAATGACTTAGTGTTGTGCTTGTAATACTTTCTTGTTGAGGGAAAAACATATATATCTTGCGGAAAATGAGGTGTTGGTGAAACACTTATTTGTTATGCATGCTTATGCAAAGGAAAAAAAACGATTTATGCATAAAAAATTGTTATTGTGTGAATTGACTTAACTTTACATGGAGAAATATATGATTTTGAATTGGATATAATGTTTTATAAGTTGTTATTAATAAATTTGTTTTAAAATTATTAAAAATCAACACACAATGTGTATAAAACTCCTTTTTGTCAAAATTACCCACTTACCCTTTACCCTCCCCGTTTACCCTGTGGAGAAGAGGGTAAGGGCAAGGGAAGGGTAAGGAGATTGCTAAGAAGGATAATTACCCTTACCCTTACCCGCTACCCAAAGAGGGTAAGGGTAAGGGTAAGACATTACCCTCCCCATACCCTCCCCATTGACAGCCCTAGCCTCACCCACTCGTTGGGAGATATTATGAGGGGGAGCACTGTTGTTATGGCAGAAGAACTCACTTAGATAATAAAGGAGATCAAGAAAAAAAAAGATAGAAAAAATTGATTTGTCCAAAGCTTTCAAATTTAAAATGATCGTTTTACCGGAAAAAAATATTACATTATTTATGAAAAATATTGTTTAACAAGACTAATGTTGACATACTTGAAAAAATAATACTATCAATGAAGTATATCTCCGTATTTTAGAATAAAGAATATATGTTTTGAAATGTGGATTTGTTGGTCATGTTTTAACCGGATTATGCCGCTCCTTCTTACACTGTATTCCACGTATGCTGGCAGCAAATATCGTTAGGTTGTGATTAAACATTGCAGCCACGTGGCATCATCTTCAATAAGGAGCAGCTTGCTCCTTATATAATAAGGAACAACAAATCCTAAGGCCGTGTTTTGGGATTAATACGCATGTTTTGAGTACAATACATCAACAAATAAACATCATAATGAACCCCCAAGCAGGAGTAATGTACTCCAAAATATGACGACTGTACACACGAGTATAGTACCAATATTTTGGGTACACTACCTGTATTTTAGGATATGTTACTCCCATTTTAAAAGTATAGTACCAATATTTACTTGTTATTTTGAATACAGTTTTATGTTATAAGGTACAATAGTCGAGTCTGAGGTACATTACATGTGTTTGGGGTACAATACATGTGTTTTTAGGTAGATTTCTTCCATGTTGGGATACATCACTCTCCTTCTGAGGTATATTATCCATATTTTGGAGGTAAAGTACTCATTACTTTGAGTGTGGTATGCGTTTTGGGGTACATTATATCCATTTCCAAAGTACGGTATCAATATTGTTGATCTATTGTACCCAAATCACGAGTATGTATCCCAAAATATAGATATCGTATGAATGTTTATTTGCTATTGTACTCAAAAAATAAGTATTGTACCTCAAGATACAAGTACTATATTTTTCTCATATTATTCTTTTTCTAAAGTATGTCCACATTAGTCTGGTAGAAGAAATATTTTTTACAACAAAAAAACTAATATTTATTATTTTATCTAAAATCACTATGGATAGTTATAAGGAATATTGTAACCAGATATCACACCCCCGAAACACAAGTAATATATTTTTCTCATATAACATTAGTTTATTGAAAAGTATTTTTTTATAAAGAATATAATACATACTATTTCATCAAAAAGTTCTTTCTTCTTTTTCTTGCTTCCCTTTTATTAAAAAAAAATGTGTCCTCGTTGGACTTTGCAAAGGCGGACGAGCGGATGGGTAATCGGGCATGTCTCGAGTTTTTGTTCTTTTTGTACATACACTAGGATAAAGAGTCGAACGGCCCGAAGCCCGTATAAGTAACGTTAGATCATCGGTAAAAATACTCCAATCTGCCAGCAATACCATATTTTGTTCCAAGATCCCTAAGCAACCCGCCACGGCGCCACCCATCCGGTCAAATTTCAATCTCTAAGCAGCCCGCCACTTCGGTCAAATTTCGATTCTCTGGTGTTTCATACAAGTTATCAATCCATTCCTATTAAGGCGGTTGTATGTTTTGTGTTTGTCCACGTCCTTCTTTTACCTATATTATTAAGCTTTTGCGCTGCTGAGTTGCTCTTTTGGTTGTCGTGCAGTGTATCTACCAGAAAGCATCTGTCCGGCTGCCTTTTGCGAGCAATGAAAAATTCGTAGGAGACACTAGATATATGCTGCATGATGACGTACGATAGAGACTTCTATTAAGTATCATTTCTTTTGAGCGGCCCTCCTTGCATCACCGAAAGGGTAATTGTTGTATGAGCTAAATGACCAAATGAGGTCGATGATATCATAGAGATGGATCCATCACAACCGATTAAAGGACCAATAATTTTAAACCAATGAACGGCCGGCTGAGGATATGGACAATAATTTTTTCTTTTATCGTCCAACCAACTTCTTTTTCGAATTGGATGGTTCTTCAACTTACTAAAAGATTATTATTGGAATTTGTATATCCAATTTTCTAGCCTTTGTTTGGTTCAGAATTAGGATTATGTAGTTAGGAGTAGATTAGTCAGGGTTAGTCAAAATATATGGATTAGTCTGACTCGATCACAGTCTGATTTTATTTGGTAACCCAGTCTGGATCAAGTCTTCTGATCAGGATGCAGTCTGATTCTATTTAGCAACCCAGTCAAGATCTGGTCTGATTTTGTTTGCTTGTATCTTGGAAATGTTTGGATGGTATAAATTATAATCTAACTATGTTTGATAGTATATACTAATGAGTAGAAATTTTGTATTTATAAAATAAAAAAATAGTTGTGTTTGTTCTAATACTCGTGGTCATTTGAGCAATACATGAAAGTTGTGATGTTGTATAAAAAAAGTATAGAGTATGTTAACCTCATGGAATGAATCGTATATTCGTTCAGTTGTAGAGAGCCTTGAGGTAAAGTAAATGTCCTCTAAAATATAACAATCAAACAATACAAGCTAAACACACACATAATGATATCACAGTTTATTTTCTACTAAATTTTGACATCATATAGTAATGTTCAGCTCTTTATAGTAGTACATAATATTACATCTAGAAATTCATAGAACAATCAGCCAACTATGAAATTAATTGCAAAGTTTTTAGTACATCATTTAGTAGTGATCCATGGAACATTCATTTATTATCTTCACCATCAACGCCTCAAGCAACATCATTTTAGTTTTCAACATCATTCGACGTAGTAACTCCATCATTAGCAATTGTAGCATTTAATTGATAGTTTTCCATTTAGTGAGGTTGTTGCAGTAGGCATGGTGGGTAAGTGTGAGGATTAGTCCAGAAGGTGCGTGAAATTATGTCCATATGTTTCAATACTTTCTATCTCATTTTAATTTGTTCATAGACATGTCAGTCCTTCCCATTAATATGTAGAATTCGCATAGGACTTCACGCCAAAGAGTGACGTAAGAATTGTTACACCCCGATCTCACAATTTCCTCAAATCATGAGATTAGGGCATAAGATAGGATTTATATGTAACACAAAGAACACCCTTAACTTTTCCTTTTCTTAAATACTCTTGTTTCTTCGCATTGAACCACATAAAACATCTTAACAAGGGAATCTGAACATTTCCTTTACTAATCAAACTTTAATAGTAAAGATACATGTATAAACATTCATGATGTCTCTCACACATTATGCACATGAAACTTGCTAATTAACATACATATCAAAGAGGAACAATATTACACATTGTAATTTCAACTCTCTCTCTTAACTCTTACTGAGGACCTAGAGTGACAAGGACCGACTGACTCAACTAATCTCATACTTGACTCCTGTGGCAGATCTACACTGATGCTCTGACCATCTTCAAGTTCACGCGGTTAACCCTAAAAATGTTTGAGTAGAGGGGTGAGCCTACTCGCTCAGTGAATGAGTACTTCATGGAAACAGACTAATGCACTAGTGTGATTACAGATATAATTTGAATAAACGGTATGAAATTTAACAACAATAAATACTACACTGAGCAGTTCTAAAACAATATAATTGAAATAACAAAGAATGTAAATATTGCATCCAAGAATAGTTACTAGAAGACTATGCTCTAGTCTTCCTTAACTCTTTCATTTATAAAGGACTCTATGAACCTATATGATCATATTTTAGATTATGCCCTGATCTATGCAGTGTACTCTGCATAGAGACTCGCAGTGTACTACGACCACACCGTACAATACTTAGCGACACACCCGGGAAATGCTAAGTCTGACGCCAGCCCTGTTCTGCTACAGGACCACAGGCTCATCGGCCTTCAGGCTCATCGGCCTCACTGCACTACATCGAGTGCTCTGAACTCCTCCTCTAACCTGAGTACACAGGCTCAGGAGGTCTGGGTTACCACCGTGACATCACACACGTTGTTGTTGAATAACCCCTATTTACTCCAGTGCCACCGTGACATCGCACGCGTTGTTGTTGAACACTGTCTTTCCATCCTCGTGCCACTGTGACATCGCACGCGTTGATGTTGGACACGAGTTTCACCCCTAAGAAGCAGACCTGTCAAAGGGGTTCTACGGTGTTCAGGGCACCTAAGTCTAACATTAACATTATAGGTACATTTTAAACATAAATCATAATTCATTTAACATTTCTCACAAGGCTCACACGGCCTGCCATATCATATCATAAGAAGCATCATAACTCATGTATTCAACATATATCATGTCTCAGTAACATCCCTTTCTAGGGCATGTCATATCTTGTCACCTGCAATTTACGAGATATGTATTGAAAATAAGAAACCCTGCAGTATGCAGATATCAACTCAGAGAGAACAAGCATATAAAGTTAAATGCACTAGAAACATATAATTCAGCAATTAAGCATCACCACATCTCATATCGAGACCTTTCATATCACCATAACATGATTCATTGAACACCCTATCCTTAGGGTTTCATTTGCTTTATTCATTCATCACATGCCAAAACCCTACTCGTAGGGTTTCATTTGCCTCATTCACCTTTTTCATTTGCCTCATTCACTTGTCACATGACTCTCATAAGAATTTCATAGGATATAAGCATTCACTAAATAAAGATTGTTTCCAACAAATCATATGCAATCAATATAGACATGAAACCATGGAAATTTAACTAAATTTAGAGTTTCCATACCATTCACTGAGATATCATGTATCAAGAATAAAATTCAATAAGATAATCCATGAGGTACATCCTAACCACTTATAGGATTACCAGTCTTCTTTATTTAACTTTGACTCTTAAGTATTCATTTAGGGTTTGCTTCAACACGGTCGTGGTATCACCCCACGGCCGTGGCACATTCACCTCACCACAATCGTGGATCTTCCCCCACAGTCGTGGTGTATAGATATCAGGGTTTCAAAAGCATTTAGTACGGCCGTGCTACTTAGCACGCCCGTGGCATAGACCCTTCACCACGGTCGTGGTCACCCACCACGGCCGTGCCACAGCTCGATTGAGCTTCAACTTAGTGAAATCAAAGTCATGGACTTAGTGACGAATCCCAAAGGGTTTAGATATTGAAATATGATAGCCTTAAGCTTGATTAAGAGCATTTAGACCTAGGTTTGGTTTAAGTCTAGATATCTCTTCAATTGGATTAAAACTCTAGTGAGATCTCAATTAGGTTAAACCCTAATTACATCATACGGTATAAATCTGAAAAGCATTCTTACTAGGATGTGTTGTACACATTTCTGATATGAATTTACCATCTAAGAGTCATTCAAACAGAGAAAGAAATCCATATCATATCAATTTGCAACAACTTAAATCAAACAGACATTTCAGGTTTTAGAATCACATACTAAGCAATTAGGGATTTGGATGCTATAATCAAATTTCGTGCATTACACTGTTTGAAGGAAGAACCCACTCACCCCAAGGTGTGAAAATACCTCAAAACTGCAGCTCAACTCAGGGGATCTCAAACTCATATCAAATCCCTAGCAAATCTCCCAATTCTTCTTCCATTCAACTCGGAAACCTTGAAAATGAAGGATTATGAAGAAAGGGTGAGAAAAGAGGGAATTTCGACATCATCTTGGATCAAATCAGAGCATGGACGGAATCTTGACATGATAGAGAAGATTCACCATAAAAGTCTATGCAAAGAATCCAAACTTACTTGATTTCACCATTCCTGGAACCGCAAAACCCTAATTCAGCAATTCCTCCTCTTTCTCCACTCAAACCCTAACTCTCCCTCTCTCTCTAGATTTTCGTTTCTATGGAGTGAATGACGAAGAATGAGAGATGCTTGTGTGTGTGGTTGCTCATATAGACCATTTGAGCTGCTTGGGTCAATTGCATATTGACCCCACACTCAACTTTTATTATATTGGCTGAATATTCAGTTATACAAAAGTTACTGTAATTCGTTTATTTCAGAGATCAAACCTTCTCCAAAAATTATGGGAATTTAGAACGTTGTTTATAATTGATCTATAAATCTTCCGTTAAAATTTGAGATAATTTGGAGTTACCAATAAATAAATAAAAATAGAACAGTGCACTACTATCCAGAAATCTACAGAAATGTCATTTGAAGCAAAAATGCCTCAGAACGACCGTGCTAGCTGCCACGGCCGTGCAAGATGGACCCAGCACGGCCGTGCAGCCTACTACGGCCGTGGTGCATTGATTTCAGCAGATTTGAGTAGAAAAGTTGGTTAATAGTTTAATTCTTTCAAAACGACCGTGTGGCCTTGCATGCCCGTGCCACCAAAGACCTAGCACGACCGTGCTACCCACCATGGCCGTGCTACCCAAGCATCCAACTATCATTTCTATTTTTCTATGCCCAACTCTATCATTCCTTCCCAAATGAGCTCATTCGTTGAAAACCCTTATTTCAACCGACTAGAGTTTATACACCTCAAACCCTAATTATACAAAGAGATAACATGCTTGGGGTTCTCATTAGGTTTAACATATTATCATTGAGATATCATCATTAATTATATTTAAGCAATGATCAATCCAATCAAATATGCAATCATCCAGGTAAACCCTAGTTTAGCAATTAAGCTCAGATGGGGTCGTAACAACTCTCCCCCCTATAATGTTTCGTCCTCGAAACATAAACCTGCAAGAAAGATACATTCAAGATTATTCTAAACTTCTAAAGCCTTCCATGTCATTATATTCTTGTATTTCATACCTGAATGTAGTTTTCAACATTAGATCTTTTAATTCTTTACCAAATCTCAACATATTTCAAATAGTTCTCAATGATATCAAGCAAATTCTTTATGCCATAGTCAAACATAGAATGCAAAAATAAACCACTACGCTTTCACTGTGCAACTCTGATACTCTGATACAACTATCTCAACTTATGCTGCTCAGAGAGTTCTATTGTTCTGTATCACCTTTAGGTGACAAAAGCAAGTTCACCATGCTGTTTTAAACTTTAATAACATGCTACTCAGATAGCAAAACAGTCTTAAATTAAAAGACTAGATTCAACAATCAATTGCACAATACTACTCTTGGCATCCCCATTGGGTCATGGATGCATGAGGTGAAGCATTACCACCTCATTCCATACTATCCTGTTTTGATCCTAGGACCTGTGGGTTATGGGCCCACACACAATTCAAAGTGTAACCATCGTAGTATATCATTTTAGGGTTTCAACAACAGTAATAAGGTAATCCACAATTGTATCAGTCATTCAAGCATTAATCATACTCAATTACCATCACTCAGTTATATTAGAGCTAGGTATAACAAGCTACAGCTCATTAGGGTTACTTGTCCAGACAATCTGATTATCATCCCTTTCTATTAATATGAGTGAATAAGTATGACTACCTTGTTCAGGGTATCTCTCCATGTGTTCTGACATCATCCAAACCGTATCACCATATCACAAATACACAATAGTAAGATGCATATCAGGTATGAATTACTACAACTATCATACACCTTTAATTTAACATATAGCTTGCACAAATACACTGAAATCATATGTAGAACCAACTTTCATACCTTAATATGCCTTCAACAAATCATACATGTAAAAAAAATTCACATATTACACAAAGCTAGTGTTTTCCCATATCTCCCAGCTCATTCATTACTTCTTTACTTTTTGCTACCTATCCTTTTCATATGATTATATACAATAAACATCATTAACATTGAAGCATTTAAGATAGGAATAGATTATTCATCATTCTTGTTATCACACAAGAATTTATTTCTTATCGCACTTCATCATATTGAATGTTACTATTACATTCACTAGATGGCCCCACCAAGGTAGTTATGCATCATATATGATTCATTTTCTCTTATCATTTCATTCCCACCTTGCTCTCATTAAGGAATATATGAAAGAGAAGATGATTTTAAGACTTGGAATACTTGTATTCAAACATTCCCTTAATACATTCTCGTATGTAGATTTACTTAGTTATCAACAGAGATATTTGATTAATTAGCACTTGCTTGAATCTCACAACCTCTTTATTTTATAACTTCTCCATCATATTTCAAACCCTATCTTACGTTTCATAGTCCTCTTACCATATACTACTCTTTAACCCGTCATATTTAATTCTAAATTTTTTTCTCTTATGACCATGTTGCTTATTCATATGTATGGTCATGTATACCATGTTGCACATATTTCCTCCTTTATCTTTATACTATTGTGAAGTTAACGTTCTAAATTAATAGTCCTTCTATTAGTTTTTCCTCATGTTGAATACATTACATATTCTTCATTTTTAAATCAAGTGGATCATGCATGGGTCAAACATAGTTTCTCTTTCAATCAAGTTTTTCTCTCCTGAATATAGTCTACCTTTGTATGACTTATTCATTCGTTAAACTACACCTATGTTCTTCACTTAGGAACTAGTTTGTTGTTCTAGTCTTATGAATTATATGATCATATGATTCTCTTCACTTTTACTCTTTTGAAGACTCTTCACTTCTATGGACCTATTGAATGCTCAACTCTATTCTTCTACTTAGCCTTTTCTTTAGAGTTCATAAAAGCATTATACTCAATTATATGATCCATTCTTTATGATCGATTCTTGCTATCTTGAACCATACATACATTTCACATATCTTTTCTATATTTCATATGTATAGTTCATATAATATTAATCAATAAACTGATTATGAACTTCATATTATGTTCTATTATTCCCAATTAAGGGTTTCACATTTGAGACCCCAAAGTTGAACCTCAGATACCGGTTTCAACAAATTCTTAGTTGTTCTGATCTTGCCCATATGTTTCAACATCTTACTGTATGTACATTCTTACTCTGATGTGGGTCTAATTATTCAAATTCTATTCTTATTATACTATTGATAGGAGTCATTAGATACTAGCAACGCATCCTACCAACCGGACCAGGCCAAACCTGAAGTCCTGAAGCCAAGAACTACAAAGGATTACTCAACTCCTATTCATCTCAGAAGTGTGGAAGAAAACTTATCCACTAAGGAAAGATCATTCAAAGATGATTTCTAATCTACATGTTACAAAGAATGAAATCAATAAAAGCTACAACTGCATAGTGTGCAACAAATCTTAAAGACCCATATATATTTCAAAGTACTGAATATTTCAATTCAAACATATAAGAGCATTTCTATACATTTCCAACAAAAACAACATTATGAAATGTAAGTTCTATCTCCTTTTACATTTATGCTCTTAATTCTTGTTTCTTTTCTCGTTTTCTAACCCTAACATTTCTAGGGTTCCTCTCTAGCCCATTCTTCCACTGTATACCTGGCCAGGGTATACGTGAGAGAATAGACAGAGTAGCTTGTACTGGTTGATCCAAGTACTCAGATATCGGGCCAGGATATCCAAATACTCAAATCCCCAAAGCTAACATCAAAACATCTCCTATCTGCCACACTTATGACTCTAACTTACTAACTTAATGGTCCTTTACAACTCACCCTGAGCTCTGATACCAAGCTGTTACACCCCGATCTCACAATTTCCTCAAATTATGAGATTAGGGCATAAGATAGGATTTATATGTAACACAAAGAACACCCTTAACTTTTTCTTTTCTTAAATACTCTTGTTTCTTTGCATTGAACCACATAAAACATCTTAACAAGGGAATCTGAACATTTCCTTTACTAATCAAACTTTAATAGTAAAGATACATGTATAAACATTCATGATGTCTCTCACACATTATGCACATGAAACTTGCTAATTAGCATACATATCAAAGAGGAACAATATTACACATTGTAATTTCAACTCTCTCTCTTAACTCTTACTGAGGACCTAGAGTGACAAGGACCGACTGACTCAACTAATCTCATACTTGACTCCTGTGGCAGATCTACACTGATGCTCTGACCATCTTCAAGTCCACGCGGTTAACCCTAAAAATGTTTGAGTAGAGGGGTGAGCCTACTCGCTCAGTGAATGAGTACTTCATGGAAACATACTAATGCACTAGTGTGATTACAGATATAATTTGAATAAACGGTATGAAATTTAACAACAATAAATACTACACTGAGCAGTTCTAAAACAATATAATTGAAATAACAAAGAATGTAAATATTGCATCCAAGAATAGTTACTAGAAGACTATGCTCTAGTCTTCCTTAACTCTTTCATTTATAAAGGACTCTATGAACCTATATGATCATATTTTAGATTATGCCCTGATATATGCAGTGTACTCTGCATAGAGACTCGCAGTGCACTACGACCACACAGTACAAGACTTAGCGACACACCCGGGAAATGCTAAGTCTGACGCCAGCCCTGTTCTGCTACAGGACCACAGGCTCATCGGCCTCACTGCACTACATCGAGTGCTCTGAACTCCTCCTCTAACCTGAGTACACAGGCTTAGGAGGTCTGGGTTACCACCGTGACATCGCACGCGTTGTTGTTGAATAACCCCTATTTACTCCAGTGCCACCGTGACATCGCACGCGTTGTTGTTGAACACTGTCTTTCCATCCTCGTGCCACCGTGACATCGCACGCGTTGATGTTGGACACGAGTTTCACCCCTAAGAAGCAGACCTTTCAAAGGGGTTCTATGGTGTTCAGGGCACCTAAGTCTAACATTAACATTATAGGTACATTTTAAACATAAATCATAATTCATTTAACATTTCTCACAAGGCTCACACGGCCTGCCATATCATATCATAAGAAGCATCATAACTCATGTATTCAACATATATCATGTCTCAGTAAAATCCCTTTCTAGGGCATGTCATATCTCGTCACCTGCAATTTACGAGATATGTATTGAAAATAAGAAACCCTGCAGTATGCAGATATCAACTTAGAGAGAACAAGCATATAAAGTTAAATGCACTAGAAACATATAATTCAGCAATTAAGCATCACCACATCTCATATCGAGACCTTTCATATCACCATAACATGATTCATTGAACACCCTATCCTTAGGGTTTCATTTGCTTTATTCATTCATCACATGCCAACACCCTACTCTTAGGGTTTCATTTGCCTCATTCACCTTTTCATTTGCCTCATTCACTTGTCACATGACTCTCATAAGAATTTCATAGGATATAAGCATTCACTAAATAAAGATTGTTTCCAACAAATCATATGCAATCAATATAGACATGAAACCATGGAAATTTAACTAAATTTAGAGTTTCCATACCATTCACTGAGATATCATGTATCAAGAATAAAATTCAATAAGATAATCCATGAGGTACATCCTAACCACTTATAGGATTACCAGTCTTCTTTATTTAACTTTGACTCTTAAGTATTCATTTAGGGTTTGCTTCAACACGGTCGTGGTATCACCCCACGGCCGTGGCACATTCACCTCACCACGGTCGTGGCTCTTCCCCCACGGTCGTGGTGTATAGAGATCAGGGTTTCAAAAGAATTTAGTACGGCCGTGCTACTTAGCACGCCCGTGGCATAGACCCTTCACCACGGTCGTGGTCACCCACCACGGCCGTGCCACAGCTCGATTGAGCTTCAACTTAGTGAAATCAAAGTCATGGACTTAGTGACGAATCCCAAAGGGTTTAGATATTGAAATATGATAGCCTTAAGCTTGATTAAGAGCATTTATACCTAGGTTTGGTTTAAGTCTAGATATCTCTTCAATTGGATTAAAACTCTAGTGAGATCTCAATTAGGTTAAACCCTAATTACATCATACGGTATAAATTTGAAAAGCATTCTTACTAGGATGTGTTGTACACGTTTCTGATATGAATTTACCATCTAAGAGTCATTCAAACAGAGAAATAAATCCATATCATATCAATTTGCAACAACTTAAATCAAACGGACATTTCAGGTTTTAGAATCACATACTAAGCAATTAGGGATTTGGATGCTATAATCAAATTTCGTGCATTACACTGTTTGAAGGAAGAACCCACTCACCCCAAGGTGTGAAAACACCTCAAAACTGCAGATCAACTCAGGGGATCTCGAACTCATATCAAATCCCTAGCAAATCTCCCAATTCTTCTTCCATTCAACTCGGAAACCTTGAAAATGAAGGATTATGAAGAAAGGGTGAGAAAAGAGGGAATTTCGACATCATCTTGGATCAAATCAGAGCATGGACGGAATATTGACATGAGAGAGAAGATTCACCATAAAAGTCTATGCAAAGAATCCAAACTTACTTGATTTCACCATTCCTGGAACCGCAAAACCCTAATTCAGCAATTCCTCCTCTTTCTCCACTCAAACCCTAACTCTCCCTCTCTCTCTAGATTTTCATTTCTATGGAGTGAATGACGAAGAATGAGAGATATGCTTGTGTGTGTGGTTGCTCATATAGACCATTTGAGCTGCTTGGGTCAATTGCATATTGACCCCACACTCAACTTTTATTATATTGGCTGAATATTCAGTTATACAAAAGTTACTGTAATTCGTTTATTTCAGAGATCAAACCTTCTCCAAAAATTATGGGAATTTAGCACGTTGTTTATAATTGATCTATAAATCTTCAGATAAAATTTGAGATCATTTGGAGTTACGAATAAATAATTAAAAATAGAACAGTACACTGCTATCCAGAAATCTGCAGAAATGTCATTTGAAGCAAAAATGCCTCAGAACGGCCGTGCTAGCTGCCACGGCCGTGCAAGATGGACCCAGCACGGCCGTGCGGCCTACCACGGCCGTGGTGCATTGATTTCAGCAGTTTTGAGTAGAAAAGTTGGTTAATAGTTTAATTCTTTCAAAACGACCGTGTGGCCTTGCATGCCCGTGCCACCAAAGACCTAGCACGGCCGTGCTACCGACCATGGCCGTGCTACCCAAGCATCCAACTATCATTTCTATTTTTCTATGCCTAACTCTATCATTCCTTCCCAAATGAGCTCATTCGTTGAAAACCCTTATTTCAACCGACTAGAGTTTATACACCTCAAACCCTAATTATACAAAGAGATAACATGCTTGGGGTTCTCATTAGGTTTAACATATTATAATTGAGATATCATCATTAATTATATTTAAGCAATGATCAATACAATCAAATATGCAATCATCCAGGTAAACCCTAGTTTAGCAATTAAGCTCAGATGGGGTCGTAACAAGAATTGTCATGCATTCTTCCTAAATAGAATGATGTCTTAATATTGTGTCTAGTGTTGCATCTGATTCGTCATTATATTGAAAATGATTTATTTTATCATGAAATAGTTGTAAATAGTTTGAAAATGTTGATGTGACCAATTCATATATGATGAGTATATTTATACCCATTTTTACATACTGTTTTACTCACTTTTTAGGGGATTGATATGTTTCTATTTTCTAGTTTTAGCTTCATATTCACTTAATTATAATTATCTTTCTATTTCTAAACTTTAATGCATTTTTATATAAATTTTATGCAGAACAAGCTAAAATTGTGCGACAACACCCAGATGGATGATTGAGACCTCACGATGTTATGCCTCAAGGGAAGGAAGGCTTAAAAGCTTTCCATTTAATCACCTTCTAACCACCTAGTCAAGCAAGCAGCTCTTCCATTCGCCTAAATCAAGCCGCTCTTTAATCGTAGTCTTCTAGATTCGACATCCAGTTCATTCTGGTTCACCCCATGCTAGTCCGCAAGAGAATCAGACTCAAGGTCCAAATTAAGTAACCCACGTGAGTCACCTGTTGGACCGAGTACGGGCCATACAATTAGATAACATTTACCACAAGCATTCAACTTTAGGGTTTTGGAGGCGAGGAATGCATTTATAAAAGGGAACCCCTATTGTTCATTCAAAGGCATCTCTAAACGGTGATTAGAAGCCACATTGTGTAGCACAAATCCACGTGAGGAGCGAGGGGGAGGTTGTCGCATCAGAGATATTGGTCTTCTTGCACCAGGTGTCATGGCCTTCTTCATCATTCTACATTCTCTTTGTTGTTGTCCCTCACCATGAGCGAATGGACACCTTGTGATGGGGAATGGGGACTAGCCCCGATCGCTCATATTTTATCTTAGCTTTCATCTAAATTCGACAATATAGTTGCTAAATAAAGTATCATTATGTTTAATTCCTTGCCTTGGAAATTGACGACTTGCTTTGCATATATGTTATAATCATGGATATGCATGTTGTTGTGAGAGTGATTAGAACACTAGAATGATCGTATTATCCCCCTGAGCTGTCAGTAAGGGATAGTGAGGTGATTGAACTTCGATGTGCTACATGTCGAGGATGGTTGGTCATATGTAAGGGAGTTCAGTTGGAATAAAGAGGAAACTTGGGTGCTAAGGATGGTCGATTCTAAGGGAGTTTAAGCAAAGTGATGACATATATCCCGTGAGGGTGCAACATTTAAGTCTCGATTTTAGCAATGATTGTCAGAGAGTTATATCTTGTTGGGATAATTAAACACGCCTGGATAACGAAACCCCATGCCCTAGTGCTCTTTATTATCTGTGATTTACTTTTTTAATCTCTGTTGTTTTTGGCAACAATTTAGTTTAATCAATCTTTCAACTACTTGGTGATAAATATTACTCTTAATACTTCTGAATCTATATAACTGCTTAAAAAGGTTGTCCTTTGGGTTTGATCCTAAAGTATATTGCAATAAGGCTCCCGCTCGTATGGAGTGGAGAATTAGTGCACTGCTTTCGGTTAAACCCAGAAATAATTTTTAGGGTTTTTCTTGGTGTGACATTTGGAGCCCCATCAAAAATTGGCATTGTTTCTGGGGACAACGGTGGTTGAATATTTTCATAAGTATAAGTCTAATTAGGGTTTTTCTTTTCTTTTGTTTATTTATTTTTCTTGGTAATATCAAAAATCCTTTAGAACCAAACGCACCACCCACGATCATTTTTTGCTCTTTTCAAGTACTTCTAGCCTATGTGAAGGCCCAAAATTCTTGACTTGAAATTGCTATTCAATCTTGAAATTGAGAAAACCCTCAGGATACTTTGCAAGGAGAAGGCCATGGTAGATGCAGTAGTTGCAGAAACAGTTATCGAGGCATGCATCGATGCAGCTATCACGACCCAATGAGAATTACTCACTACAGAAGCTAGAGAATAGGTGGAGGTCAAGTTCAAGACCAATCCAAAAGCCGCCAAGCCATAGAACATTTGAAAGAATTATGGGATATCTCTATCCCTAAGGGCACCAACTTAACTCATCTAGTCCAACCTCCAGGCGACCCGATTGAGATCAGAACCCGATGGGTCAGCCTGTTGTAGAGCTCCGCCTTCATAGGAAGAATTGGAGATGATTTTTGGGAGTATCTTCTTAAATTCATCGGCCTTTGCTCGATGATGAAGCCACCAGGAGCCACTGACGACTCTATGTGACTGCAACTGTCCAAATATTTTTTGAAGGATAAAGCTAGAGCCCGGTATAACACTCTTTGAGGGAACCCAATAACTACATGGGATGTTCTAGAAAACAAGTTCTTAGAGAAATTCTATCCCCTATCAATGACATACTCAATTCGGGGATAAATTACAAGATTTAATCAAATGCTCAAGGAATCCTTGTATGAATCATGGGAGTGATTCAATGAACTCCTATGCAAGTACCTGCACCACGGCATCCCTGGGAACTAGATCATTTAATTCTTCTATCGAGGAGTCGACGATGAGATGAAGAAGTTCCTAGATCCTCCTCCAATGGAAATTTCATGTCGTAGAGCTTCAAAAATGCACCTAAGATATTTAACCTTGCAGCAAAAAATCAGACTCATTGGAAGCGACCCTCAGGGTTAAGACATATTGAAAGTAGCTATGATGGAGGATCGTTTAGAACTTAAGTCTATCTTTGAAGCACTGAAATCTTTTTCTCTCCAATAAGATAATCTCAAAAAATCCTTTAGTGCGTACGAAAGGAAGAGACAGACACCCCAAGTATAAATCATTGCATCATCTTGCAAATTCTATCATGTGGTGGATCACAGCATGGTCCATTGTCAACAACTATATGTTGTGTTCCACGAACATCAAGTCGAACAACAGTACATGATCACTCAGGCCAAGGATGTGAAATCAATCCATAATATCTCAGGACAAGAGTACTATAATCCAAACCAAGCTTGAAGTCATCCTAGTTTCCAATATGGGAACCCTGTTGGAGTCAAAAATCCCAACCAGACCGTGATGCCACCCGCCCAAGGTAGAGTACCTATGGCCATAATGGCCCACGTAACTAGGGAATTTTTAGGTTCAATTTTCTTTTTCAGAATTACCAGCAACTGCAGCAATATTAGAATCCAAATCAGGCTCCACCATTGCAAATCAAAGTTTCACCGGTGCATGTCCCAATGAAGACACTCCAAGAGATGATGGTGTCATATAAGACCCAACTCACTAATGCCATAGCAAATCAAAAGGCACTAGAATCTCAGATCACCCGTTTGATAGCTAATTAATAGCCCCCACCGGGAACAATCATTGGCCAGCCAGAAAACAACCCTAAGCATCTGGAGCAACCAGAACAGTTGAAATTCATAACAACCAGGTCAAGAAATATGTATAGCACACCTCCTACCTTTATTCCTATCGATAAAAGTGAGAGCACCCCAATCAAAGTTCCAAATTTCTTGATTGGTCGTCCTATAGACAACCTTCTAGAGGATCAAATGATCAAACCTTCCGTGATGCTGGCACATCCCAACACTAGCTAGAATATGACGGAAGTGACTCTGGAGGTCAACTCTGAACCACCAGTAACTCCAAGATGCACGCCTCGTGTGCCCTTTGAAGGATGTCTCAAGTAGACCAAGCTCGGTGACCAAATCATGTAATTCAAGGAAACCATGAGGAGAATCCATACTAATATACGGTTCCTCAATCTGCTGATTGAAACACCAGTCTGGTGCAAGTACCTCAAGACAATTTTGTCAGGAAAGCATTTGGACCAAGAAACCAAGACAATGAGGTTAACGCAAACAACCTGTGGTGTCATTTATAATGACCAAACTCGAAACAGAAGTGATCCAAGATCCTTTTTGATAGACTAATTCTTGGGAGATAACACATGACTTAGGTGCCAGCATATCTGTGATGCCGTACACTCTATGACAGCATCCTCATACCCAAAACAATGATCATACAGTTAGCCTATGTATCTATCACTAAACTCCTAAGAATTTTTGAAGATGTCTCGGTGAAGCTAGGTCATGATACCTACATCCCATGTGATTTCATGGTCGTGCATATCAAAGAAGACAACAAGTTCCCACTCATTTTGGGAAGGCCATTCCTAGCTACTGCGAGAGCTCTAGTGGAAGTCGAAGCCAAAAAACTTGTTCTATGATCGGGTAAGAAAACTATTGAATATTGGATCCTTGAAGAATTGAAGAGAGTGCATAATTTGTTTGAATCTCTTAAGGTGGAAGGTAAACCAAAACTACAACAAACACACCTACAAGATACCAATCAAAATAATAGGGAGCTGCCCACAGGCAAGCTATGCACATCATCTAGCCATGATCCAGGGCCCACATGTTTAAAGGATAAGGGTTCGGATACCTTGTCTGTGTATTTGACTTAAAAAATTCCACCATCAGTCAGGTCCACGATGTAAAATGGGGATGCTTGTTGGGAGGCAAATCAACCCTTCTTTTTTTCTTTTCTATTTAGTTTTTCTTCTGTTATTTTGATTCCTTATTTTCTTTTGACAAACTTATTTCTAAAAAAATTAAGAGAAAGGAGAGTGGGGAGAGAAAGAGAAGGAAGAGTACCATGTCTTTGACAAGCCTAATAAATGAATAGTCGGTGTGACGAGAAAGCCTTATGATGAAAATCTCTCATCTTTCCGTCAATCCTTGCTGACCTAGATGCTCGATTGACAGAAGGAGATCTCATGATCTTATGATATGATAAGTGATGTGGAGAATGGGACACGTGGTCTAATAAGATTACTCTATCTATTTTCCATATATGATTTTTATTTCCTTCTTGTAGATAATATATCCTTATCTTTTACAATAACCATTATTTCTTAGAAATAGTATCATTTTTATCTCATTCCAATTATCAATATTCACTGACATATTCTATCATGACTTTTCAGGATACAATTGACGTGAAGTCCCTATGCACTAGGGATAATGTGTGCATGGTGTAACCACCAATTCTTTTTGGGGCACTCGTAGTGTCCCCTCAATGTTGTTATATAATGGGTGAAGCACAAGGATTGGCAACACCAAAACTTTTTGACAATCTAGCACATGCTAAGTTTCCATATTTCGTATGCATTGACACTGCCAATGCCAATAGCAAACACCAACATCAATGATGGACTCTGACGATCAGGCGACAACCCTCCATTGACCGACAAGATCCCATTCGTCCAGGATCTACTCCGCTACTATTCCCAGGACACTTATATCCCTTGGGATATCTGATTTGTGCATCCGGCACATTCACGAGGGATGCCAACAACAGACATGAATCCACTGATCAACTGGATGTATGATCAGCAAGCCATTGCCCTAGCAATAAAGCGTTGGTTGGACACAAGCTGTGGGTAATGGGAGGCACAACCATGGGTACCATCACCACCACCAAATGAAGATCATGGCAATTGGTGGCCAAGGAGGTGCTTGGATCAAACCATCACTAACAGAAGAACAACCCATTCTTAGTATTCTATTGTGTGATTGATGTGCACAAATCATATCATCTTTTGGATCATGTTTGGTTGCATATCCATGTTGTTTTGACTCAATTATCACTCTCATTCATGCTAGATTCTATATTTTTAGCTATTTTTACTTGTCTCATGGTTTGGATTGTAGGTACTATATTTTGCAATGAAATGATAAGGAATATATCATATTATCTCTTATTGGATCACTCCCCAAGTATCTACATGTTTTGGGGTTCGAAATTGCGCAAATACCACTTTTTACGGCATGTAAATCAGACCTACACACTGAAAGTTATGAGCAAAATACACAACAGCCCAGACCAAAAGTGCACGCCGTGCACCTGGGAATTTCAGGCAGATAAAAGTTTCTGGAATGTTGCACGGCGTGCACCTGGGAGCCAGAAGTTTCTGGAAAGTTGCACGGCGTGCATTTCCAAAGTGCACGCCGTGCACAGTGTATTCTGGAGAAAACTAAAAGTTTCTGGAAAGTTGCACGGCGTGCATTTCCAAAGTGCACGCCGTGCACCTGGTAGTTTCAGCATTTTGTAAAATACGAGTTTTTGTTTAAAATGAAGGGGGAACTTAATGGGCGGTTACGGACGGTCATTTGCGGAAGTTCTCTCGTCCCAGAGCAAGTCTAGAGCAGAGGAGGGCGATTTTGAGGGGAAAGGAGGTGGTTTCTTGCCAAAGGAGTCCATTTCTTCTTCTCTTCTTCTCCATTGTCTTCTCCAAGGTGCAACCAAGCTTCCCCAACTTCGTGCAGCTTCTCGGGAGAGGAGCCAGTCCGTTTTGGAGCAGCTTTAGGAGTGGAATTTCGTCCCCAAGATGGAATTCTACTTCTCTTGGGTTACACTTTCAATTCTCCTAGATTTTCCTTCTCTAAACCATGTTAAACTCTGAAAATTCTGTAGCATTTCTGCAATACATAATCATGGACGAGTAGAATCCAAATTTTAGACATGGGAGAGTAACTCCCATGTCATAGATTATATTAAAATATGAATTTCGTACTAAATGTTAGTTTCTTGCATGTTCCAAGAGTTGTTTCAGATCTGAAATGCTTGTTTGTGTGATTGGCCATCATACTTGCATGTTTTATGCTTTCTTTCATAATCTGAGAAGATGTGTTTGAGAGTATGGTGTTACTCTTTTGGCAACTTGTCCTTGACCGCGAGAGTGGCTGGGATTATGTTGAGGAGAAAGGTTTGTGATTTGAAATGAAATACATACACGAGAGTGATGTATGGAGTTAAAATCGTCATCACTTCACCGGGAGGTGAGTGATGACTACAAACCTCCTTTGCAAGTTAATTAACATGTTTAAATTCGTATTTTAATATAAGCTATGTTGTGATAGTGAAATCCCAAGTCTAAGATCCTTCCAAATATGAATCTTAACCTTTCTTAAGTGATAATTTACTATTTTGTTTTAAATCTATAATTTAGTTGTTCTAATCCAACCATCTTGTGTACAACGATCTAGATTATTGAAAATCATAACTCTTGCGCCTAACTAACCAACGCTCCTTGTGTTCGACCTCGACTACAACTACTCTCGTATACTTGCGGGATATAGCTAGTTGAGTAAAAGATCATTTTTAATGATTGAAACTCGTTAGTGTAAACTACCAACAAGTTTTTGGCGCCGTTGCCGGGGAGCATCGGTATTCCTGTTAGAGTAAGAGTTTTTGATAAGTAAATGAGACTAGATCACATCCTTCATATCCACCATCATATCCATAAATCATAATTCATCATGATCATCATAATTTGTTGTATCTTCCATGTTTGTTTTTGTATATCACTCACCTTGTTTATTTGCAGGAGCATATGGGGTGTTCATAAAAAGATCCTTGAACCGTGCATATCTCTACATTCAGAAAATGAACACACTATTTGCAGCCCTCATGGAGCAAGAAGGAGTGAAACCCAAACATGTATGGAGGAATCACAACCCACACAACCATCATCCATGTCACCATCATATAAACAACATTCACCCATGCCACCTTCATCCACACCACCATCATTCACACCTAATTCACCACCATCATATACACCACCAACACCCATACCACATACACCACCACCACCATCTACGCCACATCCACCTAATCCTCCGAATCCACATGAAGAACTAGTCAAGGAGGATGACCTTCCTCTTAAGGACTACTTTGGTACAGCTGCAATGCACATGAGTGGACCTATTAATATTTCAGAATTTGAGGCAGAGGAGTTTGCTATCAGCCCAGCCATCATACAATTGCTACAGCTGAATGCATTTGGAGGGACACCAATGGAGGATCCAAACCTCCACATTGTTGAATTTCTACAGTTGCTAAGCACCATAAAGATATATGGCGTTCCTACTGATGGGATACGCCTAATCCTTTTTCCATTCTCTCTTAAAGATAGAGCCAAGGCATGGCTCTTTTGCCAAAGAAGTCAATCAACACTTGGGAGGAGCTTCTAAAGGTCTTTTTGGCAAGATATTTTCCACCTAGCAAAACTTTGCAGCTAAGGAGTCAACTCATCAATTATTCTCAAAGGGATGGAGAGACCTTGTATGATACATGGGAGAGGTTAAAAGATCTTCAACATCTTTGTCCACATCATGGTCTAAGCAATTGGCTTCTATTGCAATCTTTCTATAATGGTTTGTGCTACAATACAAGGATGTCTATTGATGCAGCTGCAAATGGAGCTCTAATGAACAAATCTTATAGAGAAGCCTATGCTATTATTGAAGATATGGAAGAAAATCATTGCCAATGGAGTCTGGCTACAAGTTACCACCCATCCTTTTCACATACTACTTCCAGAAAGAAAAGGGAAGATCACACGGTTGGTGCTATAGACATAATTGCAGCAAAGATAGACACTTTATCACAAAGGTTTGATAAGCTAAGCACACAGCCATTTCAAGCAGCCAATATTATTTGTGATGCATGTGGGTTACTTGGACACTCATCTTCTACATGTTATGCTTCTTCTATTTATTCTCCAATGGGCTACACTCCACCAGACTTCTACATCAATGCAAACCCAAATTTCATTCAGCCAAAACAACCACAAGTAACTTCTAGATTAGAGTCCATGCTTGCAACATTTATTTCAACTCAAATGCAGCAAAATGAGGAGTTCCATCAACAAAGACAATCAATGAAGGGTGCCATTTGCCAACTCTCTTATAAGGTGGAGACTATAGCCACTCATGCACACATCTTAGAGAAACAAATTGCCCAACAAGCTCTTCCTAGCAAAGAAGCATTTCCACCTTTCTTGCCTAGTCCACCGGAGATGAATCCAACATATTTCAGGCCGGTGACATTGAAGAATGGAGTTGTTATAGAGGTATATCCTTCAAAGTATGATGATATTGATATCCATGATGATTATGAAGTTGCAACTAAAGGGGAGAGAGCTACAACACATGCTCTACATGTTGATTCTTCAAGAAAGCCACATGTCTTTCCTCCTCACACTCTAGATAACAAATTTCTTTATAATGAGAACACTCTTCCCAACTCATATTTTGATGATGCTTCAAAGAAGAATGAAAAGACAAATAGTATTGGCATACAAAAGACTATTCTTGTTGCAGCTCATAGGTGCTTTCGTTTGCCCCAAATCAAGGACATATTTGCAAGGAGACATAAATCTTTAACACAACAATTTCCAGCTGCAAATCAAAGCACCAGTCCTCCATGGACTTTGATGTTTCCACCATGATGAGGTACCTGGTTGCAACCTTTTAGTTTGATTTATGCAGTGAGGAAACTGTAGATTTCAATCTTAGGGGGGAGCAACCGGATGGTAACCTAGTTCTTTTATCTTTTCCCTTTCATGTTATTTGCTTCTTATCTTTTGCTTTTGTTTTGTGTTCACATTTCAGTCATTGTTTTCAGTTCTCCTCTTCTGGTGGAAAATCTAGTATGATATGAGGTTTATCTTTTATATGTGGATAGA
Source organism: Alisma plantago-aquatica (assembly GCA_963693085.1). NCBI lineage: Eukaryota > Viridiplantae > Streptophyta > Magnoliopsida > Alismatales > Alismataceae > Alisma > Alisma plantago-aquatica. The sequence goes on from OY856409.1 coordinate 1,362,460,814, forward strand.
ACTCCTATGCTTAACAGATTGTCCTCTTTTGATGAGAAATATCATTTGGAGAAATTGTAAAAGGCATGCATTAATCAAATGAAACATTTTGGCCATCAACATGTGCTTAACCTTGGTTTATGCTTCTAGCATGAACATTCATCTTTCACATCCTTGATTGCTTAAAACATGTAATGGTTTCAATTTTTTGAGTAAATCAACTTTACAACATCATTTGGAATACAAGATGCCCTTGCCAAGCTCTTAGTGCATTTTCAACCACTCTTTCAATGAAAAATTTTCAAAACAAATGAATGAAATCTAGCTAATGTTGCAATTTAGTTGACTCTCCTATCTTTTGGAAAAAAATTTAATATTTCTTTTGGCTTATCTCACCTTTATACCCTATAAAAGATGGCTAAACTGCCCACATATCATGCTAGCCTAGTGTAAGTCCGATCTGGCCACGATGGTTAGGTGGTATGTCTTAAAAGAGGGTAAAATACCCCAACTGACACTCCATGTGTGCATAAGCCTACATTAGCAGCCGAGTGTCGGAACCCATAATCCTTTATCATATCACTTTTGGGAAAGAAGGAGAGTACAACTAAAATTGTCAATTTTAACTAAGATTTCAACATTTGTATCCTTAATAGTTGAGAGTTTGAGTTGCACATCCACTAATTGCTTGGCTTGGTCATCCAAATTCTACCTAGTGTTGTTTAATTGATTGATTCAACTAATTGATGCCACCCCTGCTGAACTAAAAATCTCTTTCTTGGATGTTTGAGTTGAATTGATGGCTATGAGTATAAACATGTTGATCATGGTTGGTTTGGTCTTATACACATCTTTCATTTCATTTGATCTATTCATGAACTTGACAATTCCTTCATTTGTGTTTCTATGCTCTTTTTGCTTGAGGACAAGCAATAGTTTAAGCTTAGGGGGATTTGATGTGCACAAATTATATCATCTTTTGGATTATGTTTGGTTGCATATCCATGTTGTTTTGACTCAATTATCACTCTCATTCATGCTAGATTCTATATTTTTAGCTATTCTTACTTGTCTCATGGTTTGGATTGTAGGTACTATATTTTGCAATGAAATGATAAGGAATATATCATATTATCTCTTATTGGATCACTCCCCAAGTATCTACATGTTTTGGGGTTCGAAATTGCGCAAATACCACTTTTTACGGCATGTAAATCAGACCTACACACTGAAAGTTATGAGCAAAATACACAACAGCCCAGAACAGTGAGGTGCACGCCGTGCACCAAAAGTGCACGCCGTGCACCAAAAGTGCACGCCGTGCACCTGGGAATTTCAGGCAGATAAAAGTTTCTGGAATGCTGCACGGCGTGCACCTGGGAGCCAGAAGTTTCTGGAAAGTTGCACGGCGTGCATTTCCAAAGTGCACGCCGTGCACAGTGTATTCTGGAGAAAACTAAAAGTTTCTGGAAAGTTGCACGGCGTGCATTTCCAAAGTGCACGCCGTGCACCTGGCAGTTTCAGCATTTTGTAAAATACGAGTTTTTGTTTAAAACGAAGGGGGAACTTAATGGGTGGTTACGGACGGTCATTTGCGGAAGTTCTCTCGTCCCAGAGCAAGTCTAGAGCAGAGGAGGGCGATTTTGAGGGGAAAGGAGGTGGTTTCTTGCCAAAGGAGTCCATTTCTTCTTCTCTTCTTCTCCATTGTCTTCTCCAAGGTGCAGCCAAGCTTCCCCAACTTCGTGCAGCTTCTCGGGAGAGGAGCCAATCCGTTTTGGAGCAGCTTTAGGAGTGGAATTTCGTCCCCAAGACGGAATTCTACTTCTCTTGGGTTACACTTTCAATTCTCCTAGATTTTCCTTCTCTAAACCATGTTAAACTCTGAAAATTCTGTAGCATTTCTGCAATACATAATCATGGACGAGTAGAATCCAAATTTTAGACATGGGAGAGTAACTCCCATGTCATAGATTATATTAAAATATGAATTTCGTACTAAATGTTAGTTTCTTGCATGTTCCAAGAGTTGTTTCAGATCTGAAATGCTTGTTTGTGTGATTGGCCATCATACTTGCATGTTTTATGCTTTCTTTCATAATCTGAGAAGATGTGTTTGAGAGTATGGTGTTACTCTTTTGGCAACTTGTCCTTGACCGCGAGAGTGGCTGGGATTATGTTGAGGAGAAAGGTTTGTGATTTGAAATGAAATACATACACGAGAGTGATGTATGGAGTTAAAATCGTCATCACTTCACCGGGAGGTGAGTGATGACTACAAACCTCCTTTGCAAGTTAATTAACATGTTTCAATTCGTATTTTAATATAAGCTATGTTGTGATAGTGAAATCCCAAGTCTAAGATCCTTCCAAATATGAATCTTAACCTTTCTTAAGTGATAATTTACTGTTTTGTTTTAAATCTATAATTTAGTTGTTCTAATCCAACCATCTTGTGTACAACGATCTAGATTATTGAAAATCATAACTCTTGCGCCTAACTAACCAACACTCCTTGTGTTCGACCTCGACTACAACTACTCTCGTATACTTGCGGGATATAGCTAGTTGAGTAAAAGATCATTTTTAATGATTGAAACTCGTTAGTGTAAACTACCAACAGTGATCATAGATGAGCAAGCGTCATCCAATCCATCAATCCCCACCTCCATGGCTGTCCATATCAAATCCCCTCCATATCTAACTTTTATCTCCCCAAGGGCGGGTAGAATTTTGAAGTTGGAGTGGAGGGTGGGTGGTACATCATCTTTACCACATCAACTCTAACATTTCCCTTTCTCGTCCTCATTCACTTCTTTCTTCTTCTTCATCTTTTATTTGCATATGTCTTGTTTTCTATTTTTTTGTGAGTTGTGACCTTTTCCTAGTCGGTCACTTTGGTGTATGTTAAAAATGGAAAATATATGAATGAATTTTCCCCTTTATTTTTCTCAAGATAACTCGTGTAAAAGGAAGTGTTAAAGAATAAACATGTCTTGAACAATTTTGGGCCCTGTTGAAAATAGCTAAGCATCCTTTTTCCTTGAAAGTGACAGTAAGTAGATGGAGTCTAAAAGGTCAAGCCATGTATTCCTCCAACATGACTTGCAACAATATTTGTGAATACTCCTTTACCCTACATTAATTGAATTAACTGATATAATATGATGATCTAACTCCTATGCAGCAATAAAATGGAGAAGCACAAGTCAGCCTCTGGCTCTCACTCTTCCTCCATCATCTCTTACCTCTTCACCATTCACCAAAAAAGAAAACAAATTGAAATTCTCACCATATTCCAAATCCTATGTCTAGGGTGGCATCCCTTTCATCATTACTCCTCCTTTTAAATTTTCATCTACATGTATGGCATGAATAAAAGAGGCCAATGAAACCAAAAGAAAACATGTGTTCAATGTAACTCCAATCAAATAAAAAGTCTCAAGTTGAATAGAGGAGAGGCAAATAAAATAATTGAATCCCAAATAAGATCTCGAGTCAAATAGAGGAGAGACCGGGGAGCCGGGTTCATGCCGTGTCATTCTACCCCTTTCATCTAAATTTTCATGCCCAGGGGATTCATCAAAATTCTCCCCCAAATAACCAAATAGCCATGACTTGTGCTTAATTCTATTTGTACAGATAGATCAGGAGTATTATTGATATGAAAGTGGTTCATTGTAGTTTTCAGGGTCTAGCAATTAGAGGAACAAGCCTCAGTTGGGGGATATCCAAGTGTGTCTATGTGAACTCAAGCTTTAGGGTCGCTTGATCATGATTGGTGGAAAGGGGATCACAAATTTTGCTCAGTTGGGAGAGGAAGGTCCGGATCCTAGTATCAATTGTTGATTTCCTTTTTATTTTGCTTTACTTGAGAAGAGCAAAGGATTATGTCTGGGGTAGTTTGATGAGTGTATTTATATCAACTTTTACTTACTATTTTACTTGCTTTTTAGGGGTTTATGTGCTTCTATTTCCTAGTTTTAGCTTCATATTCACTTAATTGCAATTATCTTTCCATTTTCAAACTTCAATGCATTTATATATATATTTTAGGCAGAACCTAACAAAATTATGTGACAATGCCTAGATGGAAGATTGAGCCCTCACGATACTACACTTCAAGGGAAGGAAGGCCTAAAAGCTTTCCATTCGATCACCTCCCAACCACCTAGTCAAAAAAGTGACTTTGCCATTTGCCCGAATCAAGCCGCTCTTTACCTAGAGTATTCCATATTCTTACGTCCTGATGTGCACTCTCAGTATCCAGTCCATTCGGTTCATACCATGTTGGTCTACCAGAGAACCGGATGTGGGGTCCAAATTGAGTACCCATGTGAGTCACCTGTTGGACCAAGTACAGGCCATGCAATCAGATGCCTTTGACCACAAGCATTCATCTTTAGGGTTTTGTAGGTGAGTAATGCATCTAAAAAGGGAAACTCTGTCATTCATTCAAAGGTGTCTCTGATCAATGATCAGAAGCCACATCGCACAGCATGAACCCTAGAGAGGAGTGAGGAGGTGGCGGCCGTAGTGGAGAGATTGGTCTTCCTACACTAGGAATCATGGCCTTCTCCATCATTCCTACTATCTCTTTGTTGTTGTCCCTTGCCATGTGTGAGTAGATGCCTTCTGTTGGAGCATGGGGACTAGCCCCAATGGCCCTTATTTTATCTTATATCATATCTAAACTCAACAATATAGTTTCTAAATAAAGTATCATTCTTCTTAATTCCTTGTCTTGCAAATTGACAACTTGCTTTGCATATATGTTATAATCATGGATATGCAGGTTTCTATGAGTGTGATTAGAACACTATAATGATCTTAATGTCCCCTTGAGCTATCAACAAGGTATTGTGAGATTATTGGACTTCAATCTTCTATCTGCTAAGGATGGTCGGTCGTATGGAAGGGAGTTTAGTTGGAATAAACATGGAACTTGGGTGTCGAGGATGGTCGGTTCCAAGGGAGTTTAGGCCAAGTGAAGACATGTATCCTGTGAGGGTGCAACATCTAAGCCTCGATTTAGAAACAACTATCAAAGAGTTAGATCTTGTTAGGATAATTACACAAGCCCAAGTAGTGAAAGCCCATGCCATGATGCTCTTTATTATCTATTGTTTACTTCTTTAGTCTATTTTTCTTTTGGTAACAATTTAGTTTAACCAATATTTCAACTACTCAGTGATAAATATTACTCTGAATACTTATGAATCTAAATAACTACTTAAAAAGGTTGTCCTTTGGGTTCTATCCTAAAGTAAACTGCAATAAGGCTTCCACTCGTGTGGAGTCGGGAATTAGAGTTATTCTTTTAGGGTTTTTCTTGGTGTGACATTTGCTGACCCATCAATACACGTGTCTAAAAATTGCGAGTTTGAAACTATAATTACAAAAAAATAAATTTACATTGTCAAAGTGCTAACAAATCCAATTACTAAATGAAATTAAAAAAATACAATCATAATATGCAAACAACTTATAATCTACTAGATGGACAAAAGATAATGCAAACAAACTTATAATGCCTATGCCATGATTATAACAACCAAACTATGCAACCTAAACACACTGAAAACAATATCACACTCCTCTACTAATTTTAACATCAACACAATATTGTCCAATTGTTAATAATAGTAAATAATATTACATGTAGAGCTTCATAAACATTCTACCAACTACAAAATGAACTACATCAAAGAAATGTCATAAAGTATGCCATAATGATGTCATGCAAAGTTTTTTTTACATCATTTAGGTAGTGATTCATGCGACAAATAGTACTTATCTTATCCACCAATACTTTCAGCAATGTTAGTGTTGCTCTATCCAGTAACTCCATGGTCAGCAACTACTGCATTTGGTTGAAAGTCTCATGTTTTGTGAGGTTGTTGTTTTAGGCCTAGATGGTAAGTGTGAGGATTGGTCAAGAAGTTGCATGGAATTAAAGGAGCATGTCCCATCATGAAGTGGTTTTGTCTAATAAAATCTCACTTGAGGTTCTTCCATTAGCTTTTGATCTACCCCAATGTCATGTCAGGCCTTCCCATTATGTTTTTGCAATTAGACAGTGTCTCCCTTCAAGTCTCCAAATTGAATTGACCATCCATACATTGAGCTATATCATACAGGTGTCTCAATGCATCAAGTAGCATCTGATCAACCTCCCTAAACCATAGAACACAGAGCCTCCTATTTGGAGAAGCCATATTACCAATATTGTTGCAACACATTACAGTTATGAGGGTGTATTATACAAACATACAGACATAATATGTAAATTCATATATGCACACATAATATGCAACCAAGTATACACATCATTTGTAAATTCAAACATGTGACACACCCATTGATATTTGATAGAATAAACTTCATTAACAACGTGTTTTGTTTCTCAAAGTATTGATTATAAATTGATGCATTTAATAGCACATTGATGTTCAAATCATACAACTTATGTTATATTTCAATTGGAACAAAGTACTTTACTACAACCATGACGTACTATATCCTTCCTCATCATTCAAGGAACCATTATCTGTCAAGAGGCATAGTCATTTTTGAAGACAATCTCATCTCCTCGTAAGGGTACTTATTTCTTATTTTAGCTTGTTGGTGTTTTCTCTAGGAACATACAAAGTTGTGTTACTATTGCATCCCTGATTGTATCTAGAGTGCACACGTTCTATTGAACTTGGTGTGCAGGAAGCATCATAGAAGATCTAGACTAAACCAAAAAAAACTTAAGTATAACACAATTTTTTCTTTAATACATTTACTTCAACAACATTTATAACTAACATAGCAATGTTCCTTGAAAAAGTTTTAGTTACATTTAATGTAGCTCATGGAAAAATGTTATGTTCTTTGATAGTGTGTAATACATAAGAATTTACTATGATACTTGTAATGATCTCTAGTGTGTATATGTTCAAACTACAAATCCAAGTCAACATGTATCCCAAAAAAGATTGGCTATTCCCTCACATAGTACATCACCCGCACAGACATCGACTTGGGTATTTTAGTGGAGGGAGTTCAACTCAATTTCATTATTTGGGCCTGTAGTAGTAGATTTGTCCCCCACATCATCTTCTATCACAATGTCACCATCTTCTTGGTGTCATATGAAGTTGTGGAGGGTACAACATGCTACTAGTACACGGCTGTATGAATGGGTATCTCACATCTTTTTTATGATAAGAAAACTTCCTCTTCAACACAGTGAATGCTTTCTCAACAACTTTTTTTAAATTATGCATATCAGTGATTGAAAAACTCCTTCTCAGTGTTGTGTACTTTTCTGTTGCTGCCTTTAAACTCACCCAAGTGGCAATGTGTGTTGCAAAATGGGGAAACAAATTAAGGGGTATTAGTATATATTGCATCCAATAGGTAATACTGGCCAGGTAACACTTTAAAGCCCCCGCATCATCCTCATTGACTAGAGGACCCTCATATCTGTTGTGGAATCCTTCCACCCTATTAGAATGTACGTAAATTCCATGTAAAAGTTTACAACACCCATGAAGTTCACTACACAAACCCTTTACTATTGCGATAATGATTCTACATTTCCCTTTTCGACCAACACAAGAATGTGTATCACGTCAAGTGCCTCAATAGCATCCTAAAATAAGGCAGTACCAAAATTTCATATACAAATATTGGTATGGTAAATAAAATCATAGCTTCATTTTAATTGGTACCTTGAGGTACGGGTTTAACCTTAGGGTTTTTGTAATTTGATGGTTTCATTGTAGATATGGTAGGCATGATGACATAATCATAATGCAACTCATAAATCACTTCTAAAGCCTCATTTAATTTTCTATTTATTGTCTCACTCGAGTGCATGTAGTCCTCTTCTAAAGCATAATATATAATTCCCATGGCTAACCATCTAGAGGAAGTAGCAAAATTTTTTGTCCATTGATACACCCCTAGAACTTTTTAACAACCCACGAGTCTCAAGCTTATCAATTAGTGATATCAAAACTAGAGGTTCCATTCTGTAAAGGTCATACGCTCTCATTATATGTTTAGTGATGATTTCATAAACCTTTTGGTGACTACTCCTAATACTCATAGACCTAGATATTGGAGTACTTGACTCTTCATGATATACATTATTTATACATGATGGATTCTACAAATGATTCAACAATTAGGTTTTATGGTCATGAAACTATCTCTAACATGTTTCCAAGCAATTCTGGTGTTTCTCTATGATTGTGACCATCCATGGTGCCTACAGTTAAAGAGAAGAGAAGACAATTATGGAAGTATAAAAAAGTACTGACTAGGGATGTTGAAGGTACTGGCAAAGGTATACATGCAAATGAAACATAGAAAGTGCAACAATAGTAGAATCTAATAAAAAATTGCTTCCTACAAAGGTGCAATTTCTCTATTGGGGCCACATGTGTCGCCACCTTGACTACTATTCCATTCAAAAGAGGTGCTTGCTCTATACATAGATAAGGAAGAACACTAACTCTTGCATCACTACTAAATGCCTGCCACATGGATGACATACTATAAGATGTTGAATGATGAATATGGGGTTTGTGGACAACCTCTAGGATGTTGTGGCACATATGATGATGACATCGTCAATGTTTCTTCTACTTCTAGCATTTTCTAAAAATGAAAGTTTGAAGTGGAAAAAAACCAGATTCCACTGGGGTCTCCATAGTACCTAAAGCAAAGGTTATGCAACTATCCCAAAAGTTTATCACAGTTTTGGTATAGGCTAAGGTATACTGTGTGATTGGTTGCATCCTTCATACTATTCATGACAACAACAAAAATGCCCAACTGTGTATTTGGGAATGTGTCATTGAAATGCTACAAAATTTGGGTGTACTCCTCCTTTCCAAAGATTGGTTGTCCACATTGTTTCCTCATTCATGCACCTTTGGTACACTTGCATGAATTCACTTATCACATCATTTGACAAAACATGTGTGTATGCTCCTCACTTCATATGCCGTTGACTAGAAGGTGTCTTTATGAAAATACTTCGATAATCCTTTTTTGTAATTTTCTCCCTCATTTTGAAAGACAAAGTTTCCTATTTGACCTGAAAGTCCTATGTCATCTCTTAAAAGAGTTTGGGATGATTATTGTGGTTGAGGTGAAGGAGTGTTATTGGATGCGTCTAAGTCAACCGTAACTTCTCCCTCTGAGGCAACATATGTTGGTAACTTTTTGTTAGTTGAGGACATTATACGGTGATCCCTTGTAGTGTTTTTGCACCCCCCATCAACTTGACATCATGGTAATGATAGAATGGGCATTGAAATAGTTTTTCTAGCTCCTTGTTCTCCTAATAGGCAAAAACTTTTTGTTATGAGGTTACATATACATGTAAAACATGAATCTTATGCTAAGTGTTCTTGAAATTATGGACATACCCAAGTGTATCCCTCCATTCATGGGTATCAGGAAGTATGGGCTTGTACTTTAAATCATTCCACCACTCAAATTGGTCATAGCTTTTAGCTTTCCAAATTCTTTATTGAGATTCTCCATTGGTTTTTTATCCACTCCAATTTCATGTTACACCTCCCCATTCTGAGCCACCAATAAGGATCATATCCCTCCAAGCTCGAGTAAATTGTCCATATACACATCTATGTATAGCATATTGTTGTCTCAATGCAGCAACTACAGCCTCATTGGCCTCTCTAGACCATACAACATAGGGCCTTATCTCTTGAGAAGCTATATTAGCAATGGTACTATAATACATTTCTATGGTGAGGATGTAATGAGTTCTAAACTTCGTGATCATCTTAGTATGAATAACCTAGTTATGGATTCACCAAATCAGAAAGATATTGGTGTGTGCACAATCATAGGTGTCACTAGTACATTTCTGACCTGTAATGTCACTTATCCTGACATCGGTTATATATAAAATGACACTATACATAAAAATAATGTTGGTTATCTAACACAAATGTCACCATTGATCAAGTCATGTCGATTAAGAAAAGATATGGGTATCGCTTTTTCTTTAATATTGATTATTTTCTTTACTAAACCAATGTCAAAAATAACACGCAAAATACAATTTTTTAGGGAAAAATATTTGCCTCCAAAAGTTTTAAGATGAGTGATAGTTTTTTGGGAATTAACGACATATAACTTTGTATGAACTAAATTTTGCCTCCAAAATACTTCTAGCATCAGTTGTTTCTATGCAAAACTGACATTGGTTTGCAAGAAAAACTGTGAAAAATTAGAAAAGATGGCAGCGCGCTCTGGCGGTGCTGACGGTGCCAGGGGCGATGACCATCGACGACCTCCACATCAAGGAGGGAGAAGACCCCAACGAAGGATCAACGCAGAGGAGGTTTGAGTGGTTGGAGTAGCCAAGGAGTAGACGGAGGTTTTCGAAAACTTGGTTGGCGATGTTGACACCAGGCTCCAGGAAACCGCTCTGATGGTGGAAGGAGACACAATCATCATTCTGCAATCAGAGGTGGATGAAAACGCAGCCTTATGGAGGAATACTCTTGCAGGCTACGCCATCGGGTTTAAGCCCCATATCCCCACCTTGCAGGAGTATATGATGCGATTATGGAGGCCGACGGGCTCAATGGAGGTATTGGGTTGGGGGAATGGCAACTTCATAATCAAATTCTAGGAAGGCACCGATCTCACCGATACGCTTGAAGGTGGACCGTGGCATGTGAAGGGCAAGCCGATGATACTTAAAATGTGGGAGAAAGGTGAACCACTGGAGCAGGAGAGGTTTACTTCAGTTCCAGTATGGCTCAAGATTATGAATCTGCCTTTAGAGCTTTGGAGTGAGGTGATGATCGCTCGTATTACTTCCTATCTGGGAAGACCACAATGCTTGGATCGTCAAACAAAAGCCAAGACCGGGATTGACTACGCTCATGCCAATGTTTTGATGAGTGATGATTCAAATTTCCCCACGGCTGTGAAGCTACAGCCGGAAAAAGGAGCCAATTACACTGTCAACATTGATTATGAGTGGATCCCAGAGAAATGCCCCCATTGCAGAAACTTCAGCCACGACAAGGCCTTGTGCAAGACCTTTGTTCCCATCCAAGTGATAGAAATGGCACAACCCAATAAGCCGGAGCAGACAACTCCACAAGTGTAAGTTGTTTGATAGAATGCTCAGGATACTCAGCAGTCTGGGACAACCCCGATGTCTAGCAGGGGTTCGAGCAGTTTGCAGGAGAAGGGGAAGGAAACTGACAAAGATGGGTTCGAGAGACCAAGGAAAATGGTTAGCCCAAGAAAGACAATGCATCAGAAGGCCTCAACGGGTAAGGAATGTGATGACTATAGATTTCAAACGCTTGGTGACTCTGATGCTGAAACAGACACAACAGCCTCAGTTGGCGGCAGGCGGGCCAACCCAGAGATCAAATGGTTGACATGCCCAAAATCATGGCTTGGAACGTCTGTGGCTTATCTAGTTGGGAGAAGCGGGATGTTGTCCGAGCCGAGATGAGGAGAGCCAAGGAGGATGTGGCTCTCATAACTGAGGTGAAGATAAAAAGGAAAATGATAGCTAAAGTCATGAAGCATGCTTGGCCTGAGGCAAAGTGGTTAGACAACTCTTACTCAAGCAAGAAGATAAGAATCCTAGTAATTTGGGAGAATAGTGATTTCAAAATTACTTTGATTGCCCAATCAAGACTGTTCTTGGACCTGAAAATCAATATTGGTGACAAGAACTTTGAGACTACTACCATCTATAGAGGGAATGATGACTCCAAGCGTGAAGCTCTCTGGGATGATATGGTCAGAATCAACAACTCAGTTGATGGATCATGGTTCATCACAGAAGATTTTAATGTTGTGAGAAAAGTAGAAGAGAGGAAAGGTAGAGCATCTCCCTCTGTGAAATCAATGAGATATTTCAACGAGGTTGTTCTTAATATGAATGTGATAGAAGCTGAAGCAAAGGGCTCATTCTTCACATGGAATAATCAACAAAGTGGGGCTAATAACACACGGAGCAAGATAGATAGAACCCTCTTCAATTCCAGTGTTCTTATTGAATTTCCTAAGATGTGGATTGAAATTTTTTCAACCATATATAGTGATCACCATGCACAGATCCTTCACTTGGATGAGGAGGTGCGTAGAACTGCTATTCTGTGAGATATTTCAACGCTTGGGCTAACCTGCCTAGTTTCAAGGAGGTGGTTTCTAGAGCATGGAGTATGAATGTGGAAGGTAGTCCTATGTACAGACTCTGCCAACGGATGAAGATTACAAAGAAAAACCTTCAAACGTGGAACTGGGAAAACTCTGGTGACCTACTTGACTCTGCTAAGAATAAAGAAAATGAAGCTCTAATAGCTTAGGATAAGGTGGACAGTGATCCCGATAATGAACTTTTATGGGACATTGCTAAAGCCTTAAAAGAAGAAACCATTGTTGCCAGAAGCATTGAAGAATCTATAATTAGACAAAAGTCTCAGGTGTTCTGGCTCAAGCATGGAGACTCAAATACCAAGTTTTTTTATGCTTCTCTGAAGACAAGGAGGATGAGAAACCAGATCAGAGTTTTGGAGATTACCAACACTCAAACCAGTAACGTTGATGAAATCTCTAATGCTTTTATCAACCATTACAAGGGAGTATTCAATGTGATTGGAAGAAGAAATGTGGTTAGGTGGTCTAATATTCCTAAACTCATAGAACAGTAGAAGCTAACTATGTGTACTACAGTCATTAATGGAGAGATTTATGACATTGTCAAGAAGATGGACGATGACAAGTCGCCAGGTCCTGATGGAATGAATGCGTACTTTTTCAAATCCACATGGGATATTGTGGGTAAGGATGTGTGCTATGATATCAAGGACTTTTTCCAGAAAGGGCGAATGCTCAAGGAAATGAATAAAGCATACATAGATATGATGTCAAAGATCAAACAACCAATGAAGGTTGGGGATTGGAGTCCCATATCATTGTGCAACGTGGTCACCAAGATTATTTCTAAAATCATGGCCAATAGGTTGAGAGACATCCTCCTTTTGCTAATAAGCACAAATCAATGTGCTTTTATTATGGGTAGAAGGATTGCTGATGCAATTTTTTTGGAAAATGAATTGGTGAATGACTTCAATAGGCCTAATGCACGTAGCAAGCTTTGCCTTAAGGCAAATCTGAGTAAGGCTTACGACTCAATAGATAGAGGTTACATGTTGTCTATTCTGAAACATATGGAGTTCCCAACATGTTGGATACACTGGATTGATGAATGCCTTAGTTCAGCCACGGTTCAAATCCTAATTAATGGTGCCCCAACCGATCTAATCCAAACTTCAAGTGGTATTAGGAAAGGGGACCCATTGGCACCATACCTCTTCGTCATTGGGATGCAAGGTTTGACTGCTATTTTTGATGATGCAGTTAAAAACAAGGAGCTTGTCCCACTCTACTCTGGTGATATGGAGGTTTCACACTTATTATTTGCAGATGACATGTTGGTTTTTGCGAAGGCTAGCGAGGACAGTATAGCTGGAATTAAAAACTACCTAAACAGGTTCAAGAAGGTCTCTGGTTTGGAACTAAACCCACAAAAGAGCCAATTGTTTATCAGTAAAAAGGCACCACAACATCTCATCTCTCTTATTGGGGTGGAGTTATGTGAATTTCCTATAAGATACCTCGGTGTGCCTTTGTTTGTAGGTAGACTCACGAAAAGGATGTGCTACCCTCTGGTGGATAAGATAAAAACTAAATTGGAAGCTTGGAAAGCTAAGCTACTGTCAATGGCAGGGAAGCTAGAATTAATCATTTCTACCCTTACTACTTATCAACTCTACTGGATGGGTGTCTTCCCTTTACCAAGAGAAAAAATGGAGGAGATTGAGTGTTTGTGTAGAAATTTTCTTTGGGGTGACAAGGAGGATTGCAAACACATACATTCTGTGTCCTGGGATGTTGTCTGCAGGCCGAAGAGTGAAGGGGGGCTTGGCATCAGGAGAGTTGAAGACTGGTGTAAAGCAAGTATCATCAAAACCTTGTGGGATGTCACGAATAAGAAGAATTCACTGTGGATTCGGTAGATACACAACACGTATATCAAGAAGGAGACTTTGTGGTCGTGCAAACTCAAGCAAAAGAATAGCTAGATATGGAAGAACATCCTAAGAGTCAGAGATGATTGTGTGCCTTACGTGAGATTTAACATAGGGAAGGGGACATGAGTGATGACTTGGAAGGACCCTTGGGTCAATGGACAATTCCTTAACACTTGTGTGAAGGACCCAGGGTTTCTACGTCTGAGATCCAAGCTCGGACCTAATAGCTACATAAACAACATCATTACAGAAGGGGTGTGGGATATACCGCGCCAAAGAGGAACTGAAGAACTGGATAAGCTGTGTAAGAACATTCATCTTGGCACTAGAAGAGACTTATGCATGTTTATGAATCAGAGGGATGTTTCGCTGAAGGATGCTTGGAATCTATGCAGACCCAAGCATGTTGAACTAGTGTGGACCAAATGGATCTGGGGTACCAGAGTGCCCAAGAGGGTCATTCTTTGTTGTTGGAAAATTATGCATGGAAGGCTCATCACAAAAGATATTCTACAGAAAAGGGGCTTTGTCCTAGCCTCGAGGTGCAACCTTTGTTGCAAAAAGACTAAATCTCATACCAATGTCTTATGTGGATGTGATCTAGCTACTATGATATGGATCAGAGCGAGCCCAATGCTTTCCTTCACCCCAAGGAGCAACGATGATTTGCATCTACTGAAAAGCAAAAATGAAGGAATGCTTGTTGCACTCATTCTCTACCATATTTGGATTCATAGGAATAGAGTTATTTTTGAAAATGCTAGCCCTGACCCACAGGGAGTGTGGCGTTGTGTTTCTAGTGATTATAGAAGTCGGCATAGATAGATAGTTTTCTTTCTTCTTAAAATCTGCATAGATAGATTCTATTGAGCTTTGCTCCCCCCACTTGTAAATTTTGTGATTATGGAATGAGAAGCACGCTTAATGATAAAAAAAACATGAAAAACTGCACAACCGGTGTCGGGTTCTGGTCAAGAAACCAATGTCGGAGGGTTCGCTCCACGTTCCCACAAAAAAAAGTGCCCCCCCAATTACACTCTAGTTTTGGTTCTTCCAGGATAAACCAATGACTCAGGCCCTAATGAGGCTGATTTTTTTTCATTCAAACAATGACCTCTGGCATCGATTTCTTAAAGTAAACCAATATCTATGTCACCAAGATATGTGCCAGTTTTTGTAAGACAACCAACCATACTGATAATAGCCTCTTGCATGGGTTTTTTATCTGTAATTGACGTCTAAGTCACTAGGTTAGGTGTCATTACTTTGAAAGAAACTAAAGTCTAAGTACATAGTTGTTAGTTTTTTATATAACCGATGACTATGATCCACTCAATAGCACCCACAAAATTTCTTTTTCCCCATTCTCTATTTCATCACTCCCCCAATGACTAGCACTGGCGATTCTGCCATTCTATTAATGTTGTCACCGTCGAGTTTCTCCGTCGCTACTACTAATCATCTCTGCCTCCACTACTACTACTACTCTCTACCACCACTGCTACTACAGCTGCTACTCTTGGTTGTCATTACTGCTACTCTCCACCACGACTGCTTTGTTGGCCACCTCCTGTAGCAGTGTTGGCCTTCTCTATTGCTAATCTCTGCTCTGCCTCCACCATCTCCATCTATTGTGTTGGCTTCCTCCCAAGTTTGATGGAAGAGGAGCTCACCAACACCAATACTGCCACCACCCAAGTCCCTCTGAAGAGGAGATCTCTTCTCATCCCTGTCTCTCTGTTCCTCTCCTTAGATTTAGGTGATTGTCTTCCCTCTCTCTAACAACATTGATACTTAAAATATATTTTTCACATTTGATTGATGATGAAAATGCCTAATGATAAATCAATTCGTTCTTGATGATACATTGATTCAAATTGCTTCTCAAATTGTATAAGGTCAAAAGACTTCTCAAATTGAATGATGAAATGTAACTAGGGTTTTAGTTTGGAATTAGAGAAACTATTTGGGTGCATTGTTCAATATGGGTGTAAGCGCTTGTATATTTGGGTGAATTGATCAATTTGAATGTTGTATACATAAATAATTAGTGTGTTTAGTTATTTTGGATATCAATAAATATGTCTTGTTTCTAAGATCTAACATCTGTTGATGAACCTTAAGCTTGCTTTCCCTATTATCTATTGGCCTAGAACCCCATTTGAGATTTACTCATTAGGAGTAAATTTTGGATAGTTCCCAACCTGGGACTATTTTTGAATGCTTAATCTCACTTAGGATGTAAGTGTATAATGTATATTCAGTTTTCAAGATGTTTCATTAGCACTTCCCCATTTATTCTCTAAGTACATATGTTGGTGGACATTTTCCCATCTACATTGTTGTACTTGGAGAACTGTGGGGAAATGCTGCTAAAATTTTCTTTAAAATCGAATACACATTATACACTTACTGGTGATTTTAGGTGTTCAAGAATGGGATAGGTGGTACGCATTACTGAACCCTAAACCCTAAACCCTAATCTATAAACCATAAACCCTAATAAATAAACCCTTATTCCTAAATCATAAATGATAAAACCTAATTTGTAATCCCTAAACCTTAATCATGTAAACCCTAAACCCTAATACATTCTTTATCTTTGATTATGTAATGGGTAGATCATGGATGTCCATTAAAAATCATTGTAGCATGTAGTTTATTATTGGTCTCTCCCAGTTTGTAAGATTTGTGGAGGAACATAGGAAATGACCTAGAGATGGGTTCTATTATCCATGTAGGTGTTGTAGTATCAACTTGAAAGCTGACATTGTTGACTAAAACAAAAGTCATGTAATGTGCAACAAGATTGTAGAAGGTTGTATAGAATCGTACTAGCATGGAGAAATTCTAACCATGAGATTAGTAGATGTTGATAGCAGTAATTGTGTTGAAGAAGAAATTGTTGTTGATGATGTAGGTGTGAACAAATAAATTATGATGGATGATGTGATGCTAGATAGTTATCAGGTAAAAATAATAATGATGGGGTCCTACGACATGCATTTGATTCCCCACAGTGGAAGAAGATTGATCTATTGTACCCTAAATTTGGTGAGGGCATTGTACCGATGGGATGAACCCATACGACATTGAGTAGCCAACATAGCATTTGGCATGTTATGATTGTTATATTCAATCTTCCTCCCTAGTTGTGTATGAAAAGTAAGTATGTTATGTTGTCATTGTTGATATCAGGCCCTAAACAACCTGACAATGATATCGATGTTTATCTTGAACCTCTGATTGATGGCTTAACGAAACTAAGGGGAGAAAGTGTGATGACCTATGATGCTTCATGTAGAGAGACATTTTGTTTGCATGTTATATTGTTTTGCATTATTAAAGACTTTTCAGTATATGGGAATTTGTCTGGAAAATCATGCCCTATATGTTAATAGAACACTGATTCAATATGACTAAAATTTGGTGGCAAGACTGTATATCTTAGTCATCTGAGGTTTCTTCCAAAAGATCATCCTTACCGAAGGTTGCACAAAGCATTCAATGGATCGAATGAGGAAGGGAGTGCCACTAAACCTATATACGGGGAGATGGTTTATGAATAGAGTAAAAGATTTTGTCGATGCATTCGATAATACATCATAATGTACCATTCCCACATAGAGTGACAAATTTCTATACAAGAAGAGATCCATATTCTAGGAACTTCCTTGTTGGAGTTCTTTGGTAGTTAGGCATTGTATCGATGTCAAGCATGTTGAGACATATGTATGTGATAGTGTCATTGGTACTCTGTTGAATATAACAGGTAAGACTAAAGATGGCACCACATCCAGAATGGACCTACATGAAATGGGAATAAGGAAAGAATTAACAAAAGAAGTTAGTAGTGATCAAAAAATATATTTATCTCCTGCTTGTTATACAATGTTTAGAAAGGAGAAGAAAACTTTTTTGCGAGAGTTTGCTTAATGTCAAGGTACCCTATGGATACTCTTCCAATATCAATAGACCAGTATCAATGAAGGATCTGAAGTTGATAGGTCTTAAATCTCATGATCGTCACACTCTAATGCAACAAATATTGCATGTGACAATTTGATCTATATTGTTGAAGCATGTAAGGTTTGCAATCACAAAGCTTTGTTTCTTCTTCAACACCCTATGCAACAAAGCTATTTATCCAGAGGATCTCGATAAGTTGCAAAGAGAATTGGTTGTTACCCTATGCCATTTTGAGATGTATTTTCCTCCTTCATTCTTTGATATCGTGGTACATCTTATTGTTCATTTGAATAGATATGGAAGATAAAGTCTTATGTAATCTATCTCAAACACCAAATAATTTTGTAGAAAATATCAAATGTCTCACCTTAAAACCAAAAATGAATGTTATGTCTTATATAGGGTTTGATATAAATGGATTTTATATCACACAAAGTGTCAAGATGATAAGAGTGTCATCCAAAATAGTGGGGTCACCCTTCAAGTGTCTTCATTGTATTTTTCTAGTGTGAAGGATAAGAGTCACGTGAAGCTAAAATGTCATATTATGGTGTCATTGGAAACATTTGGGAGTTTGACTACATACATTTCAGAGTTCCAGTCTTTAGGTGGAATTGGGTTGATAAGACCAAAGGAGTTGTAGTGGATGAATTGGATTTCACATTAGTGAATTTTGGAAAGATTGGCGAGAAGGGTGAACCATTCATAATGGCATCATAATCAAAGAAAATATTTTATATTGATAATCCTACAAATGAAAAATGGTCAGTTGTTATTCATGGTAAAAGGTCATTTATTGCCAATCTTATAGATGAAGAAGAGTACTATGACAAATATGATGACTCCAGTACATTCTCAGTTGGCTTGCCAACACCAAATATTGAAGTTGAAACTGACTTATATATGTGTGGAGATCATGTTGAGGGAATGTTGATATAAGATCCAAATATTGGAAGCATGCTTTTATTTTTTTTAATGTTAGATAAGCATTTTACATTCTTTATCGCTTATATTTCATTGTTTCACTATTTTTGATATGAAACTATTTCAGATGGCATCTGCCCATGAGTTTGATGATTGTGATAATGATTACCATGAGGATGAGCACCCTAACAATGTGTATCGTAAGGATGAGCACTCTGACACTATTGTAAGTTGTGTTGTTTTATTACATAGATGTGCATTTTACAATGCCTATCTTGTTGTATTATTTTATCACATTTATAAGTTATATCTTTTTATGCATTATCTATGCTTTTTGTCAATTTTAGCATGAGGATGTGCACCCTGAGGATCTTGTTGAGCATGATGTACAACATCATAAGTGTGCAATAATGTGAGGCATCACCATGATGAATAAGTTACTAGAGAAAAGGGATAATAGATAGAAGTTGGTCGTGGAGTTTGATAATCAAGGAAATCTTGTTGGGAAGAACTGCAGTTCTTTTGTGTCATATCTAGGGGTTCTTACTCATAGCAGAATGTATGTAAATATAAAAAATTTGACATAAAGTTGATCCAAGCAAGAAAGACTTAATATGGAAGTAACTATGTGTGAGATATTATCATTTATAATTTTGTTTCTAAATCTATTCATAATTCTATTTTTAAGAATATTCCATTAAGTATATGGTGCCTTTTGTAGAGTATATTTGGACTGGATGAAAAATTGCATCATAAAAAGTTGATGGAATGCTATGGAAGGGTACTAAGGAATTACAATACAAATTTGAAAAGAGAATACATTCAGAACGCTGAGAAGAAGAAGAAGAAGTCAGTCATTGAGAAATGGAACTGTCTTGACCTGAAGGTGTGGGAGATGTTTGTTGCTAAGAGACAAACTAATGAATTCAAGGTATTAAGCCTTGCTCCCTCATATTTAATTCATTATATTACATTTATATGTAGATTATGGTTTGGAATAACTAGGCTATAAGCAATGCTCAAAGAGGAAGGCATGCAAAGAATGTGCACAACTACATGATGGGTCCAGGTGGCTATGTACATCTTCTCTAAAAGCTACTGTAGGCATCTTCTTCTCAGCAACCTACCCTTGGGACTGCTGAGTCCTCTACTACTATCGAACCTCACTTCACCATGATATATGGATATCTGGGAGGCAAATCAAATCAAGAGAAATACCCAACCCCGCAACTGGTGAGGTGGCTACAAAAATGGTAAAACTCAATTCTCAGATCAATTAGTATTGACGATTGTTATGTTTTAATTACCAATTACTAATGATGATGATTAAAAGGAGCCCACGAGCAAAGAAAATAAGGAAATTTCATCCCTATGGGAACAAGGGATGAATTGATAGTTGCTTAAGGTAACCTCAAGAATCCTAGACATGTTAGGGTTGTTGGTTTTGGTATCGGTATAAGAGCCTTCTTTGGACCATCAGAGCATAAGTGCAAATCTGTGCAGAAAGGGGGATTCTCATAACAAAAGGTACGAGGGATGATTTCAAAGGATATAGAGGAAGCAATGAGAAAGTATCATTCTTCTCAGATAGTATTTGTGGCACCCCGATCTTCATATGAGGTGGACCCTCCTACAACATAGGTGGTTGGGATTAATCTTGTTGACCCACCACCTAGCACACGCGTTGTAAGTATTTTTATGATATAGTAGTTTTTCAGAATGATTTGTATAATATGTTTGAGTTTAGGTATATATAACACTCTATGCAAATTTATACGGTTTAATTCAATGTCATCTTTTATTACAAGGATAATGTCATTGTTGTGGGTGCAGATTTCCCACTCTTTGAAGGTGACACGATTCATGGTGCTCCAATGCCTGCCAATGCGGTTCGCGTGATGTCGATGCTTGTCTACGCTTCTTGGAAGCAGACTGCACTGTCATATGATCACCTTGAGCATGAGAGGATAGGTGAAGTAGAAGGTGGTGTGGTCACTTGGCCCAAAGCGGGAGCTGTCTATACCGATGTATGCTA
Source organism: Alisma plantago-aquatica (assembly GCA_963693085.1). Taxonomy (NCBI): domain Eukaryota; kingdom Viridiplantae; phylum Streptophyta; class Magnoliopsida; order Alismatales; family Alismataceae; genus Alisma; species Alisma plantago-aquatica. Next base: position 1,362,481,820 of record OY856409.1, read on the forward strand.
AATTTACATTGAGTTTGTATATGTATATACATGACAATTGATATGAGATTATATACATGCAGGACACAGTGCCCAAGAAACCCCCTATAGCTTGTCCTCCACCTCCACCTCCTTTTGAATTACCTGGTTGGATTACAAAGGACATATTCAACTTGCTAGGTCCTCATTGTAAGGGTATGGCAGTATGGATAGGCAACTTTGAAGAAGGGTCGCCTAATGTGGTCCATATTAAGGAGGATGGTGTAGGTCAACCTCATGATATTAGTATATTTTTACAAGATGTTTTGAAGATGTTCACTTATGCTTAGTTGAATACATCTGTGATAGAACTTTGGATATGGTGAGATATGATATAGATAAATACCTCATTATATATGTGTTGTTTTATTTTCTTATATATTAATGCATACATGATATACGTTTTGTAGTCACTTACATAGGGTCTGTAAAGAGTTTACACTATCCCATGTGGCATTTCTAGTTCCATCATTGATTATCCGTGTAGTTAAAGACCCTACATCTGTTACCCAATACTTCTCCACCGCATTTAAATATTTTAGTAAAGCGAAAAAGAGTGTGATCATAGCTCCATACAATGTCGAGTAAGTTTACTTACTTTGCTTATAAATTTGACTTAAGAATTACATTTTTTTGTGAGTTTTATTTTGTTTGCCTTCTTTTCACTCAGGAATAACCATTGGTGTTATGGGTTATTGTCCTCGTGATTCTAACAGTGTGTTATCAAGATTCTAAGGGTGACGAAGTAGATAGTGGGGGACACAAATTGAAAAAGGCATTATTCACGGGAGTAAATTTTAATATTTGTACATGTCGATATATATTATTACATGAATATTAACTAATGCAATTCTATATGTTACATTAACAAACATGGCTATAAAAGATTTCAAAAAGGTTGGATCAAAGGTGGACAAAAAAATAAAGAAATAACTTGGTAGGATATTGATGTACTTTTCTGACTCCAATGCATTTTTATGTCAACTATGCTTACTTTTATTCATTAATATTTTGTATGTTGAAATTTATAGTGCTCTATTTAAGACAATGGTTGGGCATGCAGATAGTACGTGATGTGGTATATGGAGATGATAGTCAGATATGCACTAGACATCAACTGCATACAATATTTAATCTATATATATAGTCTTGATCATCATAAGTAATGGTCTTATTTGATAATACATATGAAAATATTAAATTTTTTAATTATATATGTCATTCTCTTTGTAGGTGGTTGATACATAAAAAAACCTATATGACAGAATAGCTAGATGAGATACAAGAACAATGGGAAGAAGCCTTCACTAAGAATGTGATCTTTGAATTTTCTTGAGATAAAGATTGAGTTTTATAAACTTTGATGTCATTATTTCTATATACATGTGGTGACTTCTTACAACTTTAAATTTTATGTGGTAAATTATTGGTACATATGTGAATGATGATCTATATACATGTGTGTGATTGTGAAGATGAATGAATGAATTGTGTTTCTACATGTCATAAGAGTGGAATTGGTGTATATGTAAATGAAGTATTATGAGTGTGAATCAATGTGAATATGAATGAATAGAATTATGTTTACACATGTGATGGGAATGGAATTGGAGAATGAATAGAACTATGTGCATACTATGTTTGTTATTGCATGTTTGGTGGCCCGTTGTTAAGATGAACGCATAGGATGTTGTTAACATATAGTTCAAAACTCCAATTCCTGAACTGTAGGTTCTGCATCTTGCTGAACAGTCGGACAGTAGGTCTGCATCCATGCCATTTTAATAAAAGAACATAGTCGTCGGTTATTACAAAGAAACCATCATTAGAGGCCTGAGTCGTCAATTACAAGCATAAAACTGACATTATAGGATGCTAAATCGTTGTCAGTTGATTTGTAAGCTGACGACTTATGAACCTTTACCAATTAAAAATGTGACATGGTATGGATTTTGTGACGTCGGTTCAGGTTGCTAAATCGACAACTCAGACTCCTACTATGATCGGTTTCTTTTATCATCATAGTCGAGAATAGATCTCCATCATCAGTATGTCCGTCCCCAAATAACTAACATTTTAAACTTGTGAGTATAGTGTTGCCCACTTAAGTATCAGTCATAAACTGACATTAGAGGGTCATTTTAACCGACACTAGAGGTAGTTTATGTACTAGTGTGTATGTCTAATTACAAAAGTAATTCAATCTATGTGTTTTTGTACAACATTTGCACATATGTCTAAATTTATATATCTTGGTAAAAGAATGTTGGTTTGTTCAACAGGTGATTCAGGTCACAATAACACCTAAAAATTTGTCAAATACATTGGATATGGGTCCATGAATAAGAATGAATGCATAATAATAAATGACTAACCATGTTCCAAAAAGTAATCTAATTTTTTGACAAATACATGGGGTGTAGTTCCATGTATTTAGTTAGATTTACATAACTTCAAAATCCACAAATTTGAAAAGTATTACTAGGGAGAGGTCAAATATAAGTGGCACCGAAAAGGGTATATCCCAAATAGTTCGGGACAAATATTTCATGTCACAATAACACCTAAAATTTTATTAAATGCATTGGGCTTAGGTCCACAAATATGAAGTAATGCATACTAATCGATGAATAACCATGCTTCAGGAAGAAAATCAGTAGATGGGGTATAACATTTGAAAAGGAATACCAATTTGGTATTGATTCATATGCAATTCAGTACAAATTTGGTTAAGATATTCCGTAAAGAATCAGTAAAACATTCAACAGGAATTTCTACTAAAACTCAACAAAGATTTAGTATGAATACTGATATTCAGTACAAATCAAGTAAAGAAATTCAGCTGAGGTTTAACCGGTCTGGCCATTCTTATGTGACCATAGACAAATGTTCATAACTATAGTGAATGTGCAAAACAAAGGGATACATTGTGACCATTCTTGCAAGGTATATAACATTCTTCTTTTGAGCTAATTAGAAAAACCTAATTTTTGAACCTTATTTAGTATAAGACATACCAAATGGAAATCATACCATGTTTAGGGATAGAACTGATTAAACATGGTTGGTGTACTTTGTGAAACCCTTCTCAGTACCCAACAATCGAGGCACTAGGTCTTGAATTTTCTACACATAGAGGTAGTGACTCAAACTAGCCATAATATATCATCTAGGTCAAACTACGAACCACAAGTATGTTCATTTGGGGGTAGTGCTTGAAAATTCCTGAACAACAATACCAAAATAACTCATAGTAAATAATATTTGATGAGAATCAAAGCCATGAATTACTTTTGAAACAAAATTAGTAAAGCATAATGACATGTCCTAAAGTGGCCACAATTAATTTACATCAACTAAGCACAACAATACATTAAAGAATTTATACATTAACTGATCATGGACAATATTCTCAAGAAAAGGCATACCAAATGGAATTTCATACCCTATTTAGGAATACATTTAATTAAAAAATTTGACACACCATGTCGTAAATGAGATAGTTGGAGTGGGCATCAAAATTACTACGAATCTAGTGGGTTGTGGGTAGCAAACCAATCAATTTGATAATGAGTGTATGTACTGAACATGTACAAAAAAGTTGGCCTATTAGGTTAAGGTGTAAGTAACATCCACAAGTATGCTAACCGTGCTCAGACAATGATACTAGACTAATTGAGTTTAAATAATATTTAGTTTGAACAATCAAAGCCATGAATTAATTTGGAAAAAATGAGTAAACCAAAATGACATGTCTGAAAGTAGATAGTATGATCAGGTGAAGACGTACCAATAGTGAAACATACCATATTTAGAGATAGGTGGAATTAAATAGTATGGCCGCACCACATTGTAAATGAAACAGTTCATGTGGGCACATAATATTCAGTCACAACATCAAATCCATCAATTAATATGGAAAGAAATGAGTAAAACATAATGGTATTCCTATCATAACATTGTGATAAGGAAGATGTACATGTAATGAACATGGATAGTATGTTTAGGTTAATACCATTTTCTATCCACAACTATCTATAGTGAACATATTTGGGCTGATACAAATTGCAAAATGGCTTATGTCACCCACATGAGTGGAGATATCAAAAAAGATAGACCTAAACACACTACGAAAAACTTTTACCATATGGAAAATCAGAGAGAAAACTATAATGACAAATTCAAAAATGGGCACACCTCATGTGCATCATCCAATCACAACATCATCATAATGAATTTTTCCATGTACTGAACATGGACAAAAAATTTATCAAAGGCATACCAGTTGGGCTAATACTTAACATCTAAAAAGACATACCTAATGCACATGTCGAAAATAATCATACCATATGGAAAATCAGAGACAAAACTTGGGGAATATTGAAGAAGGTGTGTTTGAACCAATGCATCAGTCATAATATGGGTTTCCAATAACAATTCATTGATATTTGGATGTCAGAAATTGTGGATTACAATCACATTAAAAGAAATATAATTTGGTTCCCATGACTAAATTTCCATTGAGATGCATTAGTATAGCAAAATAATCATAACATACCTCAAACTATAGAAATTTTTTTAAATAGGCTTAGGTTTAAAAAAGATGTATAAGAAACTAAATGTCCAAGTTATTATCACATGTGTGACCAACAACAATTAATTGGTATTGATGAATAAAGGGGAGTTTTATGGATAATATGTATAAGAAAGGAATAGTTGTACAAGGGTAGTACCAATTTATATTTTACATTTAAGTGAAGAATTTTACTACAATTAGAATACAACAAGTGATGTCCCTCTTGATCCATATTCATAAAACAAGACTAATCAAACTAGAAATCTCATTTGTATAGGTGTTACTTCAACAAGGGGAAAATCATGACCCTCTTAATCAAAATTCAAAAAACACTCCACACTATATCCATTGTAACAAGTGTCTCTCTTTAAATAAGATACAAACAACATGGCCTCTGTCACCCACAAAAGTTGAGACATACAAAAATACAAAAAGACACATCTATAATGTACACCATGAAAACACATATTTTTATATGAATGCAAAACAATAATGAATACAATTAGAGAAAATGCATAATGAAAAAATGAGATAAATGGTCACACCTCAAACATGGTATACCATATTGGTACGCATGCAATTAAGAATCCATGCATTAACCCAACATGGACAAATAGGTTTACAAAAGGCATTCTAATTGGAACGCAGCCCATGTTAGTGCTAGGTATAGTTCCTATACATAAATGGTTGATGATCCTATGTAAATACAAAAAAAAGTTCATTTTTCGTTTAGTTTATGACAATGGGTTTACGCAAAAAACAAAATAAATTTTGTACATAAGGTCTAATATTTGAAAAGGTGGCTAACAAAATGGCTAGACAATATCAGGGTAAATGTGGGTGTCGGATGTATGAAACCTACACACTACACCTAACATAATGCCTTATATAGAATTTTATGTCATTTTGTCTTATTTTATTTGCTATATTTTGGGATAAGTATACGGTTTTTCTATGCTAAACATGTTTACATGTGGTGAGTCCTAATTCCATGTCACTTGACTTCCTCGGTAAGAGGCTTGGATTTGTATTTCTTATGCTTAGACATGCACAGAAGGTATTCACTTCCAAAATGACATATCCAAAATGCATAACTTGTAAATCAATGAAATCATGATTGATTGGGAAAGACAAGAGTAGGCATGATATACTAAAGTTGGTTTACCACTATTTTGACATAATTCTATATGACAAGTTTCATAAGGAAACAAGTTTTCAGTCTCAATATTCTCATTCCACAGACAAGGAACAATCTAATAATTAGGTTGGGAAATATAAGAATTACAGTGAAACATATTTAAAATGAGATCATATGAGATAGTATACCACAACCACTATTTCCTAGGTTCCTGGTCAAAATAACTCTTCCTAGGTTCATAGCGTAAAGTTATGTAGTCTACGTCTACCACTGATAATTTGTTCCTGGCTAAGCTAGGATTAATAACCTTGACATATCCTATGATTGTATAAGGAATTAACTGAAACATATACGCTTGTCTAGGATTATAATTTGTGAACAAGAGAATTGGCCCGTTGTGGCTGCTAGAGTCAACAGTTGCCATTCATGTATGTCAACTGATATCAATGTACATCAATGCATTGGCAAATGCTTGATAAATAGCAACTAAAAACTATAAAGTAATGTTAATAAGTAGCATTATGACCCAAGTGCCCTTCCAAACTTGACCACAATTGAGTCAAGGCAGGTTATCCCCTGTTTATAGGGTTACATTATGAAACAAGTGGTATCTAAGGGTAAATTGTATGCCAATGAATATATTATTTAGCAATATTGGCCACAGGCAACCACAACTAAAATGTATGCATGCAAGAAAAGAAGGGCTAAGCAACTCATGACAATAGAACACAACCGTTACATAAGAGTAGTACAAAAATTGTGAATCATTACTTTAAAAAAGTTGAATACACCTTAACATATAGGAGGTATCTGCATAGTGCAATTGTTTTCAGTATCCACATCAATGAGCATCTCAATTTGATGCAAAACAAACAAAACTAAAAATGGGGTTAGTATGAAAGAGAGATCACAAATGACAAAATATAAGAAAATTATAGCATACTCAATTCTTGGTATTTTACTTAATTTTAATACATTTTCCAATAAAATAGTGTTACATACTTTTTCCCTAATTTGAGAAACTCTGGGCTTAAAATAACATATTTTAATAATATACATTTCCCATTAAGACCTATATGAAAAAACACCATTATATAAGGTTAGAATCTTGATAGTTTTTACCACACTCTTAAATCTGACTCATTAGAATACTTTTATGATGATGGTGAGTATATAGAGGGCTAACACATCAATAAAATCAAAACATAATGTATGAGGATATCGAACAAAATGGATTCATTGTCTCCAGTGAGTAACACAATAGCAATGGTCGTTGACCTACAAAACTTTGATCAATGCTTTTTCCCTCCTTACTAAACCATGTTGATTGATTTTTTCCCCTTTCAGTTCATTTACATATGTCATTTTGTTTAAGCCATCAATCTCATGCTTTAGTAGATGATTGTAGAAATTCCCATTTTAACCTAAGTACCTCACCATTGCGCCCCTACATTCATCTATAATACCATGTGCTATATTACAAATAGCATCATATTCAAGTCACAAATGACGTTCGTGCCTCCCTACTAAGTTTCCCTCACCCAATTCTTCTAGAATCATATCAAATTTCTCTTTGGGTCGATTTCTTCTTCTCTAGTTACTTCAGACTGAAGAAAATCACCATCACCGCTCTCAAACAAATTATCTCCATGGTAACATTCTCCAACCCTGGTAATCTTTTATCTGAATTCAGGTTTGGTGTGCTAATTTTCAAAATGTCTTCTCGACCTCATCCCCATCAATTACCTCGTCATAGTTTCTCGCCCTCAAACTAGTGATCGCAAAACCCCAACCCTAGGTTTGATGGCCTTGTTTATCACCACAAGACTTATAGAATCAATCTTCACTTGCGAATAATATAGGATCACAAGATCATTAGAGGAGTGCAAGACTGTAGGTGATAATGTTCATGTAGGTTGTAGGGGATGAACCCCCTAGGAGAAATCTCTAGCCTACCCTTGTGCATTAATATCGATGTCACACTTTCCATGGGAAATTCTTTCATTTGTCCTCTTGATTCTGCAACCTGGCCGCACAATATTTTGATATAGATATGCCAATATTTCATTGTCATGTTGTTTTATCGATAATCACAAGAAAGGGGAAAATGAGTCAATTGGTTTTTATTTAATTATAAATTATTCTACAATGGTTTAAACTTTTAAAAACTTTTAAAAATCATAATAAATAATATAGGGCTAAAAAATTATAAAAATGTTTGTTTTTGACATGAGAAAAATTTTCTCGATTAAATGATAGTATTTTAGGAATCAAAATCCAATGTTATCAGAATGGTCATCTAAAGATTAATAGATTGAAGTGCATATCTAATAAACATTTACAATAGAAATAGGTATTGAGAATCTTGAATTTGAACCCTAGAAAGGTCTAGGAGGAATTAAGTCTAGTCTCGAAGGTATGTGCAGTCCTTATTTGATGTTTAGGCAAATATTTGACTTTGATATATATTTTATCATAATGAGGCACCTCTTGATATCCTTACTCCTTATTTAAAAAAAATCATTCTAGTGGCAGTTGTTTTTAATTCTCTGATACTCTCTTTATTCATATTATATTGGGTTTGTAACCCCTCATGCTATATTATTTAATCATGACACAATTGATGATCAGAGTCTTGCATTCTATTATTGCAAGTGGTCTTAGACTAATTTAACTAACGTAGATTCTTATCCATAGCCAAGTTTTTATAAAAGGATGTGCTCTTCCGTCCATGGTGTGCTATTTTACTCTTAATAAATACAGGGGTGTGTTATTCTGCCCAGGCATGCTACTCTATCATCCTTATTTGTAGGCCAATGATCCTTGGTGTCTAGGTCGTGCTTTAGTTATTTTTAGTCTATTTTATCTAGATGCAAATGTTTGTGTTATGAATAGGTCCCAGACAAGAACATTTTATAATGTGATGATTTCTTATACGCCTCATCTTCTATTTATACCTTCTTGAACTTACCTACATACAGATAGCCTCTCTTTAATGGGAACCTCCAATTTTCTTACTCTTTTGTTTTAAATGCCAAGATATGTTTTATTTGTACATACTCAATGTTCACTAACCTCTTATACTATTCTATTTCTTTGGGTACAATGCCCCCTCCACCCAGAGCCCGAGTATCCAGTGGACTTGGGATTTGTGGATCAAGAAATTGGAGATCAAGATATAGAATAACCTGGTCAAGATTAGGACCTCCTGAGGTGCCTAGGTGTCTCTTTGTCTCCTCTTTATCTAGTAAAAATTGATTTAGAATTTTACTTTGTCCATCATGTACTTATATGTGAAATAACTTTCCTTGTAATAGTATTAGTTTTTTTCATTGCAAAACTTTTTAGCATTGTTATGTATTCCATTATATTTTGAATAATAGTATGCATTCCTTCCTTTTGTTGTGATGTTTGTGTTTGGGGATTTCATTGTTTTTATTTCCAAATGAAAGTAAGGAATGGTCACATCGCTTGGACCAACTCGTTCAATAAATCAATTGACTCAATGCACTAGGTAGAGTGTCCTACCACAAATACCAGACGTACATCTCTGAAGACCCAGCAGAATCAACTCCAAGAGATTGGGATAGGATATGAAGTATGAGGGGGAACTAAAGGACTATCAACTCCACTAACATGTCTCTCATTTTAAAGACATTCACCAATAAGGGCATGCCCAAGCTAGGGTTTCGGCACGATTTCCTCTGCAAGGCATTTATAGAAGTAAAAAATAGGATGACAATTAAGAATATAAGATTTGTAGGGTTAACCTAGAGGATATAGACACTTAATGATGTCTAGCAGTAGATTTTCCTTCTGTGATGGTAGGCTTGCTCATACCCATGTTTATGAGCACGTACACAACCCTAGCCTGGGAAGAATCCTTCCTCTCCATGTCAGTTCAACTGAGAACCATAGTGCAACTTCTCGTTGATGCCACAATTGCAAAATGCTGCATAGAGTGGAACTTTAGAACCAAAATGATGTTGTAGGATAGAGTAAGCACAAAGATGAGAGAGAAAACAATAATCAGACAAGACAGTGTCGCACGACAAAAAAACTGATTTGGGGAATGAGGATGATGATTGGAAGAGTGATTTTGTTCGACACGTCGACTGTTCTCAGATAAGACAACACTTAACCAGACTGGGATCTTCAATCTCGACTAAAGGAGGACTGACTTGGTTCTTATTTTAGGATCATGAAACCCAAAATGGGGTTTGTTAGTCTGGTTTTAGTCAAACACCATTCCACCCTAACCCAAATCGGATTGAGGTGAGATGGAAATAAAAGATAGCTAGAAATCTAGATCCAATCACAAACCGGATAGGGGCTTAGAGCTTGTTTACTGAAGACACCATATCATAAGTTTCATGAAGGACTAGGTCCATTGTATGTTGAATGTTAGAGCTTTAGATGTCAATCTTATATTTGTTAAGAGTTTAATTAAATGTCGATATCACATCTAAGACCTAATGACCATCAACGGTCGAGGTGGACATAATATGGTCTGAATTTGTTTGTTCCAACTTGATACAACATATTATGCATAAGCCTCAATCTGAACGGAAGCATAGAAGTATTATTTGGTTCATTTTACTACTAGCGCTCAGTATAAAAGTTTGTCTTTTAAAAGATGTTTGAAATGTAGAGATAGTAATTTCTAGTCATTTAAATTTATAAATAAAGTAATTTGTAGTCATTTAAATTTACCAAAATGATATGCTATTGACTCTCATGTGGGACTTTGTGTTCACATATAAGGTAGATATGGTGAATATTGACATTCACCAATGGGAGATCAAAAGTCATTCTTTGCCTAAGTCTTAGATATGTGTAGGAAGTGTTCATGGTTCAGGACTGGGACATAAACCACTAAACCCATGTGCCCCCCCTAAGCGTATTATTTGGTGAAGATAGTCAAAATTCTAGATTTGAATGCCTTAACACTTCATACAAGTTGTCCTACATTTTTTATTCATATGACACATCTAGCAACTTGGATAATCCATAGTTGAAATACATGAAGAATTATACTAGGAAATTCCATGATAACCACATATAATAAACTAGGTGGCAACCAACCTAAATAAGCCTAACATTATTAAATTCACCACAATACCCCAATATTTCCTAAGAATTGATGTGGTAATTGAAAATGACGGTCAAGCGGGTGAGATTGAGAGGCTATTTCACAATTGCCTCTTTTATCCATAACCTCAAAAATGGTCATAGGGTGTAACTAATGGCTTGTTGAGGTAGAGGAGGGTCAAGCAAAAGAAAGAAAGTAACATGTGCAATAATATAAGATTTGTAGTGCATATCTCTGATGATATTTGCATTTCACAAAAAAGACATAAATATATATATCTAGGTTATAATATGTTGAACACTAATTGAAAGAGACCCAATGAAGGCCAATAACTGTGATAGAAGGAACCACAAAGGGGAATATGGTATTGAACATTGACAAATCAATGAGAAGAAAATGTTTATGTCTTTCTTTGCCTATGAAAGAAGACCACACAAATGGAATCTAACTTAGATGATGTTGCTGAGATAGGGTGATGAATCTAACAAAATCATGTGCATCAAGATTTTGATAAAACTTTTCACCTAGAATCAATTAATTCCTTAGCATGTTTGTGGGGGGACTCCCACAAGACACAATCAAATGATATATTTCCACACTCAAGTGTATAGGGAGAGGCAAATCTCATGGGAGAAGGAAGGAGGTTATATTGGTTATCCAATGGTCACTCTCATGAATATGTGTTTTTATTGGAAGATCAATGTGTCATTGTTAATTGGGGTGAATAGGTCACAGATTGGATAATGTGGTTAACAAACATAATCCATTAGATTCATTGATCCATTATTTCCATAAGATTATTTATGTGACACTTAGAAGGCCCATCCCATTTAGAGCATCCATAGATAGGAAATTCAATTTCACGTGAAACCAAACACCATATTTTTATATACTCTTCTTATATCCTCAAAAATAATATGTTGTGGAAAAAGATGATATCCTTAATCATATTATTATATTGAAGAAAAGGTATTCATATGAGTCAAATAGGCAATCTTAATATATTGTACATGTATTGTGTATAATTCCATATTTAGTGCAATTATGAACGTTTGTAAGGTCCATTTAAGTAAGTATTGAGTAGAATCATTATGGTACTCTTATTTTTTGTTTAAACATAGTGAAACCTGTTTGAATGTTTTTTATTCTTGGTTAATAGTACAAAGGATAATTACCTAGTTACATCTACTTGTATCAAATAGTTGATTTATAAACTTTAGAGTATGAGCCATGTTTTGGTTAGTTGACAAGGTTACTTTGTGGAAGTTGGGCCCTTAGTTAACGGGATCTCTAATTTAGTGACCCAATTGTCAGTATAGAGGTTTGTTTGTACACAATATTAATTATAGTAGAATCTTAATGAATTAATTTCAAAAGCAACATTTTTCCCTCAAAACTCATTTTGTAATAGTGAGAATCTAGAAGTATTCCTAAATAAGTAATTAGTATTATCATTATAAGTCGTATAGTGATAATTATATATATAGTTTTCAAAATTCAACACATATCTAGAAACCTTAGTTGAAACGGAATACTATAACAAGTTCATCTATCATGAAAAAAAATTATCCAACCTAGTTCTTATCTGTTGAAAGGTCATGTGTTATCTCTCAAGTTTAAGGATAAATCATTAAAAATGTGAAAATACTATGGATTGATCATTTGGTTCACTATTAATAAAACTATCATTTACCCAAGATTGATGACCTTTGTCATTCAAAGAATGTTATTATATTATACAAGTTGTTTTTCATCAATTGTGTCTAGAAGATTTTAATTTTCATTAAGTATTTGTTCAAAATAAACTTATACTTGTTATGGATATGATGGCAAACATTTTTATTATTTCTACTTTTTATTTATTATATCATGGTTACAATCTAGTAAGCTTGACATCTAAGAAATATCATGAATAACTATTAAGAATCAACCTAGAGTCTTTGAAAAAACACCAACTAATATCAAGTTAAATTTGATGTATATTTAAATAATGTATATTTTATGGATTATTTCAATACTCTAGGAACATATTTATGGATCCAACAAAGGTAGAAGTAGATCTAAATTAGAAAATATCAAATCCTTTATTTAAGTTGAAAAGCTTTCTATGAATATGTTGTAGCAGGAATTATATTTAGAAGTTCATAGAGCGTGTCATACTATGAAGAAGTTAATAAATAAGGAAGTAAGTTTTCATTAAACTAGAGAGTTCTAAGAAATATGTTAGAAGATTAAATATTTTGTATTGTTGTCCTATGAAAACTACACATAATGTACATCTTTTATTATCTAGTAATAGTTCTAGAGCTGGCAATTTATGTGTGTTTATGCAATATGATCGTGTTGTTTTCTTATGAATCATGCACAAAAACACTCTAAATATGAATGAAGTTGGTTTCCATCATCATGCCTTTATTCTTTTGCATATTTATCTATATCGAGTGCATATTAAGGTTTTTATTAATTAACAAGTTTAAAGTAATTCATGAATCATGATGAATGATCCTAAGTAAAACTAGATTTATGGAGGTATGAAAGGGTATGACTGCATTTTCATATCAATATAGTAAAGAAAATGTCATTATTGATACATTGAGTAGGGATAACATGCTACATGTATACTTACAATTGAGGCAGAATTTGTGGATAAATGAAAGTATATCCTTGAAGAATATAAGGTTTTGATAATTACTTTCATGATAAGATATTATTTAAGGAGAGTATTATTCAATCTTATAAAAGGGACACTAGGTGTTATACATAAAGAATGAAGTGAAAAAGGCTCAAGCTAGACTAAATCACAGATAATTAGGAATATGGTTCTATAAAACATTAGAGGTTTCAAACTATTTTAATATGAATGAAAAGCTTTGAATGAAGCACAATCATAAAGGTACTCGATTCTCTCTCATAGAAGTAAAATGGATAAGAATTTGCAAAGTATATATATATATGTGTGTGTGTCTATGTCTGTGTTTCTATCTCTCACTCTAACTATATATATACTATTGATACACTCGAGTGTATTCTAGCCTAATATATCTCTCTCTCTCTTTCTATATATATATATATTGTAGGGAAATATGGCATCAGATAGGTAGTGGAAATAAAACATTTACTGACAAATTTCCCATTAATCAACAAGTCACTTAAATAACTATGCAATGGAATGGATGGTTTCACAAAGATATAACTGGTCCTAGAGCAAGTCCAGTGACAATCCTCATCGATGTAAATGTGCATTTTGTCTTGGATGGTATCTGTACAGCTCCTAGTTACACTAGGACTCATCTGAATGCTCCGCCACAGACAGCAGACTCGAACATCATTGTCTGCGACAACTCCTCTTGACATGGACTGCTGGATGACGTCGTCCTCCTTAGCGACGGGCAAAAGGTTGCCTCGCCTCTAGAGAAGTCCATGTGGACCAACTAAAACTCATGTTGTCCTACCAGAATGGAGAGGAAGGAGTTTTCCCTCCCATTGGTGTACTAGTCACCAACCTACTCCCCCATAAGAATGATCATCAGTTGTTTCTCTCCCGTAGCTATCCCTCCCTAGTCGGGTAGGACATGCTTGGTCTCTCTTGGTTACCACAACTAGAGAGGACAATAATTGTCAGAGAAATTGATTTTCAATTAGCTTTATTATGGTCTGGGAAGCCCCCAGTATCACTCTATATATAGTGGAGGCCGGGATAGGGTCTCCAGTCTGTGTGGGAGTGGAAGGGACTAGAAGATCTCAAATTTTCACAATAATTCTACAAACTTCACAGCCTGCTACAGCCGAAGTGGCTGTTTGGAAACCCAGACAGTCGTCTGGCATGTGAGACAGTAATCTAGAATGCAAGATGGTCATTTTGTAGTTTACCAATTTTGTACATATGTCTGAAATTCAATTCCAAATAGTGCACGTCATGACGTCAGCACAATCCTAGATGCAAGTGAATTGCACCCTCAAACTGGCTGTTTGGTTCATACGATATGGGCGTCTCACACTACTCGATACAGGCATCTTGCACAAGCAATATGGGTGTCTCACAGGTCAGGTTAGGTTGAATTCCAGCCAATGCACAATATAATCATCCTGACACTCCAAACGGATGTCTCAACACTTGAAACGATTGCTTGGCAGTCCAGTCAGCTGATTTGTTATGTGAATTGAATACCTAAACACTTTATTAATCAATCCAATCATCATTCAAGATAAAAATCCTATTCAAGATGAGTTCCTATGCATGTAACCCTATAGGTCCCTTATTATGTTGGTAGTGAATGTTCATAACAACTTATGACATCACAAGCAATGAGTGGTGTCTAGTAATACATTATTTCTACCTAAGTAAATGGAAAGTTGGAGAACAACTTCAACCAAAAATTTGTGTATGATGTTATAGTGTTTGTATAGTTCCTCTGTCACTTATATCCAGATTGAACTAGAGGTCTGGAACACTCTTCCTCATTATTATTCAATCTTGTTCCTTGAATTAGAGTAGACTATCTGAGATATATGTAAGCTCAATATCACATATTGACTCACATGTGTGTGGCCACGCATTTCTCAATCTCTCTAATCAAGAGGTCTTGGATATTATACTCCCTTAGGAGGGACACATTCCATCTCTATCACTCACAGTCAGTCCCCATGTGTGAGAGTCACCCAATCATCACTTTTATAATAACCCATGTTTCAGGATTGCATTTGATGATGTCAAAGCATATCTAATGACATGTGATGAGTGCAGTGATTTTAGGTCTTAGAACCACAAACACTACCATCACTATGAGAGTTGACTATGACTACCATAGTAATGGTTTCCATGTGTCAGTCTCATGGTGAGTATGTCGATACACAATTCTCTAATATGTATTTGTGTGCTTGGTTTAATATCGTCGTATCATGAATAATGAGATTTTGTCATCAACCAACTCACACTCTGATCTTATGTGTCATTGTTGTCTATTTCCCTTCCACAATAACAACCGATCAGGGACATAACAAGAATGCATATATTCTTAATATTCATATGATCTCATTGTTCAAGTCCTCAACTTGAAGATATACGTCATCGACTAATATCATTCACTAGACATTTATTATGTTATTTCATTATCTCAAGATCGAATAAATTAGAAACTTGCCTTTATTAATAATGAAATCATTTTCAACTTATGCCATTACAATCATCATATGATTGGCTCTCTGGGCACACATACCAACAAACTCCCACTTGTACTTAGAGCCAATCACCCACAAATCATATTTTGAGTGACCTAACATGTCTATCATGCTTCTGCTGTGAAAGTGATTTAGTAGCGGGTTTAGCAACATTTGCTTCAAGTCAGTATTTTGCAATTTTCACATATCTTCATTGTATGACAACTCATATGAGATGGAAGTGTCATAGTATTGTATCTCAGATTCCCAGCCTAACTAGTAGCTTTGGTGTTGTCATCAGTATTACTATTGTTTCATCAATAGTTGGAACCTCACAGAAGTTCACCCATATGAACTTCTTGATCCACACAGTCTCCTATATTGTTCTCATAACACGGAGATACTCAGCTTCTTTAGTAGATTTGAACAACTGTCGTTAGCTTAGAATCTTTCTAGAATACAGTTCTCATTTAATGTCAAATACTAACTTAGATTATGATCCATTATTTGTCAGTTTGGAATCTTGCATCAGTGTAACCCTTTACATCCAACTCTTCCTTATCACCATACTCAAGGAATGGATCTTTTTAGTGCTTCACAAGAACCTAAGGATGTTTATTATGGTAGTCCAGTGACTCTCATTGGCATCTGACATATACCCTCTTGTTATGTCTAATACATACGAGATTGCTAGATAGGTATGTATATTGTCTCATCATGTCCAATACATATGAGATGTCTAGATATCCTCTTGTCATGTCCAATCCATATGAGATAACGAGATAAGTACATAACATTGCATTAATAGATCCAATTTTGAATGCATATGGCATCTATCTATGTGTTCCTATTCTTCACAAGAATTGGGACACTAGGCTCTTGAGAGACTAACTCCATGGAACATGGACAAGTTTTCTCTCATTGAGTATTGCATGTTGAACCCTTCAGTATCTTGCCAATATATGTGCTCTTTCTTAGGTTGAGAAGCTTTCTAGATCTATCTCTATAGATCTTAGTTCCTATCACATAGGATGCTTCTCCTAAGACCTTCATAGAGAAGGTTCATTCCTTGCCAAGTTTTAACATTTATAGGATAAGGATGTTATTCCCCATCATTATGTGTAATATAAATATGCTTCCACTAAATATTTTGTAATAATAAACTCCATCTTCATTCTGACTCAAGTCAAACTCTTTGACTGTCTTGTCAAATAAAAGATTCCATCTCTGAGATGCTTGATTCAATCCAAAAATTGACCTTTGCAGCTTATAGATTTTATTTGCATTAATGGATTTGTAAAACCTTTAGGTTGCATCATATAAACATCCTTATAATTATTCCAATTAAGGAATGTGGTTTTAACATCCATATGCCAAATCTCATAGTCATGATAAGTTGTAATAGCAACCATGATCCAGATGGACTTAACCATGGCCACGGGAGAAAACATTTTGTCATAGTCAATGACTTGAACTTGTCTGAAACCCTTTGCAACCAATTTTCCCTTATAGGTTTGATTTACCATCCTTCTCGATCTTCTTCTTAAAGACCCACTTGCACCCTATGGGTTTTACCCCTTCAGGTGGATCCACCATGGTCCATACCTTGTTGGCATACATGGATTCCATCTCAAATCTCATGGCTTCAAGCCATTTCTCATACTCTTATCCCTCAATAGCATCTTGATAGATAATTGTCTTATCATCTATGACCAATTTGTTGCCTTCTTGAGTCACAAGATATCCATATCTCTCAGGTTCAAGGCATGTCCTATTAGATCTACGAGATTCATGTGTTACTTGAGGAATTTGAGATTCCATAACAACTTGTGAGTCTCTCTATTCCTCACGTACCTCCTCAGGTTCAATGTTTTCTTGTTGGTCTCGAGCATCTTCAATTTCTACTTTCCTCCCACTGATTCCTTTGGAAATAAATTCCTTTTCAAGAAATACATCATTTCTGGCAACAACTATTTTGTTGTCAGTTGGGTTGTATAAGTAGTATCCCCTTGTATCTTTAGGATATCCAACAAAATAACATTTATCAGACTTAGGGCCAAGATTTTCAAGAAACATTTTCCTAATCTAAGATTCACATCCCCAAATCTTCATAAAAGACACATCGGGACGTTTCCCATGCCATATCTCATATGGTGTCTTTTGAACCATCTTAGATGGTACTCGGTTAAGTGTAAATGCGGCAGTTTCAAGAGCATACCCCCAGAAGGAAGTTGGAAGATCAGAAAAAACTCATCATTGATTGCCTCATATCTAGTAATGTGTGATTCCTTCTTTCTAACACATCATTATGTTATGATGTTCTAGATGGAGTCTATTGTGATACAATACCATGGGCTCTCAGAAGGTCACCAAATTCTTGGCTTAAGTATTCTCCACCTCGATTGGATTGAAGTGCCTTAATACTTTTTTCAAGCTAGTTATGTACTTCATTCATAAACTCTTTAAACTTTTCAAGAGTTTTTGACTTATGTTTCATCAAGTAAACATAGCCATACCTATTGAAATCATCAGTGAAGGTAATGAAGTACTACTAACCACCTTTGGAATTTGTTCTAAAAGGCCCACATACATCAGTATGTATGATTCCTAAAAGATCACTAGCGCTCTCACTGATACCAATGAATGGAGTCTTTGACATCTTTCCCAACAAACAAGATTCACATGTCTCGATTGATTCAAAATCAAAAGAGTCTAGATAACCATCTTTATGGAGTTTGGATATGTGCTTCTCATTTATGTGCCCCAGACAAAAATGTCAAAGGTATGTTTGGTTTTTGTCATTGAGTTTTTGTCTTATGGTATTTACGTTATATACGCTTGTCTCTAGATCTATCAAGTATAGACCATAAGACATTGCGAAACTGCCATAAAAGATCCCATCTTTACCCAAACAAGATACAAATATGATGTTCATATTAATGGTAGGTATGTAATAGAAGTTCTCTAACTCTATTATAAGCCCACTTGGTAGAGATAACTCATATGTTCCAATTGTGTTGGTTGCACTTCTTGTGCCATTTGCAACTCAGAGTTCTACCTCACCTTTTTGTAAAGGTCTACTTGTTATGAGATCCTTCACATTCGGTATGTAGTACCCATGCTAAGGAAGTAGTAAATTTAACCTTAATAATGTATATACCATAAGTAGAGATCTCAATCCCTTTCTTCATCTTCCTAGGTTCCCTTATCCTTCTCCTTATTTTGAGTGTAGAAGATTTGGACTTCAGCTTAGCCACAGAATGCTTCTTGGCCTTGCCTTTGTCCTTGGAATCAAGTCCGTTGATCATCATCACGGATTTGTCCATCTTCATTTGTACTTTCACACTTATCAAAATTTCAAGAAACTCTGACATTGGTCTAGCCATGTTACTCAAGTGATAACACTCGATAAATTGGCTATATGATTTAAGCAAAGATTGCAAAATCATATAGGCCAACTCTTGACCTAAAGGAAGTCCCAGTCTTTCTAGATGCTTCATATGCCCAATCATATTGAGCACATGAGGTTCTACTAGATCTCTCTCTATCATTTTGCACTCAAATGGCTCCTTAGAGACATTATACCTTAAATGCTTATCATGTTGTTTATGCAACTCATAGTTCATACAACCTAGTAGAAGGTTCTTGATGTTCATGCTTCAAAGAAGCATCCATGTCAGTCTTCGGCGAATTTGGATTGGATATTGGCACTGGTGTTTTAGGAACATGCATAACACTTTTCAAGGTCCTGAACTAGTTAAGGAAATAAATCTTATTTAATTTTTCTGATTGCGATGATTGAGTGTTTTTCATTTGATTCTATAAGAGAAAAATTACATTTGTGAAAAATCATTTTTGATTTGATTTGATTTGAAAAGTCAATATTAATTAGGTTTTTAATTAACTATCGCTCCCACTATTTTATTTAAATTGATAGCGCTCAATATCAATTTGGAATATTGTAGTAAACAATATTATAGTGGGCCAAGATCCTAATTTCATCAAAATCATGAGCCAGCTAGGGATGTCACTGACAACTTGATTCTATCATGTATGAAACTTTTTCCAATTGCATCACATGCAACTCTAGATAGATGATATGCACAACTCTTTGTCATTGATTATATGTATGCTTCTAGGTGCTAAATCTAATTAAGATCACCTAGTTAAGCCTGACCCATAATCCAACATGATAGACTATGTACCCTACTAGGGCAGACCCATATATCTACCATCACACTTCCATGAGATAGACGGTGCACCACGCTAGGGCGTGCCCATGGTTAGTCGATCACGCTTTTCATGTGTGTTACTTATGGAGAGCATCTAAGACTTAATATTTTAATTGAGGGAGTTTATATAAATGCATATACATTAACCACTCACCACACATATATATAGTATGTATCATATACATGCTATAACCCACAAGTAAACATGCAATAAACAAAAAGCGATGGTTATGGCAAGCCTAATGTAATTCCTTGAAGCCACAAGAAATTACCACAATCTAGGTCTACATCATATGTAGAAACATATTGTTGATGAAGATATGTTGTTTCCAATCTGGGTTGACTGGTTCAACCTTTGAACCGATCGGCTTGCCTCTTGGTCAGTCGGTTGGTCACCTCCAATTGGTCATTTGGATCCTCCAAATGATTGGTTGTTCGTCCTATAGCCATTCTTTTGGCTCCTCCAAACAATCGATACGCCTGGTCCTTCGTGCTCTCAGTCGGCTCACCAGTTGGTCATCTTTTCCTGCTAGACGGTCGGCTCAGACCCTCCAGCCGGTCAGGTCGGCATCTATCTTCTTGGTTAAAATAAGAAAGTAAACTATCCTACTTTTAAATAATTATGGAGAAACCTCGAGTTACATACGAGGGGAGCACAGGTAGAAGATAATAATACTTTTACATTGGGAAGATAAGAGAGAGGCTCGGTTCACTGACTGAGATAAATAGGATTAACCAACCAAACAACCATGCACAGATAATAGGGGTAATTGACCATAACCATGCTACACATCCACCATCAAAACTCACTTTTAGGGTGACGCATGTAAGTTGCATATATATATATATATATATTCATTTGGGTTATTATATGGTGATTATTCAGACGTGCACATCAACCAGTATAAATATTCACATTGCATGCAATAATGAAACTTGATAAAATCAAAATCCGATCATATCGATTATCCCAAAACATAATTAATTGACATGGCTCTAATACCACTAGGAAAATATGACATAAGATAGACAGTGAAAATAAAAAATTTACTGACATATTTTCCATTAACCAGTCGATCACGTCAATAACTATGAAATGAAAATGATGGTTTCATGAAGATATACCTGGTCTTGGAGCAAGTCCAGTGAAAATCCTCATCGATGTAGATGCACACTCTGTCTTGGACGGTGTCTGTGCAGCTCCTAGTTGCGAGCGTGGATATCAAGCGTGTAAGGGCAACAAATTAGGCACTATGGCATACCGTCAGGTGGGATTTTCTCTCACATAGGAAGGCTTTATGGAAGGATATTATGTCAAAAAAGTATACTCACCACATCAAACAAGGCATATCCAATGTGTCATTCCTCTGTAAGTGCATGGAATTATCCAAAACCAACTAGTGTTGGAATCAAGGAAATCGATCTTGTCTGGTGCTAACACTAACAAATGGCGAAAAAGATGGATTCAAGGAAGTATATCTCCACAATAGAAGATGAACAAATCTAACCCACCCGAGCTACAAGACCTTAAAGTAAGCTCCATGGTGGACATGTAGGGAGAGTGGGATCATGAATTTCTATAAGAATGTTTTGATGAGGAAACAACCAAACTCTTTACTCTCATGCCACCTTCGTGGAAAGAAGTAGGGACTGATGAAGTCACCTACTTATATGATGTCAAAGGAAACTTCTCTACAAAATGCATATACTAAAAGATCTAATATATATCTACAATTAGGACCCTAGGTAGATGGAGGTCTATTTGGAAGTTAGATGTACCATAAAGAGTCAAGACCACCCTATGGTTAGCTATGCATGGGGCACTGATGACAAACCATAATCGGGCAAGAAGAGGGTTCACAAGCAATGATCATTTTCCAAGATGGTGCAGAAGTTGAAACATCATCACACACTCTAGAGTAGTGCTTGGATATCCAACATGTCTGGACCTTGATCTAATAGAAAGCAAATGCTACATTGATCACATGCCAACCCTTCTCTATATGGATCTCTACCAATTTGATTAATGAAAGATATCAAGCATAATTGCCAACCTAGGTAGCTCTCACAGTATGGACACTCTAGACGTACCATTGGTAAACAATATTTAAAAACACAAAAATGACCCATGAAAGTATGTTCAAATCCATCACAAAAGAGGTACTTAGATGCCTCACTACATTTAAACACGATAGAGCAACAATCTAGGGTCAAGAACTTAATGAAAATAGGTAGAAACTTCCTAAAAGGGACTAGGTGAATCTAAATGTTGATGCATATGTAAAGAACAAGATAAGCATCATGATCACTGGCTTTGTGGTCTAAGATGTGACAGACAAGTGGCTATGGGGGGGGGAAGTAATAGAGACACGGGGCACGATATACGTCTACTTGAACTTGAGCTATCTCGATTGAAATATAGATATGCAAAGAAAGGTTCATTGGAGCATATTTAGAATTAGATAGCCTACAAGAGATCAAGATGCTGTAGGAAAATAGGGCACATATGTAGGCAACAGAAGCAAAAAACTTAATTGCCCATTTCCGAAGAGCAACAAGATCATGTCAACAACAATGTATCTAGGAAGGGAGGTTTGCAAGGTTATACCCTCCTGGAGCAAGTCCAACAACATTACCCTTGCATTTTTAGATGTGCAACTATCATCTAGTTACTCTTTGATGGTGTCTATGCATCTCCTAGTCTTCACCACAGACAACAGATTGGAGCAACTTTTTACAGCAGCTGCTGCGGTCTCACTACAGACTACATGCTGACGATGTCTTCTAAGCGGAAGACAATGACCTCCCACCTCTAGAGTAGTCCACACAAACCAATTGAAACTCCACATTATGCTGCCAGATCCAGTAGAAAGGACTTGTCCCTTTCTATCAGCGTACTAGTCACCGACATGCTCTCCCACAACTGATCTTAGTTGTTCTCTCCCTTGCTATCCCTCCCTTTGACAGGTAGGACTTGCTTGGGCTCTTTATTGATTGCCACATCCAGAGAGGACAACAATTTCCAGAGCAATTGATTCTCAATTATGTGTCTTGGGAAGCCCCCGATACCCCTCTATTTATAGTAGAGGCCACAGTTAAGGTTCACGATTAGTTTTAGTGTAGAAGGGTCTGGAATCATGAATGTTCTAGAACCTGCGAACTACAAGACAAACATCTCATACTATAAAATGGTCATCTCATATGCGAGATGACCATCTCACTAAGTGAGATGGTTGTTTCACATAGTTTCCTATTCTAAATCAAATTGGCAATTCTAATCCAACTAATGCACAACATGATGTCAACACTAATCCTTGATGCAATCGAATTTCCCCACAAACCGGGCGCGTTGCTCATATGAGGTAGGTAGTCATCTCACGACCACAAACCATTTATCTTGCTCATGCGAGTTGGTTGTCTAATGACCATCATGTGAGAAGGTCATATCACTCATGCGAGATGGTCGTCTCATGCCCCAGTTATGGTAGAACTCAGCCAATTAAGTTTCTAATCAACCTGACACTTCAAACAGTTAGTCTAACACTTGAACTTGATGATTCTGAGTCCATTCAGTTGATCCATTATTTAATTGAATACCTAAACACCTTTAGCATTAGATCTAAACATTATTCATGAATATACTCATTTAATCCAGGTGTATCCTATGCGTATGACCCTATAGGTCCAGAGTTACGTTGGCAGTGAATGTCCATAAAAACTTATGACATCATAAGCAAAGAGTGGTTCCCAGTCACACATCATTGCTACCCAAGTAATTCAAAAAGTTTGAGAACAACTTCAACCTATAATCCGTGATTAGTGTTACCATGATCGTATATTTCCTTTGTCTCTGATATCTGGATTGAAATCAAGGCATGGAATAATCACCCTCTCAACGTTCAATCCACGTTCCTTGAACTAGAGCAGACTGTTTGAGATGCATATGAGTTCACATATCACATATTTAATCGCATAAGTATGGCCATACATTTATCAGTCTCTCTTATCAAGAGGCCTCAGATCGACATCACTCACACTCAATCCCCATGTGTCAAAGCTACCCAATCATCACCTTTATGGCAATCCATATTTTAGGATTGTATTTGATGATGTCAAATTATACCAAACAACATGTGATGAGTGTAGTAACTTTAGGTCTAAGAAACGCAATCACCACTATCACTATGAGAGATGATTTTGACTACCATTCCAATGTCTCCATGTATCACTCTCATGGTGGGTCTGTCTGATACATTGTTCTCTAACATGTACCTGTGTGCTTGACTTGATATCACATATCATGGCTAATGAGACTCTGTCATCAGTCAACACACACTCTAGTCTTATGTATTACTATTGTCTATTTTTATTCCACAATAATATCCAACTAGGGACAAAACAATAATGCATATACTCTTATCATACGCATGTTCTCATTGTTCAAGTCCTCAACCTAAAGACATATGTCATCGAGTAACGTATATCATTCTTTCCACATCTACTTATATCTGTGTCATCATCTCATGAATGAGACAAACATAATACACAAAATTACCTTTATTGTTATCAAATTAGGTATCTAATGCCACATCTCAATCATCATATGATTGGCTCTCTGGGGCATCCCAATCATCATATGATTGGCTCTATGAACATACATACCAACAGATGCTGATAGGGAAGATGGAGGTACCAGAAAAGTATAAGCCATGGTGTAATCTTATAGAGAAGTACATTAGAGGTTTAGAGTCTATTCAATTTACTTTGGATAAGAGAGATTGTAATACATTTGCTGATGTAGTATCGTGTGGGCCTTGATACATGGAGATATTTCATGTAGGTGAAGGCAATGCCTCAAGTTCATGTCCAAGATAGTTGGGGATGAAGTACTACTGTACCACAGTAGTATCCCTAGTTCTGGTTTTCCTATAATAAGACTACTAGATGAATAGATTTTCTCTTGGGTTTATAAAAAATAATTATTATGGCTTTTACAAGATATACTAATTTAGTGAATTATAGAACAAATCTTTGAAACTATTGATTTACCCTCGACATATGATTGCTATATCATAGTATGTAACATGCTATGTTGGTCATTTCCCAAATATACAAAAACTGCATGATCAAATTAAAATCATGCCAAAAAGGCCAGAGTACATCTAAGCATGGCACTGATTGATTAAATACGAGGACATTTGCATTAAAAACCCATGATCATCTTCTTCACTCGCCTTCCACATGATCACAACATACAAAACAAATCTCAAAATATCATTGTCCAAAACCCAAAACTTGCGATCCAGTAGTAGTGGAGACATAGTTCACCAACCTCCAACTTGGCCGGCCTTGGAAACCATAGATAGAGGTCAAGAACGAATTAGGGATCTCACTCTAGCCGCTACCATGGCAGCAGGAGGCAGAAGCATGAAAACCAAACATAACCAAAAAGGGGATGTCCCAAGCATTAAAACACCCCATGGTTATTAGACGAGGTCATCAGAGGAAAAACTTGGAAAGCTAAGAGAGGAAAACATACCTTACATTAGTGGAGGTAACAAACCCAAAAAGCAAACTGAAAAATGGAACAAGAAGGATAACTCCCACGACCCAACTGGTGGTGCAAGAAGCTTCATCAGAGTCAACTAAAATGAAATGTGGGGTTGGCCATCCCTTTCTTGGTATGCAGGGCGGAAGAGCAGCCGAGGTGGCACAAAAAGAAAATTGGAGATGGGAGAGTAGTGATCAAGTTAGTCGATGAAAAAAAAAGGCTTCTAGGAGTTTTCTCATGGTCTCATAGATGTTTTAGTATGGTTTTATAGATATTCAAGGTCACTGTTAGATGAGGAAACTCAAGGGCAAATAAAAATAGGGAAGAAGGAGGGCTCCCTTGTCGACAAGGAGGTCGGGGTGATGAATCCCTATCAACCTAGGGTTCACATGGTTTGGTCTTCAACGAGGAGTGTGAAGTGAAGGAGATAAGGGGAATAGGAGGAGAGTAGAGAGAGGGAGAAGGATATTTATATTCAATAGACTGTAGAGTCCAAAATCAGTCAGACACTAGGTAGAAAAGAAGAGGGGCCTTAACAATGAGACACGTGACGCCCATACTTCTAGAAAGTCATGAGGAAACTAACATGACATTAAAGTTAGAGAGAAGTAACAGATAATTTGAAGTCCAATTCAAATAGGGATTAATATTTAGACATTATCTTCTCTAGTCAAACTAGTATAGATATCATTATCCAATTAAGTTAAAATTTGATACCTAGACTAATTAGGTCACAATGAACATTATTATGCACTTAGATTTGGATTTTGAAATTATCTTGTGCTTATTTGAGTATAATTATGATATATCATTATTATCTTAGTAACTATTATTAAGTGTTAATATTATCCTCAATATTCTAGATTTAAACTTCATTCCTCATATTATCACCATATGAAGTTATATCAGATTACCTTACACAAAAAATGTTATATTACTCAATTAGTTAATAATTACACTAATGTCAACATCAATTTAAATAATGACACATTAATAACTCCTACTCAAACTAAGCTTCCAATTATTGTCAAATCATATAAAATCTTCACATTATTGTCCAAATGAATCAATTACTCATATTTATATACTTCCGCTTACTAATTATGCACCCACATTAGCCAGTTATGCATATTTATGTAAATCAAATTACTTATTAACCATATTTGAGTCATTATAAGTGTATTAGTTTGAGGAACCTATTTACATACCAAGCCATGATTAGGTGATCAAGTCCAAATAAGGTGTATTAACATATGATATATGATTATGGAACCTAATGTCACTACTATAAAAATGAAAATCATCAAGGTGTATATATATTAAGGTTAGTCAACTTCAACTTAGGGTTTATTGATAATAGGCAATGAAAACTTCGATTTGCTCTGCCCTTCCAAAATTCTCATGGATAAATCAATTGAGGGGAGGGAGTGATGCCTCTTGACCTCATAAAGGGTATGTATCGAACCCTTTCTAATATAAGGGAGGAAGAGTGCTCATTGCTTCATACTATAGAGAAAGAGAAAGATGATAATTCCCATAATTCATATATAAATTTTCTATATATAAATCAATTGATTTGATTGAGTCAGTGGATGAGACCGAAGTTGGTTAAGTTACTCATAATTGTGAGCTAGAGTAGCATCAAACACATCTAGTACACATCATTATCACACCTGAGGCCTAGGGCTAGCTTAGACATATCCAAAACATCCTCTGATTAGAGTTTACTTATCCAAAGCATGGTTAGGGTTACATGTATCTATAATCAGGGTTAAGATATGAGTTACTCATATTATGTGCATAAAATGTTCATTAGGATACAAACAAGCATGTTAGGGTAGAACTATAACCTTGTTTGGTCAATTCTAATGATTTGAGCACACTAACATCCTAATAAAGGGATTAGGGTTTCTATGACCAAGATAGCCAAATCTCGATATGCTCACCCATTGAAAAGGATTTCATCCCCAAAATCAACATATTTGTATTCTATCACGCACTACCCCTCCACCCCTTAGAAAGGTTTGACCTAATATGTCAAAGTAAACTAGAGGTACAAGGGTGAGTCTAACTGAACCATGCATAGAATCTATCACCTCATCACTTACTCCTTAATATCACCAGACATCAAATCTAGGTTCTAAATATAGTCTTTCAACCATGCGATTCTACCTAGGTATCACAACTTACTGCATACTTCATCACATATTCAAATCTTAAATCAGATCTCATGGCCCCAAAACATAAACATGGGTATCACACTAATATCTTGGGAAAAGGTACATGGTGTTCACACCAATGACAATTATATTACTCAAGATTCTCATTGTCAACTCATTAGGTTCTAAATACTTCTTTCACCCCAACCTGATCACCATAAGTAGATTATAGGGTAAAGCATCTCATCTAGATAGTGCTCACAGAAGGTAAGTCTCCTATAAGGAACTAATGTGAGAGATAAAACCTTAGGGAGATAAAGATTGAAATTGTCATATCAACCGACTACACATGCTCTGATACCATGCTTGTAAGGAGTGGGACCTGAGAGGGGGCATTGAACTTACTCAACATGAGTAATAGAAAACCATTCAATGCTAAATTTGAGAATAATTGGTCACAAAGGATGATATACTATAATTTGAGTATGTAATGTATCAAATACCAAAAGTGTAGTGCCAGAAGATAAAGATCTAACTATTACAATATTCATGTCTAACATTTCTCTCCATCAGACAGTGTGTATGCAAAAGAAACTATAGGAAACTAATCTATAACATAGGGCCAACAAAGGGTAAACCAACAACTTCAATATACCTCTCAAGAAATATCATCTACTCTCAAGCATACTCCAACTCAGGTCACCTATGGTAGAATCTTCTCCACCTAAGGGGTATGGAATATTCCCCATAAGAGAAGATGAGGTAGAGATTATCAACAAAAGTTGGTATGCTCTTATAAGAGAGATTGGACAATTTTCATGGAAAAAGTACATAAAAAATATAATAACATGGTTCCCAATGAAGAGGGAGGTAGAAGCATCCAAGTGGATATCAAAAGTGTTATTCATATTGAAGACGAACATATTATATGAATAAATAAAAAGCATAATAATACAATTCTTCCTTTAGAACTCAAATTAGGGAATAATAATAAATAATAAGATTTATGTATGCAGATTAAATATTAGACTACAACCATATAAAAGTAGGACCAGAACACTTCTACATTCTGTGCCTAGGAAGGAGGTGAGATCACCCACAATCCTGTATAATGGTATATATATCATGCGCAAGCACCTAGGACTTAGGTAAGAGCACCAAAAGCCCATATATCAGAAAAGTTGTACAATGGGGCCGAAACCCATAATGTACCAATACTAATAGATGATATTAGTCTCAACAATAAAATATGCATATAATAGAGAGGCAAGATAAATATAGTCTGAGAAATTCATCAATATAGGGTTTCCATTATGAAATGGAACAATAAGATGAAATAATGTAGTAAAGGTTGAAAATTGCATAACCATCAACAAGAATAAATATGAGAGATTCAATTTGCATTCTCAACAGTCTATAGATGATTTTTTGTGAAATGGACCCAATTGGATCAAGCATGTATAACCAAGTGACATACAAAGTAATATGCCACAATAAAGCCAAGAGAGGAGAGAATAGAATTATTGTTCAATATGATTCATATAGAGAAGCAACATACCTCAAACTGTGTCTCAACATGTCAGGGTCAAATCCTAGATCCAAACGGAGGTCCAAATATACCTATTAAAAGTTCAAATGAATTAGGGTTTATGATCCTATAAATAAAGCCCTAAAAATAACATGTTTATCATTACTAGATTGGGTTATGCAAATTACATAATCTAATAGATTATTTTTTTTGATATCAAAACATACTTGTTTATCAATTTATGACTTATAAACCATTAGATATACATTTTTCAAAACTAAAAGTAATTAGAAAAACCCTTAAAATCACACATTTCATATGTTAGAATATGCTAAAAAAATACCAAACAGTAGGTCTTATTTTTGTGATCCCAAACCATATTTTGGTTAATTTTTCTGACTTACCAATTAGTTATTATGAATTTTACAAGATATACTGATATATTGAATTATAAAACAAAATCAATTTTGTAATTAGTGATTTACCCCGACATATGATTTCTATATCATATTATGTGACATGGTATGTTGGTCATTTCCTAGAGATACAAAAGTCGCGTGATCAAACTAAAATCATAGCTGAAAAGACCAGTGTGCCCACCCAAGTGTGACATTGATTGAATAATTATGAGGACAATTGTGTTAAAGCCCAAGGCTATCTTCTTCACTCGCCTTCCACATGAGCACAACACACAAAAGAAAGCTCCAAATATCATTATCCAGAACATCAACACTTACGATATGGCATTAGTAGAGACACAACTTGCCTGCCTCCAACTTCACCAACCGCGACAACCACATGTAGATGCCAAGAACAAGTCAGGTCTCACCCTCTAGGCAATGCCATGGCAGCAGGAGAACATGAGGCCATAAGGATGAAAACCCAACATAACCAAAATAGGGATGTCCCAAGCATCAAAAGACACCATGGTGATCATGCAAGGTCATCAGAAGAAAAACTCAGAAATCTAAGAGAGGAAAACAAACCTTACCACAGTGGATGTAACAACTAAGAACAAGCAAATTGAAAAAGGGGAAAACAAGAAGGATACCTCCCATGACCCAACTGGTGGCACAATAAGCTTCACAAGAGTCCACAAATATGAAATGTGGGGTTGCCCAACTGTCTCTTGGTCTGCGGGGTATCAGAGCAGCCGAGGTGTAATAAAAAGAGAGTGAAGATAGGAGAGCAGTGATGGGGGTAGTCGACGACAAACAAAGGCTTTTGTGGGTTTGCCTATATACTAGTACATTTTTGACCTTAGGTGTCACATTTCTTAACACTAGTTTTTATAGGAAACTGATGCTATAGGCCTATAGCATCCATTGGTATAACACAAACATTACTACTAGTTAAGTCTTGCTGATTAAGAAAAAATATGGGTACCGCTTTTACTATAACATTGGTTTCTTTGTGAATAATTATTGTCTAACACAACCCGTGAAATTCAAAATTTTAGTTAAAATTTGATCTAGGACTATTGTGTCAGTTGTAGAAAATCGACGACAAAGCCCATCCTGTGAAATAAATTCTACCTCCAAAAAGATATTGTCCTTGATTTTTACTATAGAAATTGACGTCGTAAGACAAGTACAC
The DNA here is from genome assembly GCA_963693085.1 of Alisma plantago-aquatica. Taxonomy (NCBI): domain Eukaryota; kingdom Viridiplantae; phylum Streptophyta; class Magnoliopsida; order Alismatales; family Alismataceae; genus Alisma; species Alisma plantago-aquatica. Next base: position 1,362,512,867 of record OY856409.1, read on the forward strand.
AGTGAACAGTTTTGCCTCCAAAAACCCCGTGTCGTCGATTTTTTTTATAAAAACTGTCGAAAAAGGGTTCTCACCACGTGCCACATGGAAAATATTTCTCCCCAAATTGTCTTATGATATCAGTTTCATCCTGAAACCAACAATTAAAGTCTTAGCAAGGTTGGTGTTTTTTATTAGAGAAGTACATGTGGCGTTAATTTTTTGGTGGATAACTGAGGAAATAAATTGGACGATGACGTTGACTTTTTTGTGCAACCCTAATATCTTAGGGAGGATGCTATCTTTAATAGGTATAAGTACATGTGGCGTCAGTTTTTTGGTCAACAACCGATGATAGAGGTTGACCTATGGCATCAATTTTTGAATACAATTGGTGACTAAAGTCTTAGTCTTCAATTTTCTGCAACAAACGATGACTAATTTCACTTAATAGAAACCACATTTCTTTCCCCAATACTTTATTTCTTTTCCTTAAGCTCTCTTTTCTCTAACAATCACCACACTCCTCTACATCTATCACCGTTCTTGCCAACCAACACCACCATCACTACTACTCGAGCTATCATCACCATCACCATCATCACCACCACCATACTCTATTTCTACTACTCTATCATCACCAATGTTGGTGATCGTCACATTTCTCTACTGTTGTCGTTGTTGCTTCTCTGCCAATGTTGCCAAAATTTCTTACACCGTCGGCCACCAATGCTACTACTGTTTCTCCAAGGGCGATGCTAGCTACTATAGGTGGTCACTTAATGCCTTCTCTTGTGCTACACCACCATTGCCACTCCTATGAGGTGAGCCTCTTCCCCCCTTCTCAGTACATGTTTTGATTCACTTCATTGTATTTTTTAATGTCAGTGTTTGGATTATGTGTTTGAATGAATATGCATAAAAATGTATGTTATGTGTGATGATGGTATTTGTTTGCACTTCTTGTTAAAATTAGGGAACGAACTCCATTATATTTGGATGTCTAATTATCTAATTATTTTTCAGTTACAAATTTGACTTTATTTAGATCTTTAGGATCTCTTTCTATATAAATACATATGTATATATATATGCATAAAACCTTTATCTATACATATATACATACACTAATAACCCCATCTCCTCCTAGGGTTTCTCTCAGGTGATTGTCTAGGAAATCTACTGAGAGCTTGTGGGGCATAACGCCCGCACCACCAGAAGCCTATAGAAACGGTGTCCACCCCCACCATACCATACCAAACCCTACCCTAACAACCCACAACTGAATAGGAACCAGAAGGAGACAACAAAGATTGTAGAGGAGTAGTTGTGGTATGGAAGGCAGAGGCAACTGAAAGAAGGTACAAGGGAAGGAGTGGACCAAGGTCCTAGTGAGTGGGAAATGAAACAAGGAAAAGAAGATGGACTTCCCAACACTGGTGATAATTGATGGCAAGGTGCAAGTCGAGCTTGAGGAGGAGGAATTCCAACTAATGAAGAATGTGTGAGAATGCACTATTCTTATCTATGTAATGGTGAAATGGCCCCTATTCCCGCCATCTCCAGGAGTGGATCAGGAACACATGGAGACTAAAAGGTGAGTTCAAGCTGATCTAGTAGTAGGATGGGATATTCTTACTGAAAGTGAGCAACGACGAGGAAAAGAAAGCGATCCTAGAAGTCGGACCATGGTGGATGGACAATCACCTAGTAATTTTCATGGAATAGTGACATGGAGATGACCTCAGAAGGGAATTACTATCATCGATACCCATGTGGATTTCACTAGATTCCTTCGGCAGGTCATGAACATGGAGGGCAGCGAACACTATAGTGTCTGGGGTTGGGGAAGTGATCCAGGTTGATAACCGATCACTAGAGGGGAAGAATACAAGGGTGCTGATGGATCCCAATTATGAGGATCCTAGACTAGAGAAGGTATATCTCAAGGTGAATGATTGAGAGGAGATCAACATCTAGGTGATATACAAACATCTTCCAGTGAGCTGCAAAATCTCTATAGCTTCCTGTCATGAGGAGAAGCACTATCCAAACCACCAAGACATAGACCAACAAGAAGAGGAGGAGTTTGTGAAAGCAAAGAAGATCTGGAGGCTAGTTCAAGTCCATATGACATCAGAGATCCAAGGTATGCACGATGAGAAACTGGTTAAGCAGACAATAGATGAAGTTACTATTATTGTTGATGAAGAAAGGCCAGCCAAGGAAGGAGTCGACCACCAGGAGGAAGATGGTGAATGGATAATGATGGGGAATAACAAGAAGGATGAAAAACTCCTAGATGTGTGAGGCATATTCAGAAGCAAGGAATTCTCAAATATGACAGTGTGTTTAAAAACCTGCTTGAGACTAGTAATATGTTTGAAACACTGACAGACTTAGACAAAGAAGAGGAAGAAATCAACTAAAGAGATACGAGGAAGGAAAAGTAGAAGAGGAAGAATGCAGAGCTAGCAAGGTGCAAGATCTAACAACAAATAACCATGTCAGTCTTGATGTGGAATGTCAAGGGGGGTGTGACATGGAAAAGAAGAGGGAGACCCATTGATTGATCTGCTCAAATGGAGTTTATATTGCTGCTATACTGGAGATAAAGATAAAAATAAGAAAAAAATCTATCAAATCTATTTCCTCATGGGTGGAATCATATTTCTAATCTTGAGGAGGTAGATTTAGAAAAAGTCTATGTTAAATGGAATCCCAACATTTGGGATATAAATGTGAGACAGATGTCAGAGAAAGCAATAACTATGGAGTGTAATAATAAACCAAGTTTGAACATGTGTCTTCTACGGCTTATGCACACAATCATGCTAGATAGAGAAAGCAGTTGTGGAAGGAAATGGAGTTACTGGAAGAAGATATGGAAATCCCATGGATGGTTAAGGGAGATTTTAATAATGTGAGGTAGCAGGTAGAAAAAGAAGGGGGTAGACTAGTTCTGACATCAATGATGAAGGCATTCAACGTGGTTATTAATAGTGCATGTTGTTTGAACTCCTAATGATAAACAACCAGGTGTTCACGTGGGACAATGAGCGGAAGCCAGGGGACATAATAGCATGCAAGTTGGATATGGACTTGATGAATGACAGATGGTTGTATATTTTTCCTAATGCACAAGTCAAAGTAGAAGGTTGAAAGGATCTATGTGTCCATGCACCTAACATCATGCAAATCCTAGAAAAGAAGATGAAGTAAAGACCATCTAGGTTCTTAAATTATTGGGCTGAATGGAAGGGCTTTGAGGAGGTGGTGAGAAAAAGCTAATAAACTCAGGTGACGAGAAATCCAATGTTAAAATTAGCATAAAGCTCAAGCACATAAAGTAGGAATTAAAAAAGTGGGGAAAGGAGGAGGTCAACATTCCAAATATGCTTGCTAATACCAAGAAGGAATGTGTAGAAGTAAGGGAGTATCATACTAGAGACCCCCTTAATTTGGAGATGATCCAGAGAGATGCAGAGCTAAAGAAGATGCTAGAGGACTTAAAAAAGGTAAAGGAAAAATTCTTTTGGTAGAGGAGTAGAGAGAAGTAGATGGATGATGGTGACAGGAACACAAAGCTATATCATTCTACAGTCAAAAGGAAAGAGGCAAGGAATATCATTGTAGATCTTCTGGATCAGGAAGGTTCGATTGTGAATAAGAAAGAAGATATTGAAATTCAAGCCATACGATTTTATCAAAATCTATACAACAAAAACTTTCACAAGGAAGTGGAGGAGGAGGATATGGAATGGAAGACAAAACTCTCCAACACTCATAATAACATTCTCACAAGGGAGGCAAATGAATAGGAGATAGAGGATACACTTTGGAGGAGTCAACAAATCACCCATCCTGGATGGTTTTAATTCTTTTTTTTTACATGATAGCTTGGATGATTATAAAGGACAACCTGGTGGATTATGTGAGATCATTCTTGAATGGCGGGAGTATGGTGACATAGGTTAACCATTGTTTTCTTGTGCTCATTACAAAGCAGAAGGTGACTACATCAGTTGCTAATTTTAGACCAATTGTATGATCCTCTATATAATACAAGATAACTGCAAAGATTCTAGCATCAAGACTGAATTTGGTCCTTCTGTATATCATATCGAAAAATCAAGGAGCATTTGTGGAACAGAGGAATATTAGTGATTACACATTGTTGGAAGATGAGTTTCTCCTTGACTACAATGTCTAAAAGGGGAGCAGGAAAGCTTGTTTAAAGTTGGATATTTCTAAAGCTTATGATAGTGTCAGGTGGAATAAGTTGTGGTGGATTCTTAAGGAGATGGGATTAAATGAGACTTGGGTAGCATGGATGAAACAATGTGTGGAGACTGCTAGCTTCTCCATCCTAGTGAATGACACTTCTACTTTGATAGAAAGTGACAACAAGATATGACAAGATGCCCCCCTCTCTCCACTTCTATTCACCATAGTGATCGAGTACCTTATTCAGAAGATGCAAGAAGAAGGGCTATAGAAAGAGGTGAAAGCCTACATGGTTGATCACATGAAGTTAATGAACCATCTGATCTTTTGAGATGATGTTTTGTTTTTTTGGAAGCCAAGGTGGAGATGCTAAAAGGGTAAATAATATCCTGTAGTGATTTCGGGAGAAAACCAAGTTGTATGTGAATGTGAATAAAACACATCTCTTTCTTTCAAAAAAATGTATTGGCTTATGGGAGAGACTGATATTGTCTATGGGATTAGGAGTGGGTAACCTCCCTACAAAATATTTGGGGTTCCCTCTTGCTGGTCGCAACCTATTAGTGAAGGACTTTGCAGATGCAGTGATAGGTTAGAGGAGATGCATAGTAGATGGCCAACACAAAAATTCCATGGCATGACAGTCTACTCTAACCAAATCAGCAAAAGAGGGACTACTAATCTTCTGGGTACAACAAGGAGAAATACCAAATCTAGTACTTGACATGATGAAGATGAGAAGTGCAGACTTTCTATGGAGCAGTGAGTACCACCCAATGAGATATGCAAGACGGGCTCTAACTAAAGAAGAAGGAGGATTGGGATTGAAGAGGCTTTAAGAGATTGATAGGTGGGGCACCCTAAGTAGAGTTTCAAAATACCAAAATGTGAATGGTTGAGATAGAGTTATCCAACAAGGGTGGAATTCAAAGCAAATATAAGAGAAGGATACTCTAGAATAATTAATGTAATGATAATTATGTGGAAATAAGTAAAATGCATGTTTAGTCCCTGCATGGAAGGCTAGAAACTAAATGGACCAGAGTCCAACCATTGAGATATTGTACCGAGGAAAGGGAGGCAATAAAACTAGGCAATAATGGTATGGTTTGATGGCCATGTGCTAAAATGGAGATGCTACATTTATAAGGCGATACAAGGAGTGATGACAATTCTAGGAAAGAGAAAGAAGTGGAATGAGGACATTGACACCACATGTTGTTTGTGTGAGGAGTGACCTAAAGATGGAGACCTTACATTCAACAATTGTGCATAAATGAATGCAATTTGGGAGGAGTTGAAACATATTTGGCAAGTGAATACGGAGCTAAAGCTGTGAGAAGCAGCTCTTGACGCCTTTATGATTCCATGTATGGAAATAAATAAATAGTAGAAGACATGGGAGCTGAAGACTTGAAGTTGGAAGTATATCTAAAAAAGTTTGTAAATGTGTAAAGTATAGACTTAAAAATTGATAGAGGGTGAGATTTTATGTAAGGGTGTATGAGTGGCTGCATGTAATTTTGTTTTCTCAACTTCTAGTTGGGAAAGTTCAGAATAAAATTTACTAGATTATGATAAAACCTTAACCTTGATATAAGGAGGTTTGTGGCCTTATCCACTCATAACTAGTCTAATTCCCATGTATTTATGAACCTTAACTTTCCTTGTGCATTCACGTAAATATTTTAATGATCATATAAAGAGGATGGAGCCTCAACGTTACATGAAACTTAGACCATACTTCCTTGAAAATGCGTATAAATCTATTGGATTAGAAACCAATATGAGATCAACTCATTAGGAGTAAATATTGGACAATCTCTGATTTGCGACTATTCTTGAACACTTAATCTCACATAGGATGTAAGTCTATAATGTGTATTAAGTTTTCAAGATGTTTTGTCATCACTTCCCCATTTGTTCTCTAAGTACATATTTCGGTGGGTATTTGCCCATCTACATCAGTGCACTAGGATAAATGTGTGGAAATACTTCCAAAATATTCTTGAAAAACAAATACACATTATGCACTTGCTAGTGAGATTAGGTGTTCAAGAATGGGATAAGTAGTACACATTCATTAATTACCATAAACCCCAATTTGTACACCCTAATCCTTAAATCTGTAAACACTAAACCCAAAACAACTAACCCTAATATTTAAACCGTAATATCTAAACCCTAATATCTAAATCCTAATCTCCAAATACCCGATTCAATACTCATTTTCTCTATGATCATAGGATGGATCAATCATGGATGTCCATTTCCAATCTCTACACTCCAGAGTTTATTATTGGTCTTGATCAATTTATATGATTTGTTAAGGAGCATAGGAAATGACCTGGAGATAGGTTCTATTGTCCATGTAGGAATTGGACTAACAACTTGAAAGTCGACACTATCGACAAAATCAAAACTCATGTCATATGTAATGGGATTGTACATGACTATATAGAATGGTACTGGCATGGTGAGATTCCTACTTTGAGATCAGTAGATGTCGATCACAGTACTTGTGTTGAATAAGAAATTTCCATTGATGATATAGATGTCAATGAACTGATTCCAATAGACATGGTTGATGTGATGCTAGATAGTTGTTGGGTAAATATTACTGACCCACCATCCTTATTTAGAGTGCATGATGCTAAGAAACTGTTATACTTTGGATGTACCAAATTTATGAAGATGAGTGTTGTGTTGATATTGTATACTATGAAGGATAACAAAAGATGGAGCGACAAAAAGTTTACGTCTCTATTGTTTTTGTTGAAAGAAATTCTTTTGGAAGGCAATGATCTTCCAATCTCAATGTTAGAATTCAATAAAATGTTGTTCCCAATGGGAATGGAGGCTAAGAAGATTCATGCATGCCTGAATGACTGTGTGTTATTTCAAAAGGACTATATTGATTTGAAAGATTGTCCAAAATGTGGGGCATCAAGGTATAAAATAATGATTTCAGCTAAGTCCAAAACTAGCTCACCTGCCAAGGTGTGTGGGGTATCTACCTATAATACCATGGTTTCAATGCTTGTTTCCAACACCATGGATATACATAATTTATCTTGGCATGAGGAGGCAAAGAAAAATAATGATGGGATGCTAAGACATGTGCCTGATTCCCCACAATGGAAGAAAATTGATTTATTGTACCCTGAATTTGGTGAAGAGGTCAGGGATTTAAGACTCAAGATTTGTATCGATAGGATGAATCCATACGATACATTAAGAAACCAACATAGCACTTGGAATGTTATAATCATTATATACAATCTTCCTCCATGGTTGTGTATAAAAATTAAGTACGCCATTTTGTCCTAGTTAATATTAGGCCCCAAACAACCTGACAGTAATATTCATGTTTTTCTTGAACCTCTGATTGATGACTTAAAGAAAATCTGGGGAGAAGGTGTAATGACCTGTGATGCTTCATGTAGGAAGAAATTTTGTTTGTGTTCTATGTTGTTTTTCACTATGAATGACTTTCCAACATATGGGAATTTGTTTAGATACAATGTAAAAGGATCCAAAGCATTCCCTATATGTGAGGAGAACACCGATTCAATATGATTTAAATATGGTGTCAAGACTGTATATCTTGTTCATGTGAACTTTTCTTTCAAAAGTGCATCCTTAACTAAGTTTCACAAAGCATTAAATGGATCAAATGAGGAATGTAGTGCCCCAAAACCTATACCAGGGGAGGTTGTTTATGAAAGAGTAAAAGATTTTTTCAATGCAGTTGGTAATATATCACAATGTACTATTCCCACACGTACTAACAAATCTTTATTCAATAAGAGGTCAATGTTTTGGGATCTTCCTTATTGGAGTTCTTTGACAGTTAGGCATTGTATCAATGCCATGTATGTTGAGAAAAATATCTATGATAGTGTCGTTGGTACTATTTGGAATATATGAGGTAGGACTAAAGAAGACATAAAATCCAAAATGGACCTATGTGAAATGGGTATAAGGAAAGAATTAACAACAGAAGTTGGTAGTAATAAAAAACATATTTACCTCCATCTTGTTATAAGTTGTCTAGATAGGAGAAGAGAATTTTTTCGGAGTGCTTGCTTAATCTTAAGGTATCATAGGGATACTCTTCTAATATCCCTAGATTGGTATCAATGAAGGATCTAAAGGTGATAAGTCTTAAATCCCATGATTACCACACTCTAATACAACAAATATTTCCCATGACTATTTGACCTATACTGCTGAAGCATGCAAGTTTTGCAATAACTATGCTTTGTTTCTTCTTCAATACTCTATGCATAAAAGTTATTGGTCCTGATAATATTGATAAGTTGCAAAGAGAAGTTGCTGTTACCTTGTTCCAGCTTGAGATGCATTTTTCTCCTACATGAAGATCACACCTAATGAATATTAATTGATCAAAGATCCAACTGATACTAGAGGCATGGATTTTAATTTCTATGTGCTAGATGTGCATTTTACATTTTTATTACATTTATATATGTTTCATATGAGACATATACATTTTAGATTCTTTAATAATTATATTTCATTCTTTGACTAATTTTCATATGATATTTTTAGATGGCATCTGACCGTGAGGATGAGTACCATGACTGTGTACTATGAGGATGGACACCATGACAATGTAAGTTGTATTGTTTTATTACATAGATGTGCATTTTACGTTCTCTATCATAATTGTTACATAGATGTGCATTTTACATTCTCCATCACAATTATTACATAGAAGTGCACTTTACATTCTCTATCACTTATATGTTTTTTCTTGACAATTTGAGGATGAGCGTTATGAGGATGTGCACCCGAGGATCTTGATGGATTTGTAGAGGAATAATATGATCATGAACGTAGGAGAGGCATCACCTTGACGAACAAGTTAATAGCAATTAGAGTAAAGGACCAAAACTGGTTGTTGACATTGATGATTCATGACATCATATTGCTAAAATCACAATACTTTCATGCAACATGTAGGGGTTCTTACTTGCAACAAAGTGGAGATAACAATAGAATCTTGGTATAAAGTTGATCCTTCCACAAAAGTCTACATATGGAATGACATGTGTGAGATATTTGGATTTTTAAAGATATTCACATTAAATTTTTATAAATATGCCATTAAGTATATGAAATCTTGCAAAGAATCTTGACCTTGATGAAAAACTACATCGTAAAAAGGTGATGCAACACTATGGGAGGCTATTAAGGAATTATAGGACAACTCTGACAAGAAAATGCATAATGATAAACAAGAAGAATAAGAAGTCCTCCACTGAGGAATGGGCCTATCTTGACGCAAAGGTGTGGAAGTGTTTGTTGCTTCAAGGAAAATAGATGAATTCAAGGTATTAAGCCTCCTTAATTTGTACATATGATCCTTAATGACTAATCAGATGAATTCATTATATTACATAATGTATTATATATTTAAAATACATTCTTATAATTTCAATGTATGACATATTTAAAGTATGATTTGTATTAACTAGGTTGTACACATTGCTAAAAGAAGGCATGCAAACAATGTGCACAACCACAACCTGGGACTAGGTGGATACATAGTGCATATGCAAAAGAGACCGAAAGTGTCTTCTTTTGAGCAACCTCCTCATGAGTCTGTTGAGTCTTCTACTACTTATGCACCTTTAATTTACCATATGGAGTGGACAGTTGTGAGGATAAACTAATCTAGATAAATAATCAACCCCGCAAATGCTGAGGTGGCTGCAAAAGTGGTAAAATTCAACTATACACACTTCATTATTGATCTTGATTGTTATGTTTTTCTGACCAATTACTATTGATGATGGTTAGCGTGATCTCTATGAGAAAAAAAATGAAGGCAAGTTCATCCCTGAGGGATAAAGGGATGAGTTGATGGTTGCTCGAGGTACTCCAAAGCATCCTATCCGTGTTTAGGTTGCAGGGGCTGGTGTCAGTATAAGATCCTTTTTTGGGTCATCAAATAAGTTCAAATATATCAAGAAAGGAGGATTGTCACGAGCAGGTGTAAGACATGATTGGAAAGGGAATAGAGGATGCAATGGACAATGTCATGGTTCTCATTCTCTACCTCCTTAGACAATACAAGATCTGCCCCACTATTCATACAAGGTGGTCCCCCAGATGACATAGGTTCTTGGGAGTAATCACATGGACCCATCAGCTAGCACGACTAATATAACTCTTTTTTTGATATAATAGTATTTTACGTGAATTTGTAATATGTTTGTGTTTTGGTGTATATAACACTATATACAAATTTGTAGTGGTTGAGGCCATGCCATCTTTTACTAGAAGAATATCTCATCCCACTGGGCCAGTCTTACCCACCCCTTCTAGGTGACATGATTCATGGGCATCCAATTCCTTCCAATGTAGTTCGTGCATCTATCAGGGTTGTCTATGCCGCCTAACAACAAACACCACTACCACATGACCACCCCGACCATGGGACAACATGTGATGAAGAAGGCAGGATGGTTGCATGCCCAAAAGTAGGAGTTGTCTATGCCAATGTATGATAATTTTTCATTTCATTTGTATTTGTCATTCTTTTCTACTTGTGTATATAATTTACAATTGATATGAGAATATATACATATATATGCAACCTAAGAAACCCCCTATAGTTATCCTCTACTTCCTGTTTTAGATATTCAATGAACTACTTGGATTGCAAAGGATATATTTGAGTCACTATGTCTAGGTGCAAGAGGTTAACACTATAACTGAGCGACTTAGAAGAAGAGTCAACTATGATAGTCCATATTAAGGAGGATGCTACATGTCAAGCTCATGATACTAGTGTAATCATGCAAGATGTCGTAGAGTTGTTTACTTAAGCTTGGTTGAATACAACTGTGATAAAATTTTAAATATGGTGTGATCTTATGGATAAATACACCATTCTATATTTGTGAAAATATATGTTAATATATTTTCTTATATATTAATGCATACATGTACATTTTGCATCCACTTATATAGGGTGTTTGGAGATTTTGCACTAACCAATGTGCCATTCTAGTTCCATCAATAATTAGTCGTGAGATAAAGAAAATATATTAGTGATTAATACTCTACTATATGTTTTGGTAATGCGATAAAGAGTGTGATTATATCACCTTTCAATGTTGGGTAAGTTTTGGGCAATTTTCTTTGGCTTATAAATTACATTTCATTGTGGATTTTGAGTTTTCTTTTGTCTACCTTCTTTTCACTCAGTAATAATCATTGGGTATTGTTGGTAATTGTTACCGAGACGCTAACTACATATTATCTGAATCCTTCAGGTGAGAAAGTAGAGAGTGAGGGACACACAATGAAAATGCACTATTTACATGAGTGAATTTTTATATCTATCAACATATGTTAATATCTGCACCATAAATTATATGACTCTTTACTAACCAATTCAACGTGTTACTTTATATTATAGGGCTATAAAAGCATCCAAAAAGGCTGGAGGAAAGGTAGACAATAAGAAGAAATCATTAAGTTGGAAGGATATTGAGGTAGTTTTCTAACTCTAATGCATATATATGCCTACTATGCTTACTTTTATTTATCAACATTTTATGTAACTACAAATTTATAGTGTCCTATACAAGACAATGGTTGGGAATGCATATACTATGTGATGTAGTATATTTACTTGATTGTTAGACATGTGGCACTAAACATCCATTGTATACAATAGGTAATCTGTATCGTCTTGATCATCATAAGTAAATAGTCTCATTTGATAATATTTAAAAATCAAATCAAACTCTTGATTTGTGTCATTCTCTTTGCATCTATTTGACATGACAAAGCCCTACCAAAAAGTAGAGATGAATGAGATACAATAAGAGTGGGCATACACGTTCATTAAGGAACCCGTCTTTGAATATGATTGGGAATACTATGAGTTTTGTAACCTTGATGCCATTTATTTCTATATACATGTGGTGGTTATGACTTTCTACAACTTTAAATTTGACGTGAGTGAATAGTTGGTGCATACATGAATGATGTGTGTGTATATGTATCTGTCTGAATGAATGTAAATATAAATGAATATGATGAGAATTTTATTGTACATTTCATGAGATTGGAATTGGAGAATGGATCTTGTATGTATGTTTTCTAAATTGTGTATGATGTATGAGAATTGAATTAGGTGTTGAAGAGAATGGAATTGAAGAATGGAAATGTTTGTGGGTGGATGAATTGTGTGTATGTGTTTGTTATTGTATGTTTTACATGTATGCTGGCCTTTTGTTAAGATGAATATAGGATGGAACCTGCAGTTATAATGAACTGCAAGTTCTACATCTTGCTAAGTAGCCAAATAGTAGGTCTGTAGACCTATTATTTAAAAAAAATTGTGGGATAAATTATTATATAAATATCGATGCTATAGATATGTGACGTCAATTTTTAACCACAACCGACGACACATATACCCTCATCAATTTAAGTTTTACCTGATAAGCAAGTCCAATGCCAATTTTGGTGATAGAATCAATGACACAAATACCCTATGGTGTCATTTGTCTTGATAAAACTGACAATGTATAACCACAACCGATGAAAAATTTACCCTTCCCAATTACAATTTACATGATAAGTAAGTACAACGTCAGTTTTGGTGATATAACCGACAACACCATTTGACTATAGCGTTGGTTGCTTTCCTAGAACCAACAACAATGAGCGATCCCACGACTCTTTATGGCTCTAAGTCTTCAATTGAGTTGTCTGTTTCTATTTTCATAGCAACTGATGCTCAATCTATGTCGACAGTTTGACCTTTCCTAAAAAATGATACCGAAGGTCTTTAGTTGTAGTGTCACCCACTTTGGTGTTAGTAAAAAAATGACATTATAGGACTATTTTAACCAACAATAAAGATGGTCTACATTCTGGTGTATGGTCTCGTGGATGTTTTAGGATGGTTATATAGATGTCTAGATGAGGAAACCCAAGGGCAAATTGAAACAGGGAAGAAGGAGGACTCCCTTATTGATAGGGATGTTGGGGCGATGAATCCCTATCAACATGGGGATCACATGGTTCAGTCTTTTGCGAGGTGTGTGAAGCCTAGGAGAGATGGGGAAGAGGAGAGTAGAGTGAGGGAGAATGAGATTGATATTCATCAGATTGTAGAGTCCAAAATGATTCAGGCACAAGGTAGAAGAGAAGAGGGGCGTTGCACGATCTTACATTCAACATCTTGTAAGGATCCCATAATAATGTAACGCATGATGCTAAGACTTTGGGTGAGTCGAGAGAAAACTAGTGTGTCATTATAATTGGGGATAAATAAAAAATAATCCAAAATCTGACTAAAATAGGGATTAATATTAAGACATTATCTTCTCTAGTCAAATTAGTATAGCTACCATTATCCAATTAAGTTAAAACCTGACACCTAGACCACTAGGACACAAGGAACACATTATGCACTCATATTTGGATTAGAAATTATAATGTACTAGTTTGAGTATAATTCGAATGTAGCACTATTAGCTTAGAACTAATTATTATACACTAATATTATCCTTAATATTTTGGATTTAGACTTCATTATCCTCATATTATCACCATATGGAGTTATAATAGATTATCTTGCACAAAATAGGTTAGTTTCTTCATTTAGTTAATAAGTACACTAATGCCAATATTAATTTAAATAATGACACATTAATAACTCCCACTTTCACTAAGCATCCAATATTTTACAACTTATATAAATTCAACACATTTTTGTCCAAATGAATCAAATACTCATATTTATTCACTTCCTGTAACCGATTAAGCACGTTTAACTCCAAATTAGACATTTATCATATTAATGTAAACCAAACTAGTCATTAATCATATTTCAGTCATTATAAGTGTATTAGTGTACAAGTTGAAACATATAATGTTTTGACAAACTGAGTTACATACCAAGCCCTGATTAGGTGATTAAGCACAAATTAGGTGTATTAACATATGATATATGATTATGGCACCTAATGTCACTATTGTAACATGAAATTCATCAAGGATGTATATATATTAAGGTTGATCAACTTCAACTTAGTGATTATGGACAATCATGATTACTGACCATCCGATGCATATCATTATTACACCCAAGGTCTAGGGTTAGGTTCCATATATCCAAACATCATGTTATTAAAGTTCACCTATCCAAAGCATGGCCAGAACTACTTGTATCCATAATTAGGGTTAAGATGTGAGTTACTCATATTATGTGCATTAAATGTTCATTAGGATACAAACAAGTATGCTAGGGTATAACTCTAACCTTGTTTGGTAAATTCTAATGATCCAAGCACATTAAACTCCTAATCAAGGGATTAGGGTTGCTATGTCCAGGATAACCAAATCTTGATATATTACACTAGTCCACATAAATTTAAGATTATATAATGTTACATGTGTGGTTAGTTTGGATACTAGAAGGAATTTTTCATATAGTTCACCAAGAGTTGATACAACATCATAAACAAAGTTAGCTTTTAGGATAGAATTATAATGGATATAGTAGGAGACAATCTTTGTAGACAAGGTCATCTGGACCAACTAGAGAGAGTCGAGGTCATAGATATTCATATAATATCACTCGTCTCTTTGCAATGACTCAACATGAAGGAGTTGTGAACCAATGGGTCATAGAAGGTTAGATGGATCTTTTTTATTCTTGAATATACTACTTTGTCTTATGTTAAGTTGTAGTTGACCTACTGCACATAGTCATTAATCACCAAACATGTGATATCTCTTTGTAACTTTTCTATTAGTTGTAGATCTGATAGGATTTTCTCGAAAACTCCCTTAGATGGTTCTGCTATATTATAGAGGTGTGTCCATTCTATGTTCTATATTTTGTGAGATTTAATGTTGAAGTGGATCTCATGCCACTTGACATGTATGGATTTGGTTTAATCTAGGGATGGATAGCTTATAGAAGTATAAGGTTATTTTGGATTGTGGCTCCAATTTTATAGACTTTTGGCATGGTGATATCTCTTCTTTTCAAGGAGATACGAAGATATTTATTACGTGTGCGGTGTCAAAAACTATTGCAAAGAGGATGTTGAGATAGGATTTGTGAAACTTTCTTGGCACATGTTGTAGCTACCAAGGAAGATATCAAGATCAGTCACATTTGTCCATGCAGGAGTTTGAAGACATGTTTTCTAATGAGTTTATAGGCATTCCACCACATATATAGATCAATTTTGGGATCAATCTAGTTCCTAGTTTGCAAAAAATAGATCAATCGCCATATAGGATGGCATCAATGGAGATGATGAAGTTGAAGCTAAAACTTCAAGAGTTTCTAGAGAAGGGGTTTACAATATGAGCACACCCCCTTAGGGCGATCTAATGTTATTCATGAAGAAGAATGATGTGTCTATGTAGTTGTGCATTGATTTTAGTGCATTAATTTTATGTAGTTGAATAGTCAAGGATAGATGACCTATTTGATCAGCTAAAGGGATAAAAATGTTTTTGAAGATATATTTGAGGTTTGGGTACCTTCAGTTGAGGATTAGGATGAATGGAATACCCAAGATACAATTTAGATCTAGGTATGATCATTTTGAGTTCATGATTACATATTTCAAGATAAGCACTACTCATGTGGCTTTCATAGATACGATGAATAAGATGTTCAAGTAGTTTCTAGATTAGTTTGAGGTGGTGTTCATCAATAACGTATTGATATGATCCAAGTTAGGGATCAACATGAGTAACATCTTCAAATGGATTTGGAGTTTGAGGTAGCATAGGTTGTATGAGAAGTTCAACAAGTGTGAATTTTGACTGATTGAGGTGTCTTTTCTAGATCATGTCATTTCAAGAGAGGGGACTGGTGTAGATTTTGAGAAGATAGAGTTGATTTTGGAGTCAGAGAAGACAAAGGTGTTGATAGAAGTATAGATATTTGTTAGTTTATCTGGTTATTATAGATAATTCAACCAAAGTTTAATCTCTATACCTTGCCATTAACCACATTGACCAAGAAGGGCATGCCTTCTATTTGGAATGAGGAATGTTAGTATTGTTATTAGAAGTTAAAGAAAAAGTTGACATGAACACAAATGTTGGTCTTATTAGATATAGGGAAAGGTTATATAATCTTCTACGACAATCCAAAGAATGATCTAGTTTGTGTGCTAGTGCATGATAAGAACATGATCTATTATGCTTATAGGCAACTCTAGAAGCATGAGAAGAACTAGTAGACTCATGATATGAAGTTGGAAACACCAATTTTGGCTCTAAAGTTTTGGAGGCACTACCTTTAGACCACATTTGGTATCTGGTGAAAAAATATATAGGGAAGGGAAAGGGGATGAGGAATGGGAATGGAACGGGGGTGAGGAAAGGGAAAATATAAAAAAATGTTTTTTAGTAACACATGTATGGGGAAACATGTACTGATGGAGAAGTACTAAAAATGTTATTTGTTACATGAGTGTGGGACCGGGAAAGAAAACCTTCTTTTTGTAAAAACACCCATACAAGTTTAAACTCTTATTATTTAAATTTTAGACAATATCAAAAGACATTCATTTTAATATTAACAAAAAAATCTTTTTCTTGGAGGGAAAAAATGAGTGGTAGGTACTAACTAGAGAAAAAAATATTTGGTGTCTCCAAAATATTAATGAAAGAGGAAAAGTTTATGATACCTAATTGATTCATTGTAAAAAATTATATAAAAGCATGTCATTGCTTAATTTGCATATAAATAAGTTCATCCAGATTTTTTTTCTTGGAGGGTAAAAAGGTTTGGTCGGTATTGACCTAAAAGAAACTAGAACTTTGGCATATCCATGATATTCTTAATAGATGAAGAGGTAATGATATAGTTTATGTCCAAAATATTCATTATATATCTTTTGGTGGGTATTCACTTGGGAGGAAGCCATTTTGGATGAATATACAAGTTTAGGTAGAAGTCATTTTTTAACAATTCTTAATTGTAAATAAAATAACCACAATATTATTTTATTTAGAGTAAGGTTCTTTACTTGGAAGGTATTAATTCTTCGATGGATACTGATTATTTAAAATATTTAAATAAATTTAAATATATTTCAAAGGGAAGTATTTAACATGGACTAAATATTTTTAAGTGAAAAAAGTTATCTTAACAAAAGAAATAAAATATCTAATGGGAAAAATTACTTGGAGGGAAGTAAAAAGGATAAATATTGTCTAGAAGAAAAGGATTTTTTTGTCAAAAGGTAAATTTAGTTACGAGAACATCTTAGAGGGTATATATGTTTAGTGAAGGAAAATATTTGGACAAGTTACCAAATAACTAGTGGAATCCTGAAAAATTCTTTTCCCTTGATCCACCATACTTTTTCATGGGGAAAAATAAGCCACGTTTTTCTAGGATTCCCATGAAAATTTCCATTCTCCATCACCGTGATAATCATATATCATTTTTTATTTCCACCCCATTACCCTCACCATGATTCATCATGTACCAAACACAACTTTATGGGGTCTAGTGCCAGATCTTTACAAAACACCAAATTCTTTAGTATATATTTTTATAGATGGATCTAAAATGAGGTAGAGGAGATATATAGAGCTAATCGAGGACTATGACTATACGTCAGAATACCACCCTATAAGCATATATGTCATGGCTGCTCCTTTGAGCAGAAAATTATCTTCTTTGTCTTCTTAACACAATACAATTTAATCACATGGTGGTGTCTCTCATCTTATTAACATGAAGATGGAAATTTGTTTGTTAAGAGATCTATTGGATTAGTTGAAGATTAACCCAAAATTGGTTCAATATACCAAGGAAGCACATCATGATGATATTATGATGCATCATATCTAATTAGAGTTCAGTGATAATAAAGATAATTATTTTGATGAATTTCAGGATGATAAAGTTTGTTTTGTTAAGAAAATGGGGGTTCCTGAGGAAATAGGTTTGAAGAACATGGTGCTTGAAGAAGCACATTCCATGATGAACACTATGCATCTAGGAAGTATCATGATATATCATAATGTTAAGGACATATATTGATGGCCACTGGATGAAGCTTGACATGGAAGAGTTTGTGGAACGATGCCCAGTGTGTCATCATGTCAAAGCAGAACATCAAAAACCTATAGGTTTATTGAATTTTACCTTTTTTAATGGTCAGACGAAAATAGAACCATGTAACCATGGACATTGTGTTTGATATTTCAAAGACAACTAAGGGTACAGTCTCATTTGGTTATTTATTGACTTCTTCACTAAAGAATCTCATTTCATACTACTCAAGACTACTTTCACTATTTGGAGAAGTTGCCACATGTTTATGTAAATGAGTGATGTGGGAAATTGTCACACTACAAATTTAATAAGATATACAAATCACCATGTGCAAGTAAATGGGTCTTATCATAGTATAGGTTTTGAGATAGAACCAAGAGGATAATATTTTAACAATTATTTGAATTTATCCCAATTAAAAGAAAACTAAAAATGTTCCATGGCCGATTGATTAATCAAATTAACAAATAAATAAATAAAATAAAACAAGAAATAAATAATTTTTGACACTATGATAAATTACCATGCGACATGTTTTCCCACCACTACCTACATATCTTGTCTCTCATTTGGCATCATTCACTCATATGGATATTAGATGGGGCAGGAGTAAATTCTATTCCTTTCGGAGTATATAATTCATATGGACATATTTTCTTATAAGCTTGCAGTCTTGTTACATATGTATCCTGAATCCATCACCTTAGAGAATGCCCTTCAAATATTACATTTGGCATTTAATGATGATTTATTATTATTATAATACTAAGTTTCAATGTATCTAAGCAAACATTTTAATAGACACACAAGATAGGTATATAATCTATAGATTATGTATCAAATAGTAAATCAAGAATCTAATTGTTTTTTACATTACAAAAAAACAAATATCGAGTAGGGCTAATTCCCATATACTAGTAAAGAGTTTAATCTGTACTCATGTGCATGATATAAGAATAAAGAAAGAATAATAATCTCATGGATAATGTATATATGTAGAAGAGAGGCCTCATGATTTATAAAACCACCCTCTGAACAACAGTTGCAGTCTCTAGTCATGTTACCTGACAGAGCATGTTTCCACATCTTGCCGTCGATATTTTTTCTCTATATCTCCAAAATGAAGGTCAGGGTTGGGATGAAGGGCGTCCTCTACATATGTTCCTCTGGTGTTTTATATCATGCACATAATTTTAAGTTGATATCACATCATACAATAGCTATTAGCATGTTGTAGTAGATATAGACTGCTGATGACTAAAATAACTTAATTACCAGTTTCCCAATTGAAAGCATTCAATATATGTACTTGTTTCATACATGATTGAACAATTTATGATGAATCATCTAATTCTGAGTTTGTATGTGAGTCTAGAGCCATTTTTAATTGATCATATGTATATAATGATCCTCACTTTTGTTGTCAGAATCAGAGAGTGAGGATTTAGCTTTTTCACTTATAATTTGTGCATTTCATGGAGATTTTATGAATATCATATTTTCCTTATGTCAAACTATAGATTAAACATAAAACTAATTAAACATAAAAACTAATAAAACATTCAATAATTGCATAAACTACTAAAAATTTGAAACATGTGAAATCTCAAGTGAAATACAATATAAATTTGAAATAATGAACACAAAAAGCAATTAAAAACATGGTGAATAGTCATCCATCAAACAACCTTGAGCTTGAGCATTTCTCGTCATGAGTAATACAAAATTCAAAACAATCTCCAAAAATACTTTCAACCAATATCCATGCATTGTATTCACATCTAACTTGTATCCGTACCACCAAAATGTCCAAGCTACCAAACCTCATGAGATTAAAAATTACGACCATCCATGTCCTCCATCTTGACTATGCTTCAAAACACCACTTCTTCACCAGAATCATAAATACCACACATGTATAAGGATTAAAAAGCAATCCCACAAAACTACAAGTATGCACACATTTAATGAAATGATAAGGGGATGCTTGACCATTACATTGATAAGATTCACTAATCAATTTGAGGAGCATCATGTTTGATCCCTATTAGTTCGTCTAACACCTGCCATCCTTCTCAAGGAACATGATGCTAATTTCCATTGGCTATAAATGGTGGTTTCTATATGCTGGAATGTTTTTGGAAAGATAGTTAACTTAAGATTTTACTATAACATGAGGGATTGAATGAAACAATGCAAAATGCAATGAAAATATGGATGTAAACTAAGATGACATATAATGGCTTCAACTAACATTGCAAGGACTAAGAATTGAAGTAACACCACTTTTAAGCTACATGTAATGCAAGTAAACTAAATGCATATGATAATTGTAAATCTGACGTGATATAGAAATAAAAATTTAAAAATATATAAGTCTGGGTGGAAAGGAGTATGCACCACCCAACCTCCACTACATCTTCAAAATTTACTTGTCTTAGAGAAAATGCTAAACCCAAGACAGAGGAGAAGAGTTCCTCAATGCTCACTGAAGATGCCCTGGAAACTCAAAAAGGTCCAAATAAAAGGGATATGAGCAAGGGATGAAATCTTGAACATCAGATTTCCATAGTTCAACCAATGCTGGGGTGGTTGTCATAGACCAAAGGCACTGTTAGGATGATTTAAGTAGTAGTTACTTTCAACTCACTATACATCCAATAGGTTCCACCAATACTCCATTATTAGATGTGGTATAATAGATGTGTATGGCCCATGTAGCACAGAAGTAAGAGTGATGCCTTTACATGCAAAATATTGCATCGGAAAATTTACTAGGGGTGAAATCCCTAGAGTTTACCTACACATGTACAATAATCATCACCCTCAATAGACGAATATATCGTAGGATAGTTAGGAACAAACCCAAAGGAAAACTTATTTAAGATTACACTAATCAATGAAACCAAGAGGGAACTAGTACTTATCACAAGATTGATAAGTTGTTGATTATGCAATCATAGATAATAAATAGATGGATTAAAGTCTATATTCATTAATGGATGGGAACACTAGGGGGGAATGGGTTTCACCATTGCTACCTATCACTTGCTCTCGCACTGCATCTATGGAAATATTTGTTGAGGCCATGAAATCTCCCTTTTGGTGTTAGGATTAAATCTAGATAGATATCAGTCTAATCTCACCATCACATTACCTAGAAATCATACATCTACCACCCAAAAAAATACCCATTTGAAATTCTCATCAAGGATTTAAATTAAGTTAAACAATATCCAAGATCTTAGTTTTAAAGTTCATTGCACCCAAAATCTAATTTACATATAAAATTAATGATTAAGAAATAATGTAAGCATAAAATTGATTGATTTAGAATATAAATTGTCCATAGATGTAGTACGAAGAACAAAATTGGGCATGTATGTACCCTAGAAGTGGACTACACACTCATTGGCAGAAATTACAAAAGAAACATGTAAGAAGAGACAAGAAGTCAAAATCACATATTGGGAGGAAATCATAGGTGTGGTCTGTAGGAACAATTCTCCAAGTTATAGAATGAAGACACCGAAGTACAAGACAAGTAAACCCCTTTGACGTTCATTGGGGAAGGACTGGAAACCTTTGATGTCTCTTCTTTGTGGGTGTAGCTGCTGATATGGAGGCCAAGTAGATGGTGGTTGAAAATGGTGAAGGGCGCCCTTTTCACTGACTCCTTCTGAAGTTAGAGACTTGGAGTCTTGGCAAGGCTTGAGTCCCGTCGATTGTTAAGTTGATGAAGGAAGCTGATGGAGGGGTCAAAGGAGGCTGGAGAAGGTGATGTGGAGTGAAAATGGTAGCCTGGCGGTGTGGTCATAGATGGTTTTTACTGTGGTTGGTATTCTATATATAGGTTGGGGTTTGGATTTGGAACCCTTCCCAACCACTTGCACGAACACCATAGATAGGAGAGGTCAGTGTTAGGAGGTATACGAAGGGTTTTCATGACCCTTCAATACCTCCATTAGTGTGAGGTGCAAGATTCTTGTCGGGCATGAAACTCTTTGGGCTGGAAACTCATTGGATTGGAATCCCATCGGGGGTCTATCTTTGAGATGGAGTGCATGACTCTTGTTTGTCAATAGGTTGTAGGATTCTCATCAGGTTGACATATAGTTGGTCGTGTGATTTTCTATTGTCTAATTCTCTTTAGGCCAACAAAATTCCTTAAAGAAGTAAAGCCACCAGGCATAGGGGCCATTGATGTGAGTTGTCGAGCCTGCACCAATAGAGCTTCAACAAAGCTTCTGACTGATGAAACATACATTGATGATGTCACCTGATGAAGGATCTAACAATTGAAAAATTAGTACATTTTTCAAAAATTTCTTGGGCCTGCTAGTCCGTTAGCGGGACCACTCCTCCTACACCCCTCGCATGCAGTGAAGTTCAAGCCTATAATGAAAACCCAGATTTTGGATCAAAATCATATAAATTATCATAAAATTGAGAAAACCTAAATGAAAACTAGTTTTAAACTAAAATGATGAAAAGGAATGCAAAAGTAGACCACAAATGCAATGATATCTAGCATGAATATGCTTTCATCATGCCTCTTTGTTGCCCTCAATATATGCTCATCTACAAAGAGTGGATGTGGATTATATTCTTCTATGGATAAGGTAGTAGTTAGTACTAATTCTACAATTGCTGCTCCCAATTGTGCTAAATCAAGTGAAGGATCTAGTTCTACTTTTTATCATCACCTATATCTGCATATAGATGATGTGGTGCCCTGTAAGAAAACCATCCACATTTATAAAATCAGACTGACTCATATTATTATGTAATTTTCTATCATCCTGGAAAATCATCCACTTAACATTGTGATTAGTGAAAGTAAGTTTCAACTCATCATTGGGTTTTGGAGGAACCAAAACTAGACAGGAGGTAGACAAATCAAGTGTTGGTGGCATGTAAACCTTCTGTTGGAGTGGTACTTCATCAAATACTTTGTCTGGTTGTGTGAGACCCCTAACCTTGCTTAAAGTGTTCAACAAGCTTAATTATCATAATTTAATTATTATAACCCTAATATAACCTTGTGACATGCTTTGAAATCATAGGACAAGCTTAATTTTCAAATTTGGTCCAATTTGGACATCATTTGAGCAAGTTATGCAATTTTATGCACATTTTGGACTTTTCTACAATTTACCCAATTGAGAGGTTTTATTTGCAATGTATCACTTGTATTATGTTCCTTAAATATTCTCTCATCATTCTTGAGCTTTTTTATCCATGGGGAGCCTATTGAAACCTTGTGGTGTTTTCCTCAAGGGTATTTTAGGGTTTACCCCTTCATGGATGAGCTACCTTTAGTAGCTATCAACTAATAAATTATTTGTTTTGCTTGGAAATTAAAGAAAAAAGGGATAAGAATGTCTCTATGGATGGCGGGGGAGCTTCTTGTGTGTGTTCTTGTATATTCTTAATCGTTTAAGGCCATGGACACTTGGAAAGATACTAGAACTTCAACCTTTTCTTTTTCTTTATATTAAAGTTTCATATACGTATCCCTAAGAACCCAAACGAGCCATTTTCTCTCCACCACTTCCCACCTTCTATGAACCTCATTCTCCCTATGTGATACTGTGAATTTCCTGTCCAAGGAATAAGAAAGAGGGGATCTTCTTGGAAAATGAATCTAGGGTTGCAATTGACTTCTTTTTAGGGTTTAAAAAAAGCTTCCTTCTAGTGTTCATGACATAAAAGAGTAGGAATCCCCTTATTTCCTCCATTTATTTCTTTTTTTATCCTTCATCCTACCTTTCTCCAGGTCGGAACCTTTCTGTTCCATGGTAGAAATTGCTCTAAAGCTCTAAAAGCCTTTACCTTTCTTGCTCCTGATGCTTAGGGTTTGCTCATTTGATGAAGAAAGGTGCTAGATGGACGAGTTCATAGCTTATGCTTGGATTTTCTACCCTACCTGCTTGTATTTTCTTATGTTTGGGAGTTTATATTCTAATTAGAGGCAAGTTTTATAACTTTCTCCACATTTATTGCTTACCATAAGCTTTCTAGTTTATGTTCTTGCTTTTAAATGATGATCCATGCACTAAAAAGCTATGCTTGACTTGGATTTCGATTTTTATAATATTCCCTGTTCTGATTTCAGTTCTATATGAACCTGTGATCATGTGTACGTTATTCCTAAGGTATAATATGACTTGGATCAGGTTGGTTTGACAACGTATGGTGCTAAGAACCTATCAACCAATGTTCAATTTTAGGGTTTTAAGCTGCTTTCTTCTATAAACCCATGACACGATGATGGTACCATTGCAACAACCCTATGGTGTTGTCTTCATGACAATTGATGGTCAGGATCAAAGGTGTCAGATAATGGTGACAACCTATGTTCACCCCCTTAGGTCAGGTTTTGGATCAATCAGAAGTTTAATGATCAACCATTAAGTACTCTACTGATGTTATCAATCAATGATGATATTAGCTTAATATTTGATACTAATTACTGAATATAGTGCTGATCTAACAACCTATGGTGACTTAAGGGTCACTAATGATGGTGGATCAGGTCTCCAAAACCTATGGTGAGTTAATCATATAGTTGTAGCATCAATTAAGCCTTAGACCAATGGTTTCTTAGGTCACTGGATGCAATGGTCAAACCTATACTGTAATTTATGGTTTTAACATATGAACTTGACCCAATGGTCAAGATCTAATGTTTATTCCTCCAATAAAGTGGTATGATGTCTAATTAAATATGTTGGTCCTAATAACGTGATTTAGATGGTTTCCTTTATATGATCAACTTAAGGAGCTTTCTTATTGACAATGGATGGCTTGTTTTAAATGAACAGTCGATTGTGGGTTTTACCCTACTCTCAATGGAACTTTTTTTGTTAATCAAGGGATGTATAGGGTTAGATCGTGACTCTTTCTAGAGAACAAATCAAGGACTTCATAGGTGGTTTATCTAAGGTGTTTACTTATGCAAACAACCAATGGTCTTACCTTTTAAACATCCAATGGTTCTGGGTGACATTGTGGTATGGTGATATGAATTGAATGATGATGGAACAAATGGAGGGTTACCCTTAATAAGGTAGTCTTACCTATTCACTCATATGAATAGAAGGGATGACAACCATATTGTGTTGATATGTAACCCTAATGAGGTATAACTTGTTATACCTAGCTTTAATATAACAAAATGATTATAATTGGGTATGAATAGTCCTTGAATGATTAATACAATCATGGAGTACTCTCTTATTGTTGTTGAAACCCTAGTATGCTATAACTCGATGGCTACACCTTGATTTATGTGTGAATTCATACTTGAGAATAGTATGGAATGTGATGGTGATGCTTCACCTTTTGTATCCATGATCAAATGGGGATGCCGTGAGTTAGGATTTGGGTATAAGTACTAATTAGTAACATTAATATAACTTATCTTGTTGAACTTAACTCTAATGCAAATAGATAAAGATGAGTATTCATGTTTAACATTCTTATATGATGGAATGATGGTGAAATAACCTCCTTAATATGATCATAACCTTAATATGTTAATTGGTGGTTATCATATCCACATGGTTGATACTTTCTTATGCTAAACATGTGCATTATGAATATGATGAGGGTTAATCATATTTAGATTCCTTGCATGTTGATGTAATAAAGGAATGTTCTTAATGTTAATATAACCCTTCTATGATTGTTTATGAATATCTGCTAGCTCATTAATGCAATATTGTGTTGATCTGGTGTATTATATGTAAGTGATGTTATTGAGCCTTGCTATAAGGCATGGAATGATAATGATGATCTTGTAGAGAATCGTACGATGGTCTTAATGACCTTTGGGCATTGTTGAACCCTGAATGAGGAGTAATCCTCTTGTGTTGATAAGGGTGAATAACCTATGATATTGTGAAAAGGATTTATATCTTATGATAGTATGATGGCTAGTGTAGCCTCATGAATGGAAAGTGAATAATACCATGTGATGATGAGATGAGAAATTATGTTTCACACATTTTATGTCTTTTGAAGTTGTGATATTTATATGCTTGTTAGAAGTGAATTAGGGTTTGTATGTCCACTTGTTTGATGTAGCCTTAATTCACCCAAATGACATAACTAATCAAGTGAAACTCTAATCATGTAGTTCCATGTGACATAGATCCATCTGAGTGTCAGAACTTGCCAGATGGTAAAATGAGTATTCCTAAGGGAAACTCAGAGCGCATACTGATGAGTATGTGGGGTGCTTGTCATCCTGAATTCAAGTGTTTAGGGAGGATGACTGCGTTCATACCTAGCCCTCAGTTTGAGAATGGTTGCGGTTGTGTCTCGGTGATTATATATGTGACGAGATTGGAGGACAACTACAATTGTACCTTAGATGGTAGGGTATGCGTACCCACCTCCTTTCACTAGTGTTGTGACCTGTACTAAGGACATACTAGGCTATTAGTAGTTTGACCTTATGTGTCACTGTGGCGGACCCGTACTGACTAGGGGCGGAGAAGATCTTAGGAGTCTGGCTCTTCCTAGATCTTGTATGGCACTAATTTTGACTTAGCAGTGGTAAGTTGGATTTTGAGTGGTTTCCTCAAATTCTTTAGGGCATAATAAAAGATGTAAGAAAACCATGTAGCATATCTATTTAGGATTATACAAAATGCTTCATATTGGATGATAACCCTTGTTTTCTTTACTTTCACTGAGATCATGTATAGTACAATACAATATAATAAATATGCTTATGATGTAGTTATGCTCATGTTGCAAACATACTTATCTTATCAAATATACTAACAGTGATGATTGATATGCTGTTGCTAGCTATGTTTAATATTGCTAGCCATGCCTATGTAATTAAAAATGCTTAAACTATTAATCGTGCTTATGTAGTTCATTGTGTTATGATGTTAGTTCTACTTATGATATAGATCTGTTCCCTTTATTTGAGATGCCAATATTGATAGCCATGTTATGTTACTAGACATATTCATGATGTCAAGGATGCTTATGCTACTAGATTGCTTGTACTGTTAGCAAAGAATATGATGATAGTAAAATTAATGATAATGATTGTTATTAGTTGTAGTTTGATGATATTTGAGTGGATATCTATCCAAACAAGTGGATTTATTTGTTATGTATATATGCGTTGATGATCATACTTGTTTCTAAGATGATTTGCTTAATCTATTTAGTATACTTGAATAGTTTAATCTGTTCAATTGATTATTAAATACTCCAACTGCGTAGTTATCTACTATTTAAAATGTTATAATCAATAAGCATTGTTGGAGGTTATATCTCTTGCTGGGACATGGGTCTCACCCTTGTGGTTTGCCAACCCTTCCATAGTTCGAACAATATCAATAAAAAATTGTGAACAAATTAATTTTAAAAATATAGAACAATCCATTCAAAATTGGGAAATGGCTAAAGTTTCCATAAAAGGCATTTACTATAAAGGTGGTTTTCGATTGATATCCAACTGTTGCATCAAAACTATTGAAAAACTATATCAGTTACATCTTCACAAGAATGCATACAACTTCTATCTAAAAGAGAAATAAACATGATAAAAAATAACTCAAGATACAACTTCATTCATTTAGGATTAGTCCAAGTATCTATCAAATCCTTGACGAGAAAAAGGTATAAATTGTTCTGTACTCCTATGCCTTAGAGACTGTAGGCATCTAAAATTTACAGATTCCCTTCTAAGACTTGTAGAATCAACAGTAAATGATGGACCTGTTTACTTTAATGCATTTCCTAATTTCTCAGTTTCCCTTTCCGACCCATGCCTTTTGATGGTCTTAACCTTGAATGTGCAAACATCATGATTTGACATGGATCCAAATTCTAAAAATATTGTACTATGTTATTAGGTTTTCTTCAAGGCCATGAACACCGTAACTCCTCAATCCTTGATTTGCCCAAAAAAGGGGCTTACAACTCTTTTTCTAACCAATATAAAAAACAAAGCCATTATTCCTAAGGCCTTGCGATGGGAGGAAGTTAAGCTCCCAGAAAATTGGACCATGCCACAAGAAAATGCACCAGTACCTAGAGAAAATACCAAAATACAAAACATTATCGAGCACATTAATGGTGATGTAGAAATAAGTTTCTGTCCTTCGTAAAGAAGAAATTCTACTTCATCTCAGTCTAGGGAAAACACCTTAGAAGTTGGTTTTTCTTCATATTTACATATAGATTACAATAAACTTGAACGATCCACCACTATGAATAGAAGGCCTATAGGAATATCCTACCCAGTATATGAACACAGTGAATATGAACCCTCTAAATCTGATTTCAAGGTCGCATGTCAACTTGAAGACACCTATAACAACTTTGAAATAAAAAAAGAATTATAAAATAAAGACTTTTATCTGATAATAATAAACCAAAAGTAAAATAGTTTTTTACACATTTTGATAAATATGAAAGGTCAGCTATAAGAGATCTATGGTATTCTCAAATGAAATAGTTGAATGAGAATATATATTTCTTTGATTGGTATGAATCTAATTATCTTAATACACGTAAAGAAATGTTACCTACTCTCCTAAGTGAGGATCGTACTATGGTAATAGAAAAACTATCCTTAACATGGAAACTTGCTTCAGAAGATGAAGAAGTTGAATCAATTCATCCACCCTTTCAAGCTATAAAATTTGGAGAAAATGACATCAAGGCCAGTCCATTAAAACTAATGGAATACATTCAAGAATGAGCTAAAACACACAATATAGCTCATATAATTGAACAAAATAACTATAAAAATATAAATCTTCAAACCCTTAGCAAACAAATTGAAAGGATAGAGACAATGCTTATTGATATTGGCAAAGTACCAATATATCAAAAGAAAGTAGAAACAAAAAAATTTACACTAATTGTTCCTCAAACTATAACTGGAAATATTATATTAGGAAAGAAGGCACCCATTAAGTTCGATAAACAACTCGATGAATTAACACATGAAATCAGAAGTCAGCTAGACCAATTAAATATTCTAAAAGCAACTGCTAATACAATATATGGAGACTCATCATATTCAGATGCAGAAGAGATACCTAAGAATCTACAACCAAATACAATCATCTTTGGTAAAACTGCTCGATTTTCAAAAACAAAAAATTATTATTCTAGACCAACATCGGTTGACCTAGAATTTGAAGAAACTCCTGATCTTACTTTATGTCAATTTGATGGCCAATCTCTTATATAATGGAACTTAGATGGATTTTCAGAATACCAAATATTATAAATTTTCCATCAAATGTTGATATATGCCAATGCTTGTTGAGCTCATGGTAGTCTTGAAACCACAATTTCCCAAATGATAACTTCATCATTTACAAGTCTGTTAAGAGGATGGTGGATTAATTATCTTAGTGAAATACACAGATAAGAAATACTTCAAGCTACAAAAAAAAATGAGCATGGTTCTCAAATTAAGTTAGAAAATGGTCAACCCCAATCAGACGTAGTATATACTCTAATAGTAAACATAATTGAACATTTTATAGGCCATAATGGCACTATATTAGAAAAACATAGGGATCAACTAATGAACTTAAGATG
The DNA here is from genome assembly GCA_963693085.1 of Alisma plantago-aquatica. Taxonomy (NCBI): domain Eukaryota; kingdom Viridiplantae; phylum Streptophyta; class Magnoliopsida; order Alismatales; family Alismataceae; genus Alisma; species Alisma plantago-aquatica. The sequence goes on from OY856409.1 coordinate 1,362,542,763, forward strand.
TAAGAGTCTGAGTGATTTTTTTGGGATAAAGATGTTTTTCTTTTTAAAGTTTTCCAATTCACAGATTGTGAATATGTTGTTTGGAAAGAAAAGTTTTTATCTGGATTATCTGTTTTATTCGCTGAAAAGGTAAGAGAACATATTAGACAGACATATAATAACGGTGTCCCTCTAGAACATATATCCTATGGGGAAATAATACAGAGAATAAACCAAATAGGACTATCTCTTTACAATGACTATAAATTAAAAAATCAATTAAAAAGACAACAAACAATAGATAAAAGGAACTAGGAGAATTTTGTTATCTATTTGTATGGGACATGGATTTACCAAAAGAAAAGAAATGACACAAATCTACAAAAGGTTTAGTGAAGATAGTAACAAATCAACGAACAATTATATAAAAAGAAAACAAATAAGAAAAGCTGATAATAAGAATAACATAACATGTTACATTTGTAACGAAAAAGGGCACTATGCAAACAAATGTTTTAAATGAGATTTCAAGAAAAAAGTTAACGAACTATTACTAGAATAAAAAAGTATTACGCCAGAAGAACTTGATATTTTTGTTAGTAAGTTAAATCTAAATGAATCCTCGGGATCATAAAATGAAGAAGGATGTCAGTGTAATTACTATAGCAATGAAACATCATCAGATGAAATTCATGTCTTAACTAGTGAACAACAATTTATACTTGAACCATAGATTCCATACAAGATAAATAAGAAAGAAGCACTAAACTTGCAAAATATCTCAATATGATTATAGACAAAAAATCTACTCATTTTATCATGTAATGAAAAGAATTGATCATGAAAAAACTAATGATAAACATATTTCTATAGAAGATTTGAGAAAAGAACAAAACAAAATCAGAACAGAAATTATTGAACTAAAAGATAAGGTTGAAAATCTTCAAAAATACATATATGAAAAGTATAATGATGATGAGGATGAATATATATTTAATACATTGCATGGAGAATGCTCAAATAAAAACCCATTCGATGAAACAAGGGAAGATAACCAATTCCTTTGTTAATAATCTTCAAGAATTTGTTAAGAGAAAATGGAAAAGTGAAGTGACTATAAAAATTAATGGGTTGCCCCTAGAAGGGATTTATTTGATTCTGGATCCATGATAGTCACTTCACCTTTCCATTTTCTCTTAACAAATTCTTGAAGATTATTAACAAAGGAATCTTCGTTATCTTCCCTTATTTCATCGACTTGGTTTTTATTTGATCATTCTCTGAGCATTGTATTAAATATATGTTCATACTCATAATCATTATACTTTTCATATATATAAAATTTTGAATATTTTCAACCTTATCTTTTAGTTCAATAATTTCTATTCTGATTTTCTTTTGTTCTTTTCTCACATCTTCTATAGAAATATGTTTATCATTAGTTTTTTCATGTTGAATTCTTTTCATTACATGATCAAATGAGTAGATTTCTTATCTATGATCATATTGAGATATTTTGCAAGTTTAGTGCTTCTTTCTTATTTATCTTGGATGGAATCTATGGTTTCAAGTATAAATTGTTGTTCACTAGTTAAGACAAGAATTTCATTTGATGATGTTTCATTGCTATAGTAATTACACTGGCATCCTTCTTCATTTTCTGATCCTGAGGATTCATTTAGATTTAATTTACTAACAAAAGTATCAAGTTCTTTTGGCGTAATACTTTTTGATTCTAGTAACAGTTCGTTAACTTTTTTCTTGAAAATGTGTTTAAAACATTTGTTTGCATAATGCCCTTTTTCGTTACAATTGTAACATGTTATGTTTTTCTTATTATCAACTTTTCTTATTTGTTTTATTTTTGTATAATTCTTCTTTGATTTGTTACTATCTTCACTAAACCTTTTGTATCAAATAACTTGTAACGAAAAAGTTTAGGTTATAATGCAACTCTTATTTTCTTTAAGAACATAAGTTTAAGTTTCTTCCTAAACTCAAATGTTAAAAAGTTATTGTTAATTCAAGTATGAATCCCTTTTTCACTAACTAATATAGGGAGAATTTTATTACTAAAGGGTGTCCCAATGATAATATCCTCAGTTATATTTTGAGGAAGGATAAAACATGTTTTAATATTATTATTGTTGATGCATATGTGTGCTTCAAATATTTTATTTTTTACTTTGAGTTTATCTTTTATAGCAGAATTAACATGATTAATATTTGTTTTGTAATATTTTGTTTGTATAAGGTTTTCTCTTATACAATTAACATCAACTTCAGAATCAAATAAAGCTATCCCTTCTAGGGTGAAGTCATTAATTTTTATAGTCACTTCACTTTTCCATTTTCTCTTAACAAATTCTTGAAGATTATTAACAAAGTAATCTTTGTTATCTTCCCTTGTTTCATCGACTTTTTATTTGAGCATTCTCCGATCATTGTAATAAATATATGTTCATCCTCATCATCATTATACTTTTCATATACATAATTTCCCCATAGGATATATGTTCTAGAGGGACAATGTTATTATATGCTTTTCTAATATGTTCTCTTACCTTTTCAGCAAATAAAACAGGGGATCTCTTTGGGTGGAAGAGTGTTGTGGCTATCACAACTCTTCTTTGTCTTTTATAGACCTTTCTGATGGTGTGGACAAATGTGTTTCTCTTACCACTTGTTTGCTTTAGTTCGTGTCTTTGACAAGTGTTTTTGTTACATTAGTGGAGATATTTGTTGTGTCTACCACGTACTCTTTTGTCTGTGTGACTTTTGACAGATATCCTTCATCTTCCTTTTCATATGCCACTTGTTCGTTTTCTACTTTGAGTCTTGACAACTGTCTTTTGTCTTTATGTATAGGGAAGATCTATATTGTCTTTTCTTCTTTTGTCACTTCTTCAGCAAGGTATTTTTACCCATTATTTTGAATCGAGTAATCCATAGCAATAATCTCCATTTTCAAAGTTACTTTCTCCTTGAGTAATATCTAGGATTGGAATATTTTCTGGATCTAGGATTTCATCAAATATAATTAATTGAGAATTGTCCATGTTAGGGTCTCTTATAAGAGACTTTCCTGATAATTTTATTTTCTTATATGGAGGCCCCCTTTTAGTTTCTTGATCAATAAGATAATCAGAAACTGGGGTAGATATTAACTTTCCCTTTAAAATAGGGTTTGTGTTGAATTTGTCCCCCCATTTAATCATAATTTTTGTTTGGAGAAGGTAAATGTATTCCAAAAAAGGGGGTAGTGAAACCTACCCAAACGTAGGAAGGCCTACCAAAATACAAGGATCATCCAGCCGCAAAGGACATACAATCCCAGAACCAAGCGTTAGTATGGGAAAACAGATACCAACCTGTACAAGTGGTTAGATACAAAATCCACTATCTATCTATCTATCTATCTATCTATCTCCCATCTACTTAGAATAGACAGGTCAAATTTGTATATCAATTTTGGCTTGGCCTTAGATGCCCTCCGTATCGTTTCCATAAGCCTGTCAAAAAGGGCCATGTAATCACACTGTCCCTTGTTGTGAAACCTGTTGTTCCTTTCGTTCCAAACTAGGAAACACATCGAGGTGAAACACGAACTTCCAAGTAGAGCAGTCCTATTTTTTATGCACTTCTTTTTCATCCACATAAAGGAATTATGTAGATCATTAGGAGGAGTTCCCCCCATCCCAACTTAAGGCTGATTCTACACCAAATGTAATAGCTATACCTTCATTTGAAGAAGATGTGTTCATTCGAATCATCTTCCTCGGTACACAAAAGACATCTTGGGTTGACATTCAGGCCCCACTTCCGCATCCTATCAAGAGTCAGAAGTCTCCTCATCAAAGCTTTGTACACACAGAAACTCCATTTGGGTGTATGAGCTTTGCCCCAGAGAGTGGAGTGCCAGGGCACCTGTGGTGCATAGAACGAGATGCTCCAAGGAGGTTTCTTCTCATTAACCAGGTTCCAGTTGGAACCAACCTCAATATAGTCTCCACAAACCTCTTGCCACACCTCCACCATGTGTCTCCAGGTGCGTGAGCATTTCTCTTTAGAAACGAGGAAGCGCAGCTGGTCCCCATGCCTCCTTCTCATCCAGTCCACCCAGGGAGAGTGGGGCTTGCGGAGGAACTGATCGATCCTCTTCCTAGTTGCAGCAGCAGCTGAAATGCTGGGATCGGTGATGTTCAAACCCCCTTCCATGTAAGGTCTCGCCAAGGTGCTCCATGCCACAGCATGGTGCTTGGCAGCCCACAGGAACCCACCCATCACTGTCATGATCTTCAGAATGATGAAGGTAGGCAGCTCCGTTTTCCCACACCATAACCGAACTTTGGCAGAGAGTAATGATCGGATTAGCACAACTCTCCCAGCCATGGAGAGGTTGATCCCTATCCATCTTGAGACTGCCTCCCTAGCATTGTCGATGCAGGCAGCGTAGTCGGTACCCTTTCCTCTTCCTCCAGTGAGCGGGATGCCCAGGTATCTGGTCGGGAAGCTTCCCTCCTGCAGCTAGGGTTTCTTTTTCCCATTTCCATTACATAATCCATGGGATTCCATAAGCACAACAACATCTTAGTATTTTAAGATCTTCTTGATCTAAATTTTCAAATAATAGAATATAATTATTAAGCTTTTGTGGGAATATTTCCTGAGTAGCTCCATAATTTTTCCAAAAAATGTAGAAGAACCAATTTGGTAAGTTAGTCCTATAAGACCATTTTATGAACCATGAATGAGTCATTTGACTATTTTGAATACATAAGAAATTTTTCCAGGCATCTTGATAGTCCTAGTAATTGTAGTACTGGGGTTGAGGTTTGTCTTTAAATCTTTTTGGAATATTAGGATTTTCATCATTGTTCCATTCTAAAATGGTGAATTTTTTTTGGATTTTTAATTGAGAAAAAGATATCATCTTCTTTGTTGATTTGTCTCTAAAATTATGAAATATTTTTACACTACCGGTTTCTATGAGAATTTTCTCATAATCGTAGTGATTCTTTCCAAGAATTGTCAGAATATAATTATATTTATCAGGAAGGTAATTTTGTAGTAAAGTTTTTGTTTCTTTGGATAAGTCTTCATTTTCTAAAGTTATTGTATGTATTGATGTTTTGAATATGAATTTTGATATGTTTTTTGCTGGGAAATCTACTTCCATTTCATCGTTACCTTCCTTAGTAGAAATACTTGATTCTGAACATACCTCTGGGATACAAACTTTGGATGTTGATGCAAACATATTTTGAGATTTTTGTGAAGAAGTCATATAAGCTACAATAAATATTTAGAACATCCTTTTGATTTGTCTCTTATGAAATAGTAAGTGCATCAATAAAATTATCTTTATAATCTAATGCGGCTATTATTTTCTTTAAGAACATAAGTTCAGGTTTCTTCCTAAACTCAAACGTTACAAAGTTATTGTTAATTCGAGTATGAACCCCTTTTTCACTAACTAATAAAGGGAGAATTTTATTAAGAAAGGGTGTCCCAATGATAATATCCTCAGTTATATTTTGAGGAAGGATAGAATATGTTTTAATATTATTATTGTTGATGCATATGTGTGCTTTAGAAATTTTATGTTTTACTTTGAGTTTATCTTTTGTAGTAGAATTAACATGATGATTAGTTGTTTCATAATATTTTGTTGGTATAAGGTTTTCTCTTATACAATTAACATCATCTCCAGGATCAAATAAATCTATCTCCCTTCTAGGGTGAAGCCATTAATTTTTATAGTCACTTCACCTTTCCATTTTCTCTTAACAAATTCTTGAAGATTATTAACAAAGGAATCTTTGTTATCTTCCCTTGTTTCATCGACTTTGTTTTAATTTGAGAATTCTTTGAGCATTGTATTAAATATATGTTCATCTTCATCATCATTATACTTGTCATATATAATTTTTTGGAAGATTTTCAACCTTATCTTTTAGTTCAATAATTTCTGTTCTGATTTTGTTTTGTTCTTTTCTCAAATCTTCTATAGAAATATGTTTATCTTTAGTTTTTTCATGTTCAATTCTTTTCATTACATGATCAAATGAGTAGATTTTTTGTCTATAATCATATTGAGATATTTTGCAAGTTTAATGCTTCTTTCTTGTTTGTCTTGGATGAAATCTATGGTTTCAAGTATAAATTGTTGTTCACTAGTTAATACATGAATTTCATCTGATGATGTTTCATTGCTATAGTAATTACACTGACATCCTTCTTCATTTTTTGATCCTGAGGATTCATTTAGATTTAATTTACTAACAAAGTATCAAGTTCTTCTGGCGTAATACTTTTTGATTCTAGTAATAGTTCGTTAACTTTTTTCTTGAAATGTTGTTTAAAACATTTGTTTGCATAGTGTCCTTTTTCATTACAATTGTAACATGTTATGTTTTTCTTATTATCTGCTTTTCTTATTTGTTTTCTTTTTGTATAATTCTTCTTTGATTTGTTACTATCTTCATTAAACCTTTTGTAGATTTTGTGTCATTTCTTTTCTTTTGGTAAATCCATGTCCCATCCAAATTGATAACAAAATTCTCTTAGTTCCTTTTTATCTATTGTTTGTATTTTTAATTGATTTTTTAATATATAGTCATTGCAAAGAGATAGACCTATTTGGTTTATTCTTTGTATTATTTCCCCATAGGATATACGTTCTAGAGGGACAATGTTAATATATATGCTTGTCTAATATGTTCTCTTACCTTTTCAGCGAATAAAACAGGTAATTTTTTTTCTTCCAAACAACAGAACTACAATCTGTGGATTGGAAAACTTTGGAAAGAAAAACATCTTTATACCAATGAAAATAACTTAGACTCTTACATCTTAAGTTCATTAGCTGTACCCTAAGTTTTTCTAATATAGTGCCATTATGGCCTATAAAATGTTGAATTATGTTTACTATTACAGTATATACTACGTTTTATTGGGATTGACCATTTTCTAACTTAATTTGAGAACCATGATCATTTATTTTTGTAGCTTAAAGTATTTCTTGTCTATATATTTCAGTTAGATAATTAATCCACCATCCTCTTAGCTGACCCGTAAGTGATGAAGTTATAATTTGGGCAATTGTGGTTTCAAGACTACCATGAGCTCAACAAGCATTGGCATATATCAACATTTGATGAAAATTTGTAATATTTGGTATTCTAAAAATCCATCTAAGTTCCATTCTATAAGAGATTGGCCATCAAATTGACATAAAGTAAGATCAGGTATTTCTTCAAATTCTAGTTCAGCCGGTGTTGGTCTAGAGTAATAATTTTTTGTTTTTGAAAATCGAGCTGTTTTACCATATTCACAAATGGTATTCACAAATGCAATGCCATAGAAAAATATACATTTCTTTGAATGGTATAAAATTATTATATCAAATAACTTAAATAAAAAATCTATTGGCTTGTTCCACCGTGGTATGAGCCTAATAAGTCTGACATTAAAATTAGACCATTGCATCATGAAAACCCTTCTGAGAACCTGTCAGTCCAAAATATTACAAACAAGAGTAATCTACAATCAAAAGAAGAAATTTCTCATTCTTTCAATAATAAACACATGATTGATAAAGTAAATAATCTATCTAAAACTAAAAGTAAAGAAAGCAAAGAGTACTCTATAAAGGTATTAAGCATATAACAATACTTCATTATTGAAACTATTAATAATGTTAAAAATGATCAAGAAAAAATAAAATTATTTTCAAAATATATCAAAATGAATAAAAAAGAAATCAACTCTAAAGGTAGTCCAAACCAAAATATTTCATATGATACTAAAAGAGTAACTGAAAAACAACAAAATCTAAAAGACTTCAAAAGAGAACAAAAAAATATTAAATAAGAGATAAAAGATTTAAAAGAAACTAAAAAGACATAAGAACATTTAGAAAGTCAAGATAAATCCAAAAAAAAATCCCTAAATAGCATCCAACTATATATAAAAAGAAAATGGAAGAGAGATGTTATAATTAAAATTAACCCATATTTCACTATTAAGAAACTAGCTTTATTTGATTCTAAAGCAGACATAAACTGCATTAGAGAAGGTCTAATACCGACCAAATATTTTGAAAAAACCACACACAATGTCAATTCATGCACTAATGAAAAATTACAAATCAATTATAAAATACCTAATGTCCATGTTTGTATAAAATATACATGTATTAAAACTACTTTCATGCTAGCCAAAAATATAATTGAGAATATAATCATAGGGACACCATTCCTGAATAAAATACTACCTATTATAGTGGATACAAAAGGAGTTCATGCTAATATAAATGGAAAAATAATTACCTTTAAGTTCAAAAATGAACCCAAAGTATCATTTCTACAACAAATAAATACTTCAATCAAATACAAAGAAAACTTTATTTGGTTTGTAATGACCAATTAAAGAAATGTAGATTTTTTTTAAGTTCTTTGATATAATAATTTTATACCATTCAAAGAAATATATATTTTTTCTATGGTATTGCATTTGTGAATACCATTTGTGAATATGAATTTTGATATATTTTTTGCTGGGAAATCTACTTCCATTTCATCGTTACCTTCCTTAGTAGAAATACTTGATTTTGAACATACCTCTAGGATACAAACTTCCGATGTTGATGCAGACATATTTTGAGATTTCTGTGAAGAAGTCATATAAGCTACAATAAATATTTAAAACATCCTTTCGATGTGTCTTGTATGAAATAGTAAGTGCATCAATGAAATTATCTTTATAATCTTATACAACTCTTATCTTCTTTAAGAACATAAGTTCAAGTTTCTTCCTAAACTCAAAAGTTACAAAGTTATTGTTAATTCGAGTATGAACCCCTTTTTCACTAACTAATATAGGGAGAATTTTATTAAGAAAGGGTGTACCAATGATAATATCCTCAGTTATATTTTGAGGAAGGATAAAACAGGTTCGAATATTATTATTGTTGATGCATATGCTTTAGAAATTTTATTTTTTACTTTGAGTTTATCTTTTGTAGCAGAATTAACATGATGATTAGTTGTTTCGTAATATTTTCTTGGTATAAGGTTTTCTCTTATACAATTAACATTAGCTCTAGAATCAAATAAAGCAATCCCTTCTTGGTTGAAGTCATTAATTTTTATAGTCACTTCACCTTTCAATTTTCTCTTAAAAAATTCTTGAAGATTATTAACAAAGGAATCTTCATTATCTTCCCTTGTTTCATTGACTTGGTTTTTATTTGAGCATTCTCTGAGCATTGTATTAAATATATGTTCATCCTCATCATCATTATACTTTTCATATATATATATTTTTGAAGATTGTCAACCTTATCTTTTAGTTCAATAATTTCTATTCTGATTTTGTTTTGTTCTTTTCTCAAATGTTCTATAGAAATATATTTATCATTATTTTTTTCATGTTCAATTCTTTTCATGACATGATCAAATGAGTAGATTTTTTTTCTATAATCATATTGTGATATTTTGCAAGTTTAGTGCTTCTTTCTTGTTTATCTTGGATGGAATCTATGGTGTTAAGTATAAATTGTTGTTCACTAGTTAAGACATGAATTTCATCTCATAATGTTTCATTGCTATAGTAATTACAATGACATCCTTCTTCATTTTCTGATCCTAAGGATTCATTTAGATTTAATTTACTAACAAAAGTATCAAGTTCTACTGGCGTAATACTTTTTGATTCTAGTAATAATTCATTAACTTTTTTCTTGAAATCTCATTTAAAACATTTGTATGCATAGTGCCCTTTTTCGTTACAATAGTAACATGTTATGTTTCTCTTATTATCTTGTTTTCTTATTTGTTTTCTTTTTGTATAATTCTTCTTTGATTTGTTACTATCTTCACTAAACCTTTTGTAGATTTTGTGTCATTTCTTTTCTTTTAGTAAATCCATGTCCCATCCAAATTGATAACGAAATTCTCCTAGTTTCTTTTTATCTATTGTTTGTTGTCTTTTTAATTGATTTTTTAATTTATAGTCATTGCAAATAGATAATCATGTTTGGTTTATTCTTTATATTATTTCCCCATAGGATATATGTTCTAGAGGGACAATGTTATTATATGCTTGTCTAATATGTTCTCTTACCTTTTCAGCGAATAAAATAGGTAATCCAGATAAAAAAATTTCTTAACAAATAATAGAATTACAATCTGTGAATTAGAAAACTTTAGAAAGAAAAACATCTTTATACCAATGAAAACCACTCAAACTCTTACATCTTAAGTTCATTAGTTATTCCCTAAGTTTTTCTAATATAGTTCCATTATGGCCTATAAAATGTTGAATTATGTTTACTATTAGAGTATATACCGAGTCTGATTGGGGTTGACCATTTTCTAACTTAATTTGAGAACCATGTTCATTTCTTTTTGTAGCTTGAAGTATTTCTTGTTTGTGTATTTCACTAAGACAATTAATCCACCATCCTCTTAACTGGCCTGTAAATGATGAAGTTATCATTTGGGCAATTATGGTTTCAAGACTAGCATGAGCTTGACAATCATTGGCATATATCAACATTTGATGGAAAATTTGCAATATTTGGTATTCTGAAAATCCATATAAGTTCCATTCTATAAGAGATTGGCCATCAAATTGACATAAAGTAAGATCAGGAGTATCTTCAAATTGTAGGTCAACCGGTGTTGGTCTAGAGTAATAATTTTTTGTTTTTGAAAATCGAGCAGTTTTACCAAAGATGACTGTATTTAGTTGTAGTTTCTTAGGTATCTCTTCTTCATCTGAATATGGTGAGTCTCCATATATTGTATTAACGGTTTCTTTTTGAAGATTTAATTGGTCTAGCCGACTTGTGATTTTAAGTGTTAATTCATCGAGTTGTTTATCGAACTTAATGGGTGCCTTCTTTCCTAATATAATATTTCCAGTTATAGTTTGAGGAACAATTAGTGGCAAATTTTTTGTTTCTACTTTCTTTTGATATATTGGTACTTTGCCAATATCAATAAGAATTGTCTCTATCCTTTCAGTTTGTTTGCTAAGGGTTTTAAGATTTATATTTGTATAGTTATTTTGTTCAATTATATGAGCTATATGGTGTGTTTTAGCTGGTTCTTGACTGTATTCCATTAGTTTTAATGGACTGGCTTTGATGTCATTTTCTCCAAATTTTATAGCTTGAAAGGGTAGATGAATTGATTCAACTTCTTCATCTTTTGAAGCATGTTTCCATGTTGAGGATATTTTTCTATTACCATAGTACGATCCTCACTTGGGAGAGTAGGTAACATTTCTTTAAGTGTATTAAGATAATTAGATTCATACCAATCAAAGAAATATATATTCTCATTTAACTGTTTCATTTGAGAATACCATAGATCTCTTATAGCTGACCTTTCATATTTATCAAAATGTGTAAAAACCATTTTACTTTTTGGTTTATTATTATTAGATAAAAAGTCTTTCTTTAATAATTCTTTATTAATTTCAAAGTTGTTATACTTGTCTTCAAGTAGACATGCGTCCTTGAAATCAGATTCAGAGGGTTCATATTCTCTATGCTCATATGCTGGGTAGGATATTCCCGCTATGTTCATATATTGGGTAGGATATTCCTGTAGGCCTTCTATTCATAGTGTTGGATCATTCAAGTTTATTGTGATCTATATGTAAATATGAAGAAGAACCAAATTCTAAAGTGTTTTCCCTAGACTGAGATGAAATAGAATTTTTTTCTTTCCAAAGGACAAAAACTTACTTCTACATCACCATTAATGTGCTCGATAATGTTTTGTATTTTAGTATTTTCTCTAGGTACATGTGCATTTGCTTGTGGCATGGTCCAATTTTCTGGGAGCTGAACTTCCTCCCATCGTAAGGCCTTAGGAATAATGGCTTTGTTTATTATATTGGTTAGAAAAAGAGTTGTAAGCCCGTTTTCTGGGCAAATCAAGGATTGAGGAGTTACTATGTTCATGGCCTTGAAGCAAACTCTATAACATAGTACAATATTTTTAGAATTTGGATCCATGTCAAATCCTGATGTTTGCACATTCAAGGTTAAGACCATAAAAAGGCACGGGTCAGAAAGGGAAACTGAGAAATTAGGAAATGCATTAAAGTAAACAGGTCCGTCATCTAGTGTTGATTCTACGAGTCCAAGAAGGGAATCTGAAAATTTTAGTTGCCTATAGTCTCTAAGGCACATGAGTATAGAACAATTTATACCTTTTCTCATCAAGGATTTGACAGATAGTTGGACTTATCCCAAATGAATGAAGTTGTAGCATGAGTTATTTTTTTTATCATGTTTATATCTCTTTTAGACAGAATTTGTATGCATTCTTGTGAAGATGTAACTGATATAGTTTTTTCAATAGTTTTGATGCAATAGTTGGATATCAATCGAAAACCTCCTTTAAAGTAAATGTATTTTATGAGAACTTTAGGCATTTCCCAATTTTGAATGGATTGTTCTATATTTTCAAAATTCATTTGTTCACAATTTGTTATTGACATTGATCGAACTATGGAAGGGTTTGTATGGGAATTGGCAGAAATTCTGGAGAGTATTCTTTCCATTGGTCTTCAGGGATGAATTCTAATATAGAAGAGTTGGGATGTTGATTTCCTTGGAGATAATAGGTGGCCGATCAATAGCTAAACCTAGCCCTATAAAACCCTAAATGCCTACCACGGCTAAAGCGGGTGCAACGGGCTACCACTACAACAAGGAGGCCTCAGACCCTAGAACCCCAAGAAGGAAGACCCAAACTCTCACCCCTTTAGAGAGAAAGAGAAAGAGACACAAGTGTATCCCAACTACCCCTAACTTGGCACTGATACCATTTTAGGGTGGAATCTAGGATTTTGGTGGTTGGTTGGTAGAGAGTTGTTGGAATGTGGTGTTGGAGTATTGGTGGAGTTTGATGAATAATTGGTGGAGTAGGAAGGGCTGATTTGTGTTTGGATAAATGATAGAAGTGAGTGATTAGAGGTGGATTAGGGTTTGTGATTAAGGTGATTAGATGTGGATTAGGGTTTGTGATTAAAGGTTAATAGGCATTTAATTTGTTTACAAAAAAGGGGGAATGCTTAAATAAAAATAATTAAAACTAATTAAATAATAGTAAAAAACTTACTAATTACCGACATAGATGATGGTTGTTCTATGAGAGCATTGAATTCCAAAGCACGTCACGATCTTTTGATATTTCTTTGGACAAAGAAAGAATCTTTGATAATGATTCAAAGAGGGAAGAACATGCACACACAATTGATCTTAACAAAATGGAAATTTTATTGGCAACTAGAGGGTTTACACTCAGAAAAAAAAATGGTAACTAAGAACACATGACTATATAGACGAAATTACAATATAAGTGAAGTGGAGGAAGGATTACAAGACTTGGAAATTCTATAAGGAGGATAATTTCAAGCTAAGATACTTCCTACTATAATAACTAAGCTCAATAAGCAAGGGGAGCTCTTTGGGTGGAAGAGTGTTGTGGCTATCACAACTCTTCTTTTCCTTTTATAGACCTTTCTGATGGTGTGGACGAATGTGCTTCTCTTGCCACTTGTTTGCTTTAGTTCATATCTTTGACAAGTGTTTTTGTGACATGAGTGGTGATATTTGTTGTCTCTGCCACGTACTCTTTTGTCTTTGTGACATTTGATAGATATCCTTCATCTTCCTTTTCATATGCCACTTGTTCTTTTTCTACTTTGAGCCTTCACAACTGTCTTTTGTCTTTATGTATAGGGAAGATCTATCTTGTCTTTTCTTCTTTTTTCACTTCTTCAACAAGGTATTTTTACCCATTATTTTGAAACGGGTAATCTATAGCAATCATCTCTATATTCAAAGTTACATTCTCCTTGAGTAATATCTAGGATTGGAATATTTTTTGGATCTAGGATTTCATCAAAATATAACAAATTGAGAATTGTCCATGTTAGGGTCTCTTATAAGAGACTTTCCTGATAATTCTATTTTCTTATATGAAGGCCCCCTTTTAGTTTCTTGATCAATAAGATAATAAGAAACTGGGGTAGACATTAACTTTCCCTTTAAAATAGGGTTAATGTTGAATTTGTCCCACCATTTAATCAATACTTGCCTTCCAAGGTAGGGAAAAAAGGCATTAGTTTCTTTTCCCATTTCCATTGAATAATCCATGGGATTCCATAAGAACAAAAACATCTTAGTATGTTAAGATCTTCTTGATCTAAATTTTCAAATAATGGAATATAACTATTAAGCTTTTGTGGGAATATTTACCGAGTAGCTCCATAATTTTTCCAAAAAATGTAGAAGAACCAATTTAGTAAGTTAGTCCTATAAGACCATTTTATGAACCGTGCATGAGTCATTTGACTATTTTGAATACATAGGACATTTTTCCAGGCATCTTGATAGTCCTAGTAATTGTAGTACTGGGGTTGATGTTTGTCTTTAAATCTTCTTGGAATATTAGGATTTCCATCATTGTTCCATTCTGAAATGGTGATAATTTTTTGGATTTTTAATTGAGAAAAAGATATCATCTTCTTTGTTTATTTGTCTCTAAAATTATGAAATATTTTTACACTACTAGTTTCTATGAGAATTTTCTCATAATCGTAGTGATTCTTTCAAGAATTGTCAGAATAAAATTATATTTATCAGGAAGGTAATTTTGCAGTAAAGTTTTTGTTTCTTTGGATAAGTCTTCATTTTCTAAAGTTATTGTATGTATTGATGTTTTGAATATAAATTTTGATATTTTTTTTGCTGGGAAATCTAGTTCCATTTCATCGTTACCTTCCATAGTAGAAATACTTGATTCTGAACATACCTCTGGGATACAAACTTTTGGATGTTGATGCAGACATATTTTGAGATTTCTATGAAGAAGTCATATAAGATACAATAAATATTTAGAACATCCTTTTGATGTGTCTCTTATGAAATAGTAAGTGCATCAATGAAATTATCTTTATAATCTACTGCAACTCTTATTTTCTTTAAGAACATAAGTTTAGGTTTCTTCCTAAACTCAAAAGTTACAAAGTTATTGTTAATTCGAGTATGAACCCCTTTTTCACTAACTAATATAGGGAGAATTCTATTAAGAAAGGGTGTCCCAATGATAATATCCTCATTTATATTTTAAAGAAGGATAAAATATGTTTTAATATTATTATTGTTGATGCATATGTGTGCTTTAGAAATTTTATGTTTTACTTTGAGTTTATCTTTTGTAGCAGAATTAACATGATGATTAGTTGTTTCATAATATTTTGTTGGTATAAGTTTTTCTCTTATACAATTAACATCAGCTCCAGAATCAAATAAAGCTATCTCCCTTCTAGGGTGAAGTCATTAATTTTTATAGTCACTTCACCTTTCCATTCTCTCTTAACAAATTCTTGAAGATTATTAACAAAGTAATCTTCATTATCTTCCCTTGTTTCATCGACTTGGTTTTTATTTGAGCATTCTTTGAGCATTGTATTAAATATATGTTCATCCTCATCATCATTATGCTTTTCATATATATATATATATTTGAAGATTTTCAACCTTATCTTTTAGTTCAATAATTTCTATTCTGATTTTGTTTTGTTCTTTTCTCAAATCTTCTATAGAAATATGTTTATCATTAGTTTTTTCATGTTCAATTCTTTTCATTACATGATCAAATGAGTAGATTTTTTTGTCTATAATCATATTGAGATATTTTTCAAGTTTAGTGCTTCTTTCTTATTTATCTTGGATGGAATCTATGGTTTCAAGTATAAATTGTTGTTATGAATTTCATCTGATGATGTTTCATTGCTATAGTAATTACATTGACATCCTTCTTTATTTTCTGATCCTGAGGATTCATTTAGATTTAATTTACTAACAAAAGTATCAAGTTTTTCTTGCATAATACTTTTTGATTCTAGTAACAGTTCATTAACTTTTTCTTGAAATCTCATTTCAAACATTTGTTTGCTTAGTGCCCTTTTTCATTACAATTGTAACATGTTATGTTTTTCTTATTATCTTCCTTTTTTATTTGTTTTCTTTTTGTATAATTCTTATTTGATTTGTTACTATCTTCACTAAAACTTTTGTAGATTTTGTGTCGTTTCTTTTCTTTTGGTAAAGCCATGTCCCATCCAAATTGATGAAAAAGTTCTCCTAGTTCCTTTTTATCTATTGTTTGTTGTCTTTTTAATTGATTTTTTAATTTATAGTCATTGCAAAGAGATAGTCCTGTTTGGTTTATTCTTTGTATTATTTCCTCATAGGATATATATTCTAGAGGGATAACGTTATTATATGCTAGTCTAATATGTTCTCTTACCTTTTCAGCGAATAAAATAGGTAAATACTTTTCTTTCCAAATAATAGAACTACAATATGTGGATTGGAAAACTTTAGAAAGAAAAACATATTTATAACAACAAAAATCACTCAGACTCTTACATCTTAAGTTCATTAGTTGTTCCCTAAGTTTTTCTAATATAGTTCCATTATGGCCTCTAAAATGTTGAATTATGTTTACTATTACAGTATATACTGTGTCTGATTGGGGTTGACCATTTTCTAACTTAATTTGAGAACCATGCTCATTTCTTTTTGTAGCTTGAAGTATTTCTTTTCTGTGTATTTCACTAAGATAATTAATCCACCATCCTCTTAACTGACCCGTAAATGATGAAGTTATCATTTGGGCAATTGTAATTTCAAGACTACCATGAGCTCGACAAGCATTGGCATATATCAACATTTGATGGCAAATTTGTAATATTTTCAAATTGTAGGTCAACCGGTGTTGGTCTAGAGTAATAATTTTTTGTGTTTGAAAATCGAGCAGTTTTACCAAATCTGACTGTATTTAGTTGTATATTCTTAGGTATCTCTTCTTCATCTGAATATGATGAGTCTCCATATATTGTATTAACGGTTGCTTTTTGAAGATTTAATTGGTCTAGATGACTTGTGATTTCATGTGTTAATTCACTGAGTTGTTTATCGAACTTAATGGGTGCCTTCTTTCCTAATATAATATTTCCAGTTATAGTTTGAGGAACAATTAGTGGCAACTTTTTTGTTTCTACTTTCTTTTGATATATTGGTACTTTGCCAATATCAATAAGCATTGTCTTTATCCTTTTTGTTTGTTTGCTAAGGGTTTGAAGATTTATATTTGTATAGTTATTTAGTTCAATTATATGAGTTGTATGGTGTGTTTTAGCTGGTTCTTGACTGTATTCCATTAGTTTTAATGGACTGGCCTTGATGTCATTTTCTCCAAATTTTATAGCTTGAAAGGGTGGATGATTGATTCAACTTCTTCATCTTTTGAAGCCTGTTTCCATGTTAAGAATAGTTTTTCTATTGCCATAGCACGATCCTCACTTGGGAGAGTATGTAACATTTCTTTAAGTGTATTAAGATAATTTGATTCATAACAATCAAAGAAATATATATTCTCATTTAATTGTTTCATTTGAGAATACCATAGATCTCTTATAGCCGACCTTTCATATTTATCAAAATGTGTAAAAAACCATTTTACTTTTGGTTTATTATTATCAGATAAAAAGTCTTTCTTTAATAATTCTTTATTAATTTCAAAGTTGTTATAGTTGTCTTCAAGTAGACATGCGACCTTGAAATTAGTTTCAGAGGGTTCATATTCACTGTGTTCATATACTGGGTAGGATATTCCTGTAGGCCTTCTAATCATAGTGTTGGATCGTTCAAGTGTATTGAGATCTATATGTAAATATGAAGAAGAACCAACTTCTAAGGTGTTTTCCCTAGACTAAGATGAAGTAGAATTTCTTCTTTCTGAAGGACAGAAACTTATTTCTACATTACCATTAATGTGCTCAATAATGTTTTGTATTTTGGTATTTTCTCTAGGTATAGGTGCATTTGCTTGTGGCATGGTCCATTTTTCTGGGAGCTTAACTTCCTCCCATAATAAGGCCTTAGGAATAATGGCTTTGTTTTTTATATTGGTTAGAAAAAGAGTTGTAAGCCTGTTTTATGGGAAAATCAAGGATTGAGGAGTTACTATGTTCATGGCCTTAAAGAAAACTCTATAACATAGTACAATATTTTAGAATTTGGATCCATGTCAAATCATGATGAATGCACATTCAAGGTTAAGACCTTCAAAAGGCCTGGGTCGGAAAGGGAAACTGAGAAATTAGGAAATGCATTAAAGTAAATAGGTACATCATCTAGTGTTGTTTCTATGAGTCTAAGAAGGGAATCTTAAAATTTTAGATGCCTACAGTCTAAGGAACAGGAGTACAGAACAATTTATACCTTTTCTCATCAAGGATTTGACAGATACTTGGACTAATCCTAAATGTATGAAGTTGTATCTTGAGTTATTTTTTATGTTTATATCTCTTTTAGACAGAAGTTGTATGCATTCTTGTGAAGATGTAACTGATATAGTTTTTTCAATAGTTTTGATGTAATAGTTGGATATCAATCGAAAACCACCTTTGAAGTAAATGTCTTTTATGAAAACTTTAGCATTTCCCAATTTTGAATGTATTGTTCGATATTTTCAAAATTAATTTGTTCACAATTTTTGTATTGTCATTGTTCGAACTATGGAAGGGTTTGTATGGGAATTGACAGAAATTCTGGAGAGTATTCTTTCCATTGGTCTTTAGGGATGAATTCTAATATAGGATAGTTGGGATATTGATTTCCTTGGGGATAATAGGTGGCCTGTCAATAGCTAAACCTATCCCTACAAAACCCTAAATGCCTACCACGGCTAAAGTGGGTGCAACGGGCTACTACTACGACAAGGAGGCCTCATACCCTAGAACCCCAAGAAGGAAGACCCCGAACTCTCACCCCTTCAAAGAGAAAGAGAAAGAGACACAAGTATATCCGAAATGCCCCTCACTTGGCTCTGATACTATTTTAGGGTGGAAGCTAGGATTTTTGTGGTTGTTCGGTAGAGAGTTGGTGGAATGCAGTGTTGGAGTATTGGTGGAGTTTGATGAATAATTTGTGGAGTTGGAAGGGTTGATTTGTGTTTGGATAAATGATAGAAGTGACTGATTAGAGATGGATTGGGGTTTGTGATTAAGGTGATTAGATGTGGATTAGGATTTCTGATTAAAGGTTAATAGGAATTTAATTTGTTTATGAAGCAGGGGGAATGCTTAAATAAAAATAATTAAAACTAATTAAATAATAGTAGAAAACTTACTAATTACCGATGTAGATGATGGTTGTTCTTTGAGAGCATTGAATGCCAAAGCATGTCATGATCTTTTGATCTTTCTTTGGATAAAGAAAGGATCTTTGATTATGATTCAAAGAGTGAAGAACATGCACACACAATTGTTCTTAACAAAATGGAAATTTTATTGGCAACTGGAGGGTTTACACTCAGAAAAAAATGGAAACTAAGAACACATGACTATATAGACGAAGTTACAATATAAGTGAAGTGGAGGAAGGATTACAAGACTTGGAAATTCTCTAAGGAGGAGAATTTTGAGCTAAGATACTTCCTACTACAATAACTAAGCTCAATAAGCAAGGGGATCTCTTTGGGTGGAACAGTGTTGTGGCTATCATAACTCTTCTTTGCCTTTTATTGACCTTTCTGATGGTGTGGATGAATGTGCTTCTCTTGCCACTTGTTTGCTTCAGTTCATGCCTTTGACAAGTGTTTTTGTTACATGAGTGGTGATATTTGTTGTGTCTACCACATACTCTTTTGTCTTTGTGACTTTTGATAGATATCCTTCATCCTCCTTTTCATATGCCACTTGTTCTTTTTCTACTTTGAGTCTTGACAACTGTCTTTTGTCTTTATGTATAGGGAAGAGCTATCTTGTCTTTTCTTCTTTTGTCACTTCTTCAACAAGGTATTTTTACCCATTATTTTGAATCGAGTAATCCTTAGCAATCATCTCCATTTTGAAAGTTACTTTCTCCTTGAGTAATATCTAGGATTGGAATATTTTCTGGATCTAGGATTTCATCAAATATAATTAATTGAGAATTGTCTGTATTAGGGTCTCTTATAAGACACTTTCCTGATAATTTTATTTTCTTATATGGAGGCCCCCTTTTAGTTTCTTGATCAATAAGATAATTAGAAACTTGGGTAGATATTAACTTTCCCTTTAAAATAGGGTCTATGTTGAATTTGTCCCACCATTTAATCAATACTTGGCTTCCAAGGTAGGGTAAAAAGGCATTAATTTCTTTTTCCCATTTCCATTGCATAATCTATGGGGTTCCATAAGAACAACAACATCTTAGTATGTTAAGATCTTCTTGATCTAAATTTTCAAATAATGGAATATAACTATTAAGCTTTTGTGGGAATATTTCCTGAGTAGCTCCATAATTTTTCCAAAAAATGTGGAAGAACCAATTTGGCAAGTTAGTCCTATAAGACCATTTTATGAACCATGAATGAGTCATTTGACTATTTTGAATACATAAGACATTTTCCAGGCATCTTGATAGTCCCCGTAATTTTAGTAATGGGGTTGATGTTTGTCTTTAAATCTTCTTGGAATATTAGGATTTCCATCATTGTTCCATTCTGAAATGGTGATAATTTTTTGGATTTTTAATTAAGAAAAAGATATCATCTTCTTTGTTGATTTGTCTCTAAAATTATGAAATATTTTTACACTACCGGTTTCTATGAGAATTTTCTCATAATCATAGTGATTCTTTCTAAGAATTGTCAGAATAAAATTATATTTATCAGGAAGGTAATTTTGTAGTAAAGTTTTTGTTTCTTTGGATAAGTCTTCATTTTCTAAATTTATTGTATGTATCGATGTTTTGAATATGAATTTTGATATGTTTTTTGCTGGAAAATCTACTTCCATTTCATCGTTACCTTCCTTAGTAGAAATACTTGATTATGAACATACCTCTGGAATACAAACTTTGGATGTTGATGCAGACATATTTTGAGATTTCAATGAAGAAGTCATATAAGCTACAATATAGAACATCCTTTTGACGTGTCTCTTATGAAATAGTAAGTGCATCAATGAAATTATCTTTATAATCTAATGTAGCTCTTATTTTCTTTAAGAACATAAGTTCAGGTTTCTTCCTAAACTCAAAAGTTACAAAGTTATTATTAATTTAAGTATGAACCCCTTTTTCACTAACTAATATAGGGATAATTTTATATATTAAGAAAGGGTGTCCCAATGATAATATCCTCAGTTATATTTTGAGGAAGGATAAAAAATGTTTTAATATTATTATTGTTGATGCATATGTGTTCTTTAGAAATTTATATTTTACTTTGAATTTGTCTTTTGTAGCATAATTAACATGATGATTAGTTGTTTCGTAATATTTTGTTGGTATAAGGTTTTCTCTTATACAATTAACATCAACTCCAGAATCAAATAAATCTATCCCTTCTAGGGTGAAGTCATTAAATTTTATAGTCACTTCACCTTTCCATTTTCTCTTAACAAATTCTTGAAGATTGTTAACAAAGGAATCTTCGTTATCTTCCCTTGTTTCATCGACTTGGTTTTTATTTGAGCATTCTCTGAACATTGTATTAAATATATGTTCATCCTCATTATCATTATACTTTTCATATATATATTTTTGAATATTTTCAACCTTATCTTTTAGTTCAATAATTTCTATTCTGATTTTGTTTTGTTCTTTTCTCAAATCTTCTATAGAAATATGTTTATCATTAGTTTTTTCATGTTCAATTCTTTTCATTACATGATCAAATGAGTAGAACTCATTTTCTTTTGATTCTATTTTATTGTCTGATTTTTTTATCTATAATCATATTGAGATATTTTGCAAGTTTATTGCTACTTTCTTGTTTATCTTGGATGGAATCTATGGTTTCAAGTATAAATTGTTGTTCACTAGTTAAGACATGAATTTCATCTGATGATGTTTCATTGCTATAGTAATTACACTGTCGTCATTCTTCATTTTCTGATCCCGTGGATTCATTTAGATTTAATTTACTAACAAAAGTATCAAGTTCTTCTGGTATAATACTTTTTGATTCTAGTAACAGTTCGTTAACTTTTTTCTTGAAATCTCATTTAAAACATTTGTTTGCATAGTGCCCTTTTTCGTTACAATTGTCACATGTTATATTTTTCTTATTAGCAGCTTTTCTTATTTATTTTCTTTTTGTATAATTCTTCTTTGATTTGTTACTATCTTCACTAAACCTTTTGTAGATTTTTTGTCGTTTCTTTTCTTTTGGTAAATCCATGTCCCATCCAAATTGATAACAAAATTCTCCTAGTTCCTTTTTATCTATTGTTTGTTGTATTTTTAATTGATTTTTTAATTTATAGTCATTGCAAAGAGATAGTCATGTTTGGTTTATTCTTTGTATTATTTCCCCATAGGATATATGTTCTAGAGGGACAACGTTATTATATGCTTGTCTAATATGTTCTCTTACCTTTTCAGCGAATAAAATAGGTAAAAACTTTTCTTTCCAAACAACAAAACTACAATCTGTGGATTGTAAAACTTTAGAAAGAAAAACATCTTTATACCAACGAAAATCACTCAGACTCTTACATCTTAAGTTCATTAGTTGTTCCCTAAGTTTTTCTAATATAGTGCCATTATGGCCTATAAAATGTTGAATTATGTTTACTATTACTGTATATATTGTGTTTGATTGGGGTTGACCATTTTCTAACTTAATTTGGGAACCATGCTCATTTATTTTTATAGATTGAAGTATTTCTTGTCTGTGTATTTCACTAAGATAATTAATCCACCTTCCTCTTAACTGACCCGTAAATGATGAATTTATCATTTGGGCAATTGTGGTTTCAAGACTACCATGAGCTCGACAGGCATTGGCATATATCAACATTTGATGGCAAATTTGTAATATTTGGTATTATGAAAATCCATCTAAGTTCCATTCTATAAGAGATTGGCCATCAAATTGACATAAAGTAAGATCAGGAGTTTCTTCAAATTCTAGGTCAACCGGTGTTGGTCTAGAGTAATAATATTTTGTTTTTAAAAATTGAGCAGTTTTACCAAAGCTGACTGTATTTAGTTGTAGATTCTTAGGTATCTCTTCTTCATCTGAATATGATGAGTCTCCATATATTGTATTAATAGTTGTTTTTGAAGATTTAATTAGTCTATCCGACTTGTGATTTCATGTGTTAATTCATCGAGTTGTTTATCAAACTTAATGGGTGCCTTATTTCCTAATATAATATTTCCAGTTATAGTTTAAGGTACAATTAGTGGCAATTTTTTTGTTTCTACTTTCTTTTGATATATTGGTACTTTGCTAATATCAATAAGTATTGTCTCTATCATTTCAGTTTGTTTGCTAAGGGTTTGAAGATTTATATTTGTATAGCTATTTTGTTCAATTATATGAGCTATATGGTGTGTTTTAGCTGGTTCTTGACTATATTCCATTAGTTTTAATGGACTGGCCTTGATGTCATTTTCTCCAAATTTTATAGCTTGAAAGGGTGGATGAATTGATTTAACTTCTCCATCTTTTGAAGCATGTTTTCATGTTAAGGATAGTTTTTCTATTACCATAGTACGATCGTCACTTGGGAAAGTAGGTAACATTTCTTTAAGTGTATTAAGATAATTAGATTCATACCAATTAAAGAAATATATATTCTCATTTAACTGTTTCATTTGAGAATACCATAGATCTCTTATAGCGACCTTTCATATTTTTCAAAATGTGTAAAAATCATTTTACTTTTGGTTTATTATTATCAGATAAAAAGTCTTTCTTTAATAATTCTTTATTAATTTTAAAGTTTTTATAGTTGTCTTCAAGTAGACACGCGACCTTGAAATCAGATTCAGAGGGTTCATGTTCGCTGTGTTCATATACTGGGTAGAATATTCCTGTAGGCCTTCTATTCATAGTGTTGGATCGTTTAAGTTTATTGTGATCTATAGGTAAATATGAAGAAGAACCAATTTCTAAGTTGTTTTCTCTAGACTGAGATGAAGTAGAATTTCTTCTTTTCCGAAGAACAAAAACTTATTTCTACATCACCATTAATGTGCTCGATAATGTTTTATATTTTGGTATTTTCTCTAGGTACACATGCATTTACTTGTGGCATGGTCCAATTTTCTGGGAGCTTAACTTCCTCCCATCGCAAGGCCTTAGGAATAATGGCTTTATTTTTTTATATTGGTTAGAAAAAGAGTTGTAAGCCCCTTTTCTAGGCAAATCAAGGATTGAGGAGTTACTGTGTTCATGGGCTTGAAGCAAACTCTGTAACATAGTACAATATTTTTAGAATTTGGATCCATGTCAAGTCCTGATGTTTGCACATTCAAGGTTAAGACCTTCAAAAGGCCTGGGTCGGAAAGGGAAACTGAGATGCATTAAAGTAAATAGGTCCGCCATCTAGTGTTGATTCTACAAGTCCAAGACGGGAATCTAAAAATTTTAGATGCCTACGGTCTCTAAGGCACAGGAGTACAGAACAATTTATACATTTTCTTGTCAAGAATTTGGCAGATACTTGGACTAATTCTAAATGAATGAAGTTGTATCTTGAGTTATTTTTTATCATATTTATATCTCTTTTAGACAAAAGTTGTATGCATTCTTGTGAAGATGTAACTGATATATTTTTTCAATAGTTTTGATGTAATAGTTGGATATCAATCGAAAACTACCTTTAAAGTACATGTCTTTTATAGGAATTTTAGGCATTTCCCAATTTTAAATGGATTGTTCTATATTTTCAAAATTAATTCACAATTTTTTATTGACATTTTTTGAACTATGGAAGGGTTTGTATGGGAATTGATAGAAATTCTTGAGAGTATTCTTTCCATTGGTCTTTAGGGATGAATTCTAATATAGAAGAGTTGAGATATTGATTTCCTTGGAGATAATAGGTGGTCTGTCAATAGCTAAATCGAGCCCTACAAAATCCTAAACACCTACCATGGCTAAAGCGGGTGCAATGGGCTACCACTACGACAAGGAGGCCTCAGACCCTAGAACCCCAAGAAGGAAGACCCCGAACTCTCACCCCTTCAGAGAGAAAGAGAAAGAGATAAAAGTATATCCCAACTGCCCCTAAAATGGTATCAGAACCAAGTTAGGGGCAGTTGGGATATACTTGTGTCTCTGAGACAAATCAACAAAGAAGATGATATCTTTTTCTCAATTAAAAATCCAAAAAATTTAAGATTTGAAGTTAAAAAAAAAAGTAAAAGCGCCAACAGAATCCACGTTTCCACCTTGAAGGTTTAGGGTGAAGCGCCAAGCCAATTGGCGTTTTCTCATTTCATTTTTTTAAAATTAAAATACCAAATAGATCATTTTTTTTCTCAACGTGGACTAGAAAAATGCCAAATAATGTGGCGTTTTCACTGCAAAGTGTGCTATATATATCCGGAATTATTTTCATGTAGGTGCTATAATGAGTATTCTTTTTAGCAAATTATGCTATTTTTTTCCATGTTCTTATGAGAGAGATTGGTTCAATGTTTTTCGAATATAACTGTTAAATGCCACGACACGATTTTAGTGCCGATTAAGTTTTCATCAATTGATTAGATTAGTCCAAATTAAAGAAAATATACTAAAATTTCTCCCTTACTGTTTTATTTTCTTCGTTTTAAAACCATCGTTTTGTTGAAGTTTTAGCTCGGAATTCAATGTAGAGACACCTATTGAGTTGCGTTTGTTTTAACCGAGATGGTGGTTCCGATATTCTTTATCTAAAAACATTGTAGAATAAGCGTGGGTAATCTACTATCAAATTATGTAAAATATATGTAATTTCAGCATCACGATATCCTTCTGTTATAATTGTGTAAATGTCTATGTTTGCCTTATCAACAATATAAATTCACACACCCAGACTTTAGGGTGTAGTAGCACTGCAACTGCTGATGGGAAAATCTGTGTATTCGTCACTTGAAATCTTACAGTAAATGTATAGCAACATTTCGAGTATGGCCATAAAAGGAACTCCATCGAGATACCCTTTCTAGATGCCACACCTAAGAGAACCCAAAAATATATCAAGCTATTCAGATAGTATGCGACATTATCAACGGTAATCTGCATGAATCAAGTATTATCTTGTAAATTAACTCTAATCAGCAGCTTGCCTAGTCTAACTGTGTCATCATATACAGAAGAAAAAACTGAGACAAACTCAAATTGAGCCTATGTAGATACATTTTTGATGCGATATCTAAGAGAATCTATACATATATTAAGCTATTCAGATGGTACGCGACCTTATCAACAGTAATCTGAATGAAGCAAGTACAGCTTGAAAAATAATATGCTTTGCCGACACAGCCTAGTCTGACTGTCTCATCATACAGACTCAGAAAACACGGACTTGATCCTATCTCATGTCTCAGAGAGTGAACGTGTGTGAGGGCAGGAAGTGTATCAGACATTTTCTACCAGAAGAACAAAAAAAAGGAGTGCATCGGATGTTTGATTAGGGCAATAACATCAACATCAAGCGATATCCCATCACCAACCAGGTGAATGAGTCGCTGGGGAGATTCCAGCTGTTCAGGAGCTGCAGTTTGGCTGTGGTCCAGCCACTGGTCACAATGATCCAATCCTATGAAACTGCTGCTAGCTAGAGCTGTTCCCTTGGGCCATGTTACTTATGCCATCATGCACTCAATACATACATGCATGCATGATTGTTTGGAGCATAGCTGGGCCTGAGGGGATTTGAACTGAAGTGGTAGCAGATCAGTTATACTCATATATTTACGAAGATATACATGTTTATATATATCCCTCAATGTGTTCAAGTGGCAAACCAACCACATTGAGTACTGAGTCCATTATTTAACCAGATATCCACTCATTCAGATGAGTGCATGCATTGTTGAGGGATCAGAAGGCTGACCAAAATGTATATAAAAGGCAACAGTAGGGCATGCAAAAGAGAAAACAAGAAGAAAGAAAACCCAGCCAGAACGAGGAAACATTGTTTCCTTTTATTTGTGTGGGTGGAATTTAGAGGAGGAGGAGGAGGAGGAGGAGAGAGGGTGTTTGTGATATGAAGCACACATATGTATATAGCCGCTGGCCTCTCTGAAACACATGTGACAGCCTTTAATATTGTCTGCACAGAATCGAACTACCGACATCCACTCGTGGAGCCGTCAGCTCTGCCTGTGGTGTGGCATTATTTAACCTGCACATCGGGGTGAGGTAGGAGGAGTAGGAGGGTTTTCTTTCTCTTCCTGTCAGCGAGAGACGAGTCTGCCCCCCGGCCACCACACGCACAAATAGCAAGCCCGACCGATGGATCGTCAACAGATAGATATGTGTATGTATCGACAATCGACACTAGTGGCAGTGCACATACATATATGTAGCAGCAGCAGTAAGCACAGCTACAGAACAGCTCAGCGCAGCTAAGCGCGTTTGCAGTTGAAGCTATCTATGTACATCTCCCTCTCCAGCAGTGCCAGTAGTAGTTGTTGTCGTTGTGGATCGTATGTAGGAGTTGTGCCTGCGGCGTAAAAAGTAGGAATTCTGAACCAACTAGCTATAGCATCTTTACTTATACTGCAGATCATCATCAGCTATTTCAAGAAGAAGCTACAACAACACTATAGCTATTTCAAGAAGAAGCTACAACAACACTATACCTTGCTAGGTATACCCCAAAAACAGACGGTCCTCGTCTAATGACAGAAAAGCTGCTTGCAACAGAGGCTGCTGCTGAGCATCACTAACTCACATATACATCTGTTTCCTTGTGTATATACCAGCCGTCCTGGAATCGCATATGGCACACCCTTCGACGACTCACTACTCCTCAAAAAGCAAAAGGAAAGAAGGTAGAGGTAAATAGCAATCACCTGCAGTTAAAGTGCATGGTGTCACAGCATCAATCCCTAGATTAATGGAAAAGGGGAATCATACAACATCACTATGCATATATGCAAGCAGCAGCTGCCTGCGCTAGCAGTACTCCTAGTTGCAAGAATAATGAGAATTTTTTTTCCCCAAAAACAAAGAGGAAAGGGAACTCTCAGAGTTTTGAAGATCCCAACATAATGTGATCTAATATATAAATATTCAAGAAAATACCAACAGCAACATGTACTAGATTATAGACAAATCTTCTAGATTCCAATACTAAACTAATCCCCAGGCTACCAACATGTACTTTTACTTTTGCATGCTCAAACACACCTACTTTTCCCATGACAAACAAGGTGAATAAACTAGAGAATTTGGTTGCTATAGTCGACAGCAGAAAGAAAGATCGCGAGTTGATGATGAGGGCCATGCAGTATTTTCCTATCTATATATATTGCCTACTGGCGCGAGGATCCAGCTGAGCTGAGCTGATCGTCTTTCGTCCTCTTACTTGAAATTCTTTGATTATACAATGTGAACTCATCAGAAGCAGCACTGCAGGCTAGCTAGCTCTCTGATATGATACCATGCATCCATCTCTTTTGTATCATAGTGTTAATAAATTCATAACAACCTGCATTATTCCATATGCATTATTAAAGCTGGATAAATAAATGAGCAACTCACCCCAATCAATGATTACGTAGTGCTGGTATAGGGGGACATGGCAGTTGCTTTGCCATGCACCTCCTCTCCCTTATCCTTATCCCCACCACTACCACTTAGCAATATACTATACACAAACTGGCTGCTCGCTGCCTTCTTCTCTTTGTACACACACAGACGCAGGAAGCACATATTTTAATATTCAAGTATCAATTTTAATTGATGATTCTGTAATGCATGTCAGTAATGACCTGGAAGAAGCATGCAGCAGGCTGCTGATCCTGGATGTTGTTCCCTTTCGGGCTCCTATCAATTCAATTCATGTTTTCGGTCTTTTATATTCTACTCTTTTAAAAGCCAATCATTCAGTGTAGAGATGGCAGGAACCATTAATTTTTCTCATCAGAAAGAACAAATGTGGGTGATCCTCTACCTCTAGCCGCTTGGGTTGGTTGGTTGGTTGCTCACAATGTGTATGTATTTATTTAACAGTGAGAGGACAGGAGACATACCTCATCTTCCACTGCATGTTGGTGATGTTCCAGATGTGCACGTTACAGTTGAGCACAAAACACACTTGGATATTCTTGATCCAAGAAGTACTATTTAGCTGATAACAAACAGACAAATTTTCCTTTGCTCGTGAAATAAATGATAGTGATGAAAAGAACCAACCAGCCATTAAGTCAGTCATTTTCTGATTCGATCATGAGTCATAAAAAATTACTAATAAGTTGAAAAAGTTTTGAAATGGAAACTCAGCAGTTGGGGAAGAAGTTGGAAGAAAAAAAGGAAGCATGCAGCAGAATGAGAAACATAATCTCAAACAAAAAAAATAATAATTCAAACCCTAGATATATAGCTAGCTAGCCAGCTTGGTACAATAATCCCAAAAGCTTCCCTTGTGGTTGAGGTTGATGGAGTAACAATAAGGCCGTCCAATCCAACTGCTGCACACAATTGCCAATCCTAAGGTTGCATTGCATGCACTGTGGTTGATTAGCAAGCTAGGTAGGTGAAGAGACAAACAAATGAAACAAAATTAATGAGGGAATCGGAGAGATTAACGATGGTTGGATCCGAAATGGAAGAGATCGGTGAGCTCCCTTGATCGAAAATGGGCGGGAAAGTGCTGCAGTCAGTTAACCAAATGGGCTGCATCAAGCAATAGAATCGATCCAGCACCAAGGAGGAACTGAATGTGAATGGACGCCAGCTGAATTGGTGTGAACGAATCATGAGCTACTTCCAAATTCCAGCAGGTTGAGTTGTCGGATTAATCGTCTTCGTCCGCGCTCATGGCATCATGGTGGCGATCGGTCTGTCGCTGCTGGGAGTGATGATGATATGCATTGAGCGCCGACAGCATGTCCATGTGCTGTTGCTGTGACTGCCCTTCCCCGCTGCCTGGAACGGCGCCACTTGCTGCTGAACCAAGCCCGAGAAGATGCTGGCTCGGAAGTAGGGACATTGGGGTGGGGAAGTTCATGAAATGCAGTCCGGCAGCTGACCCTCCTCCTCCATCACCGGTGGCATTTGCGCCTAGAGAGCCTCTGAACATGCTGTTCCATAACATTGACGATGACGACGGTGATGCTGACGATCCGGGATAGTGATCGCCTCCTGCAGCGACCGTCACACCCATACCTTGGCTGCCGCTAACCATGAGTACGGCCCCCGCCGGAATCTGCTGCTGACTGGTGTATCCCGCCATTTGGGTCAGTAACTGATGGTGTTGCTGCTGTTCGTGGCGGTCATGATGAGAGCCTCCCCCAGCCGAATGATGATCATCCTGCTGCTGCTGGTGCTGGTGGTCACGACGATCCTGGTGGTCTTCCTGATCACCCCACGACCTTTTCCGGACCATCCCCATCCCGGGTGAGTTGGGAGCCACGTCGAGGAACGCCTGCTCCCTGCAAGCCGGATTGGCATTGTACTCGTGCTGCTGCTGGTGCGGCGGCGCTGGTCCCCTCCCGGTCAACGACATGGCCGTCAACCCGTGCTGATCAGCCGCGGCAGCAGCGTGGTGGAAGTAATTGAGGAGAGAGGCGCTTGGTGTCGTTGACGACGCAAGCAGCGGCCCAACGGGACATCCTTCCGTCGAGGGGAGGAACAAGGCACCAGCTGCGGCAGCGCGGTCCCAATTCATTGACCCGCCTCCTAAAGCACCTGGCGGTGGGACGCCCGAACCCGCACCGAGCCTAAGCTGCTGCGCCGCCATGGCCGCGGCGGCTGCACTGTAGTAGTAGCTGGCACCGCCTCTTAAGTGCGCAGACGGGGCCGACATGCTTGACCCTGAGTTGCGGAGCGAGATGTTGAGTGAAGTGAAGTTTGCTGGGATGGTCCCCGTCCCCGTTGCCGCGATGACCGCTGGCTCAGCCTGCTGGAGAAGCCACTCGATGGTCTCGCCGTCGGATTTGTGACCCAGCTCGCGTGTGAGCTGGAACACCCTCGCTGCGCACGCGGCAGGCATGCGTATGCGTCGCCCGCGGCCGTCTACCTTGGTGTGCCGGTCTTTGGTGGACGAACGTTTGGGCGGGGGCTTCTTGTTGGAGGCCGCCGCGGGGTTCATGATATCTGTTGATGCCGGCCTGGAGGAGGCCGCGGCAGTAGCAGCGGCATCTAAGTGACTGGACGTTGTTGTTGACATGGCGAGGGAAGGGTAGCGAGAGCTGGAAGACGGGGTGGTGCAGGCTCCGGTGTCGTAGTCGAGCTCCTTCTTCTCGAGGAGCTGGAGCGGGAAGTTTGGGCGCATCATGTGATGATGATGCTGGTGGTGGTGTTGCTGATGGTTGTGGTGGTCGCCTCCTCCGTGCCCGCTGCTGCCGCCACCTTCCATCGATCGATCATACGTTTGTTGTAAGCTCTCTAGCAGTACATATCTGTACCGGTGGATCGATCAAAGTGACGACCCCTCAAGCTCGCACAGGCAGCTGCTGTTGGAGGAAGGGAATGAATTGAAGATTTAGGTTAAACCTTGAAACCGGACGCAGTATACTAAAAGAGAATATAAAAGGAAACGAATCAACAAGATGGGAGGTGTGCGTGGTCAATTACAATGAGGCAGCAAAGGACGGAATACAGGAAGAAGGTGGATTTTTCTTGACCTAAGCGTACAGTATCAGGCCAGCACCGAGGCAGGAGCTGGTCGATCCCAAGCTGCACAAGGTAATTAGAGGTAAGGAATTACTGGACTCAATCGATACCGACCGGCCGACCGATCGGACGGATCGACAGCAGAAAGATACTATAGTTGGCTGGCTACAGATGAGTAATACACCGAGACATGATGAGACGGAGACAAAGGAACGGAAACCTATACCTGTGATACGGATGCGTATGTGGTATTTTGAATTGTCGCCCAAGTTGCAGGTGGGTAAATTGGCTTTGTCGATCGATGGCAAATGGATATGATGCTAGTAGGCAAAGAGGGTGAGGAAGATGTTGAGGAGGAGGTGAGGGATGATGAGCATTCCAGCCATTGGTAGCTAGTATAATGATGTCTCTTGGTATTAATTGGGTGTGTGAAGGCGATCTGGGTTTCTAGGTAGACATGAACAGGGTAGAAAGCTACAGCAGTGGCTTGATCAAAGGGGACAAGGCCCAAGTTGTGGAGCGTGAGGACACAATGTCACCGGTGGATGAGAGGACGAAAGTGGCATGGAGATGATGGAGATGGAGAGGGGGAAGAGGTTGATGGTGGTAGTGGTGGGATGCCTCTCGATCTCTCTTTTTTCTCTCTCTCTCTCTAGACTGCTAGCTTGCTGATATCACCAGCATCTACAAACAGTAGCAGTCCAGCACATATGGGGGCAATGCAAATACAAGCTGCCGATCTCTCGGCACTAGCACTAGTGATGTCAAGTTAAGCTCTCTCGGTCGTTTTGTCTAGATCGTGTTACCCCACAGGCACAAGCAACCCATGATTAAGCTAGAGAGAGATAGTGAGAGGGAATGGGGGGAGACGAGAGGCGATTTGAAGGAACGAGTCGGAGGAAGGGAGCTATTGATGCTGCAGCTATTATACTACAGCTGAGTGTGACTTGCAGGAATAGGGAGAGGGAGGAAACCTAGGAGGTGGGAAGAGGAGGAAGAAGATGATGACGATGGTGATGAAAGAGGAAGATGAGAGCAAACGGTGTGTGACAACAAGAATGGGAATGAGAATGGCAATGGCAACGGGTGTCCTTCCGTGTCTTGGTATCGTATGCCGACTAAGCTAACTGAGCTCGTCTGGTCTGTATCTTTTCTCAGGCAACAACAATGAGTGGGAACTAGTTGGTATTGATGAAAAAGCCAGCCAGCAGTGGTATATGATGACGATGATGAGAAATGAAGAAAGGAAAGGGGAAAATGAGGGTGAGCAAAAGATGATCAAGAGGAGGAGGAAGCAGCAGCATTGCAGCAAAGCTCTCCCCTTCCTCTCTTCATCGCTCATCTCAGCCTGCTGCCATGTCCCTTTCCTGTGTCCCCCATTTCACTGTTTGCTGCCAGAGTCACTTGGCTCAGGCTCCACGTGCAGGTGTTCTTTATCATGCAAATCCACGAGACATGGTGGGGTCCAAGACACCCCATCCTAGCACGGCGGTGGGACCCGCACTGGTGCCAAGTCAA